>JAODXP020000029.1:29066788-29116812 GCA_027497455.2 Sardinella longiceps
CTGGGCAGAGTTGAGGTTAACATCATCATTCCACCTGCTGTAGGAAACGTTAGCATCTTCAGTCTCCATACCTCCAATCACCAATGAGGGTTAGGTTACTAATCTGATAGAAAACAGAGAAAGGATAGGTTGGATTAGGTAAACAGAAACCACAGCCTTAGAAACATTTGAAAGGAAATAGCACTGTTTGGTTTTTCGTTTATGTCGCTCTCACTCAACCACGCATTGCTTTTGCCCATAGGCTACTCTTGGACCAAAGTCCATTGTAAGAGGTTCTCATTGCTCAACTTCATCAGTTACGTCGTTACGACAATTTTTCAAACGTTGGTCTACCAGTTCTCAGTCTTTGACAATAACACTCATGACTAATTTTCAAAGGAACAAAAGCCACGAATATGCTATTTGTTGTCTTATTAACGTTAACAAATCTGTCTTGTAGGCTAAATGAATACTCACTGTTAAGGCACACTTGTTGGATCCTGTGGCCGCAATGATTGTGGTGTGGTCACGCTCCTTGGCTAGGCTACTTATGTGTCCCTCAATTCGGGTGAAAAAGTCTCTCCGGTCATAAAACGCTCTTCCTCTGTCCTCGTAAGCAATACTACTACCGCTCAAGCTAGATAAGCCCTTGACCAAATTCCACAGTGGGCTAAGTTATTACCACGCAGACTCCGAGTTGATTACGCTTTTCTGCTTCTTCAATGGCCCAAGCGCACTGAATAACTGCATACCTCTTTTTATAGGTTACAATGAATATGATTAAAGTTCCGATGTGTGGGGTGTGTCAGTCACGTCAAAAGAAATGTGCAGCCAGCATGCCCATGCTAGTTTGTGCATGGGGTTGATGCAAGAACCCTTTGTTTTCATATCACATAATAGTCTTCATTCGATTTTATTTGATTAGGTTTAACTTTACCTCGGCCTAATTTCAAAATTTTGGAATAATAATCTCTTATAGTTTTGAACTATTTTCCAATGGCCTAATGCTATTCTTTAACAGGTCTTGTGTATCCAGTCTATTAGCCTAAATAATTTATTTAAAAAATTATCATGAAAATGCAATCTGAGATCTGATACCAAAAGTTCATGAAAACTCCTGTCAAACACCAAGCGGCGCTCTACCAGAAGCCAAGGAGAGAGAGACGTCAGAGATATTTGCTTTGACGTCATTTGTAAGCGACAACGCGATTCGTAAACATGAAGGATTGATACTGAAAATAACATCACTGTTTTGGATGTCATTTGTACTATAAGTTCTGCTTCAAGGCGTTTGGTAAGCTAACGAATTCAAGCGTCTGACATTTTGCTAGAATCCAATACAGTGCAGTTGTTGTCTAACGTTAAAACATCTGAACCTGTTAGCGGTACGTTAGCTTGCTAATTAATTTGACTGCTTGGTTGAGTGTATTGCAAACGCTCCCATTTATAAAGGCTAACAAGACACTTTACACCTAACGTCAACTCCCGCATTTAACGTTTTTCTTTCTCCCAGTTTCACGAAAACCTTACCCATCACCAGCCTATTAGGGTTGTCATCCCAGTAGAGTAACGTTAACGTTAGCCTATGTACCAACCTCATGTGGTGCTCAGTCAGGTAGCATCAAATTCAAAATAACAACAGCTTATTTAGGATAGGGTGGACAAAAGGATGACTACCCTAACACGACAGGATCTTAATTTTGGCCAAGGTAAGATCAACGTTACGTTGTCTGAAACATGAATTTTGCTCATGAGATTTCAAAGATATGTAAAATTGCATCCAGGCCTTATGTGTGTTATTTTTCAGTGGTGGCAGATATACTATGTGAATTTCTGGAGGTCGCCATACATCTCATTCTGTACGTCAGAGAGGTGTATCCATCAGGAATCTTTCAGAAGAGGAAGAAATACAATGTTCCAGTTCAGGTATGGAATAAGAGCAGCAAGTTGCTCTGATATGTTAGATACAAACTTTTAACACTGAATATACAGCTCTACACAAGGCCACACCTTTGCTTCGGTCTTTACCTTGTTGTGCCGCCTGTTCTGATTGCTTAGATGTCCTGCCACCCTGAGCTGAACCAGTACATACAAGACACTCTCCACTGTGTGAAGCCTCTCATTGAGAAGGTAAGATCGCGGAACACCCCAGTCCTTCAAAGGAGGGTAACGTTACATTAGAGTAGGTTAGTCACTGGTGTGATGTGTTTATTCTTCCCTATAACAAATGTATGTTGTCCTCCCTCTGTGACTGTGGTATTTTACTCCATTATGTAGCCAACTTACTGAAGACAATGATGTACAATGGTTAGAACCAACATATATGGAGTCACTCTAGACTCTTTGGTTAGGGCACTCTAGAATCTTTGGTTGGAACTCTCTCCCTGGCTTTAAACACTGAACCGAGTGTAGAACCACAGTGTAATGATTTTGACTCAATCGGTTCAAAATCTCCAGAAAAATTTTAGCTGTATCATCCGGAAAAAAAAACATTGTCTGAATTCCCAGGGCCCAGTTATGCTAGTTTAATGCTCACATACTGAAGCTGAGGTATAATGTGTGCTTTCTGAGTCAGGAAATGTGTTTGAGGTTCCTTCTCTCTCCCTCTGCAGAATGAGGCTGAGAAAGTGGTGGTGGTGATCATGGACAAAGAGCACCACCCAGTGGAGAGATTTGTGTTTGAGATTTCTCAACCTCCACTGCTCTCCATCAGGTAAGTGCCTGGGTGAGGACTGAGGGTCCATCAAAACCAGATGTTAAGAAACAAATGTGTCAGATCTGAATAATCCAGACATTTATCTTATAAGACCCTTCTATTCTATATGTAATTGTCCTTTACTACAGTACCTATTCTCTCCTGTTCAATATAGATTAACCTGTATTCACTCCATTTGTCTGTGTGTGTGTGTGTGTGTGTGTGTGTGTGTGTCTGTGTCTGTGTGTGTGTGTGTGTGTGTGTGTGTGCTGTGTGTCTGTGTCTGTGTGTGTAGTTCTGAGACTCTGCTATCACACGTTGAACAGCTTTTACGGGCTGTGATACTGAAAATCAGCGTTTGTGATGCAGTTTTGGACAACAATCCGCCAGGTAATTCCCAGGCCTTGACACAGCTGCTAAAAGCACTCCAGTATGACACGATGTGTTCCTGAAATTGTTGCATGTAACTTATATTGGTGTTTTTATGAATAATATTATTCAGACATTGACTAAAGAAAAAGCACTCACAGAACAAATCAGAATAACAGAACAGAATAAATCTGTGACCAGTGGTAGCAGCATTGTTTGTAGGGGATTGTAATGATAATGTTACCAACAAGGCATAATGTACAGTAAGTCTATACATGTATCAACATACAGTAATATAGGTCTTTAATATCCATCCTAGTGGTCTGCAACTAAACATACTACACTGCAGTCTGTCAGAAAAGATGTTTCTTTTTTGCAGTAATTGACTGCATTCCTTAATATGATTTTACTTATCTATTTAAATTTACGCCTGCTATGTTAAGCACTTTGTGACCTGTAAATAAATTTTACTTACCGTATTTACAATATAATATGGAAATGAAGAAGTTGGAATTTAATTTGCACATAACTATAATATGAATGTGTTTCTTTGGTAGGATGTACCTTCACTGTTTTGGTGCACACAAGAGAGGCTGCCACCAGAAATATGGAGAAAATCCAAGTGATCAAGGTTTGTTCACAATATCTACCAGAATGCTATAGGCCTATTCACTGATCATTCTTGCTTATGAGGGGATTTAAGGAATATTTATTAAATTGATTAAATAATTACCAACTTGAAAATGATCTAACAATGATTTCATGCATGGTGTCTTTGTTCAATTATGTTTATGAATGAAAAACGTTTGATATGTCAATATTTAAAATTTCAATGTTAAATATTTTAATTATGTCAATATCTGTTGTACATGGCACATTACTTGCCATGATTCCAGGAGTTTCAGTCAGGCTGACCCGTGTGTGTAAAGTCTGTCCTGTTGTTATTGTTTTGCAGGATTTCCCGTGGATTGTGGCTGATGAACAGGAAGTGCATATGCAGGGCTCCAGACTCATCCCCCTCAAGACCATGACCTCGGACATTGTTAAAGTATGGCTCATGTTGTTAGACATTATTTTTAATAATAATAACAATTGTTGTTATTATTATTATTATTAGTATTATTATTATTACCATGCATACATATTTCATGTCAGTGAGGAGGAACTGTGTTCTCCTAACTGTCATTGAGCTATTGATAAGTGTGTACACTTTATGCTTATTATTGATACTATAGAGGCCATAATTCAAAGGAACATGCAATACAAGTCATCTGAACCTCAAGGATATCCTTATGTGGCTTTCAATCCGTCTGCATCCCTGTTTGTATATGAAGTATACATGAACTACAGCAGGGGTTAAAGGTATAATCCGGAGTGAATCAACACGTAGCCCTGCTGTTTTATACTGCTAAGCGCCACTGAAAGGCACCTCAATGATAAAATTTCGTGCATCGTAGACCGAGTTTGCAAAACGGCAGCTAACACTAACTGAGTGAGGCATGTCAAAAACGAAACCTAATCGATTTGCTTTCGTTTTGAAATGCCCCATTCTGTTACCGTTAGCTACCGTTTGCTATCTCAGTCTGCGTTGCATGAAATACATTGATTGAGGTTGCCATCAATAGCTCTTGGCACTATAAAACAGTAGGGCTACGTGTTGATTCACTCCGGATTTTTCCTTTAAGTATGCACAACTAGCTGTGTGTGACACGTGTTCTCTGTCTCTCTGTGTGAACAGATGCAGCTGTATGTGGAGGAGAGAGCACAGAAGACGTCCTAGCTCAAGTCTACATGGGTGAAGAGGAGCAAAAACGTTAAAGGAATAATCCAGACTGAACCAACCTGTAGCCCTGTTGTGTCATGTTGCAGGGGGTCATCAGTAGGTGTGGGAATTTGACACAACACAAATCAATAGTGAAACTATAAATGGATCAAATAGTGAAACAGCAGCCAACACAAACTGATGAGGGCAAGGAAATTTAGCTTCCTTGTGCCCGAACCTGTTTGCTTTGGCTGCCATTTCCCAAATTTGGTCTAGATTGTACCAGATGTTGTTATTCGAATACCTACCAACAGCACTCAATGGCCTTAAATAACAGGGATATGGGCTGAGAGACTGAATTTTTTTCTTTAAATCGCCAAAACTACTTTTCCTAAAATCCCTCTGCCCCACAGCTTTTAGAGGAGGAACTCCCTCATCTTGACCATCAAAGCTTGGCCTTGTATACTCTTCAGACCCTGCAAGAAAGCTGAGAAACTGATTCACATACAGTGTTCTGATGTGGACAAACTGGTTCTGCCATGAGCTGCCTTCATAAGCCTGTACCCTGATCCTACCCGCAACACAATATACTAAACATGAAATTGTGTTGTCCCCCCTCCTGTGTGTGTGTGTGTGTGTGTGTGTGTGTGCGTGTGTGTGTGTGCGTGAGTGAGTGAGTGAGTGAGAGAGAGAGAGAGAGAGAGAGAGAGAGAGAGAGAGGGTGTGGTGTGTGTGTGTGAGAGAGAGAGTCAGTGAATGTGTGTGTGTGAGTAAGTGAGAGTGTGAGTCAGTGTGCGTGTGTGAGTGAGTGAGTGAGAGTGTGAGTCAGTGGATGTGTGTTTGTGTGAGTGAGAGTGTGTGTGTGTGTACACTGAATGTTTTACACCCATGTTTACAGTTCAAAGAGAGTGATCTCTTCATATACAGTGATTGTCGTCTGGTTGTGTTCATTTGTGGAGGTTTTACGTCTGTGTTTTGGGACTCTGTAAGAGATCACATTATGTTTATTGAGAGATGAGAATATTTGACAGATGAAACAAAGATATTTCACAGATACAGTTTTACATTAAAGTTGAAAATACGTTTAAATAAACACTTACTAATCGTTTAAATGTCAGTGTTTCCCTTACACCACTGTGTATTAAATTAATTACACTTTCAGTGTATATTCTGCCAATGCAACATCACCACTATAAGTAGTACCAAGGAATTTTACTTGACACCAGACATAATTTCCCAGCATCTTTTTTACGCCAGTAAGCACAGTTTGTTTGTCTGACACCAGACATGATTTCATTGATTTTGTTTTCTACCACTAATCATATGCATGTGACAAACCTCCTTGATTCCTTGTTTTGACACAACTATACAGTAGTACCGTAATACCAAGTGGTCTTTGGTATTTTTTTTCCCTCAACGGAGCATTCCGAGGCACTACTCCCCTAAGTCTAGGGTTAGAATGAGGGTTGAGGGGGTTAGGTTTAGGGTAACGGTTTAGGTAGGGCCTTTTAGGCTGTGTTGCCTGGGAGGTGATGATGGGGCAAAAAACACTGAGCGTACCAAGTAGTATCATCATAAACTGTGTTTAAAATATTTGCTACAAAGGTTGACCTCAGAGGGGGAGGGGTATTCCAAGTAAGGGAAACCTGGGTAAAAACCACCACTTCCACTTCCTCTAGCTAAATTTACATGCTTTATTACTTAACCATCTACTATTGCAGAAATAGCCCCTGGAACCCCCAGGAGGAACAGAAAGTAATCTTCTTGCGAGAGTTCAGATTCCAGATTCTTTCAGTTTTATTTTCCTTTTGCATTTAGTTATCCTCTTGCTGAGAAAATAAATCATGTTCACAGTCCAGTGGCATTGGAGCCCCTGTTGCCCCCTGCGGAGATAGAACCAGACTGGGCATTGGGTGGCTCAGGGATGGTCAGGGCGGGTATTTTCTCTCCCTTCTGGACCAGCCTCTGGTAGAACTTGGACCGGTCATCAATGATTTTCTGAGGAAAACACGCAAAAAGGCATCCATGGTATACTGGTGAGGGGATTAGACAGGTAACCAAAGGGTGGCAGGTTTAAGAGTGACTGCAACACACCCAGCCACCGAGTTGACCGAAGTGTCCTTGAGCAAGGCACCCTAACTCCTCACCTGCTCCCCAGGCAATGAAACAATGGAGATGGTTGGCGCGTCAATAGCTTCCCACTGCTTAATAAATGTGTGTGTGTCGGGTGTGTGTTTTGGGATCACAGTTCCACATGTGTGTATATGTGCATACTACCCTCCAGATAGGATAGATAAAAGTAGAAGACAAGACTTCATGCAAAGAGTTAGTGAGTAGTTTGTATAATGCCCACAAGAGGTCAGTAGAGAGCCGTGTTACCTGCATGGTGAAGTGGATGGCAGTATCACTGATCTCTCTCTGAGGGGGTTTAGCACCAGGGGCAGAGTAGACGGCCTGGATCACCTTCATACGCAGTCTCTCATGCTGGAAGACAAGAGACATTGGATCAGACCTGTGGACATCCTCCTTTATGCAGATCTCATATGCTGATATGAAAGATTGTTGAAAAGTTTATATTGTGATGTAATGCACTTCTGCAGACCAGAATTATTCATGTTCGCTCCATTGCTCCATCGTGCTTATTACATGATCTTCGCCCTGTGACCCAGGTTTACCTTCAACTAGGAGTGAAGAAACTGTAGGCTGGGTGGTAGGGAGTGTGTGGTGTGCAGACAGAGTCTCTGTTAGAAGACTGGATACGGAGGACATCAGGACGACAATGTTGGCTTTTACTGCTGTTGGCTTTTTATTAATGCATTGTTCCAAGGTTATTTAGACATGTGTTCAGTTGTACTGATGTTATGAGTTGAAGCGAGGCTGCGAGGCGTTCGTCGAGCAAATAGGGGGCGTACCAGAAAAGGCCCTTTATTAAACGCGATTCGAGGCTTAGCGAGCAGTATCGTTACTAAAAAACCACGTGATTAATGTCAGACGAAGCCTCGCATTTAGTGGGATGACGTCATGCGCCATGCAATGCATCGTGTGGGATACGCTGCTCCGTGGCTCCGACAAGTACTTGAATTGCGATGGGTCAAACTCTGTACCATGCAGCAGGCGCTACTCATGGCTTGTCATGAAATGGTTGAAGACAAGAATTGTGTTTTTCATCACTAATGTCATAACAAATCTATTCCAAACCAAGAGGTTTCATATTCAATTTAATATCATGACAAAGAATACATAATAGTAACAAAACAAAGTAGTAGGCTAATAACAATATGTTGGATAATTAGGGACTAACCCATTAAATCTTCAAAGGCATAGTGGTCTAACGGGTAACACGTCTATCTTGAACGCAGGAGACCAGGGATCAATCCCCGTCTGATGACATGTCATAATGTATGCAGTTTAAGTTAAGCATCCGTGTACATATTTAACTGCTGTAACTCCCGTGTGTTTTGTTATCAAGGCAGCATGTAAAGACCCCTTTCAAAACCACATGGCACGTGGATTTCATTATTTTAAAAAAAAAAAAAATTGTATTGTGTTGACCACTATGTAGGCCTATGTGCTTGAAGCATGAATCTGAAGAGTCGAGAAAAGAGTCGAGAAAAAACCACTTGGCAACACATTTGGCTGGAAAGCCCCAAAGTGTTATGATGCTTCATATCCACAACATTATTCAGTTGTATGTTTATGTATGTTTATGTGTGGGTGGTTAACAAGAAGACGCACACGGTAACTTGATATTGTGGAAATGCAGCATCAAAAAGGGTGGACCCTGAGCAGGCTACAAACTTATAGCCTACCTAGCACAGGGTTCCCCGGTAGGGGCGTGGGTGTGGCCGGGTGTGGCAGGCTAGCCCTGCCGAAATTGGGAAACTATCTCCGCCACCAGATGGAGCCAAACAAGATAAATGACAAGGAGTCTTTAACACAGCCGCCCCGGAATTGGGTCAATTCCTCCCGGAGAAAGACTCAACTGTCAGCCATCGGTCAGTTCAGGGAGGACAATCAAACGAGAGACTGGCCTTGTATACGTTTGCTTCCCCACCTGGACCTCAGCAGATCGGACCTGACCATCGCGGCCACTGGTGACGGCCAGGATTTGACCAACTGGCCAAGAGGCTCGTGGCAATTGGGGGTCAAGGATCAGGACAATCTTTCCAACTTCCAGATTGGGGACGTCCTTCTGCCATTTGTTCCTTGCCTGTAGGTTGGGCAGATAGTCTCGGATGAACCGCGTCCAGAAGTGGTCTGCCAACATCTGGCTATGGCGCCACTTCCTACGTCCAAGGAGGCTACTGTTGGCGAACATGGCTTGGGGCAAAGAAGCATCCCGCCGCCCCATCAGGAGCAGATTGGGCGTGACGGGATCGGGGTCAGCGGCGTCAGCAGAGAGGTAACCTAAAGGCTTTGAATTTAGGATTCCTTCAACCTCAATTAAGACTGTTTGAAGGACTGCTTCAGTGACTACTTGGCTCCCCAGGACAACCTTCAGAGCATTCTTGACCGATCTGATTTCGCGTTCCCAGACTCCTCCAAAGTGCGGAGCCCCTGGAGGATTGAACTTGAAGGAGATCTGCTGGCTGGTCAGTTGCTCTTGGAGTCTTGGCTCCATAGCTTGGAAGGACTCATAGAGTTCCCGGTCACCTGCTCGGAAGTTTGTTCCCCTATCGGCCAGGATTTCGAAGGGCTTGCCACGCCGTGAAATGAAACGACGAAGGGCTAACAGGAAGGCATCAACATCTAAACTATCCAGGAGGTCAAGATGCAGACAGCGGGTGGTTAAGCATTTAAAAATGATTCCCCATCGCTTCTCTGATTTGCGGCCATGACGGATGGTGAATGGTCCGAAGCAATCTACGCCGGTGGACCAAAATGGCGGTTTGAACAGGCGTAGTCTTGCTGGAGGCAGATCAGCCATCTTGGGAATATCCGGAGAGGCTTTCCACTTCCGACACTCCAAGCAGCCATGCTGATGTTTACGGATAGCTGGTCTTCCCCCTATGATCCAGTATTTCCGTCTCAATTCTCCAAAGACTCGCTCTGGCCCTGGATGGAGCAAGGATTCATCATAATGCTTGATGAGGAGCTGAGTCGAGGGATGCTTTGGGTCATGGACGATTGGGTGGATGGTGTCTGGATCCAGATCCTGGGATCGGCGCAATCTCCCGCCTACTCTCAACAGTCCCACCTCAGGATCCAGCTCAGGTGAAAGTTGGATGAGTCGACTCTGCCCTGGGATATTCTTCCCCTTCGAAAGGGCTTCGATCTCATCAGGGAAACATGACTGTTGGGATTGTCCCAAGATCAGGACTTCAGGAGATTTACTGGAGGGGACATCGGCAGTCTTGCAAAACATCTGCTCTGTGGCAGCGATCAGGTCAGACCAGCTTTGGAACTGAGAGGCCTCCGGCAGGACAGTAGGGGAAGTGGCAACATTCAAACACTGGGCAGCTTTCTTGAGTTCCACCTCTGTGTCTGACGGTGATGGCTTGGAGGCAACGGGGAAAACAGGCCAACACTCCTCTGGTTCCTGGAGGAAAGGTGGTCCTCGGGTCCAACAGTTGGGTTGGGCCAACTCACAGAGCTTCTTGCCTCGAGTCAAAGCATCTGCAGGGTTGTTTTGGCTGTCCACATATCTCCAGTCATCAGGATTTGTGAGATCTTGAATCTCGGCGATGCGAGTGCCAACAAAAACTTTATAATGGCAAGATTCGGACTTCAGCCAGGTAAGGATGGTTGTTGAGTCGCTCCATAAGATGGTGCGGCTGAAGGGAAGAGTGAGCTCAGCACGTAATGTGGTGGCTAATTGGGCTCCGACCAAGGCGGCACTCAATTCATGTCAGGGCATGGACAGTTGTTTCTTTGGTGAGACTCTGGAGCGGGCCATGACAAAGGCTACATGGATATGGTTGTGACCATCCTTGACTCGTAGATAAGCCACAGTCCCATAAGCCCGCTCAGAGGCATCGCCCTCTGTCTACATCCGTCTGGTCAGCACAAGGAGGAACATAACAGCGAGGTAAGCTGATGTTGGGAAGGTCAGCCAGCTCCTCTTCCCACCTCAACCATCGATCCGCCAGGTCTGTCGGAGTGATTGGGTCATCCCATCCTTGCTTGGTCTTCCACAAGTCCTGAACAAGAACTTTGGCCCTGGTGGTATAGGGTAGAAGATACCCTAAGGCAGTGTTTCTCAAACTGTGGGGCGGGCCCCACTAGTGGGGCGCAGACACATGACAGGTGGGGCGCGAGACATCTCTTTGCCCCCCAAATTCACAGTTATTTGTCAGATATGCACATTTGACAGTAAATTGAGCTTTCCAGTGGTGTTATTTGCTACTTGGTGTGATGAGTTAGAGAGAAATTTGGCTTAGAATTAGTAACATGAAAATTCAAACATTGACAAAAATCCTATCCTCTGAAAGTATTATCTCACAGAGATATTGCGCGCAAATAGAGCCTTCCAGGTGGGGCGTGAAAAATTCACTGCCTTCTTAAGTGGGGAATGACAGAAAAAGTTTGAGAACCACTGCCCTAAGGGGTCATACTGGCTGGCAAGGGTGCGGTAGATGAGACGAAGCGTGGGTACCTCGATGGGTGTCACTCGATGTTTGTATCCTAGCTTGTCAGGGAGGCAGCTCCAGCGTAGGCCCAAGGTCGACTCTTGGGGGTCAACACCAGCTTGGGAGAGCCACAGGTCAGTGTTGACAGATCTTGCCTCCGAAGGGAGATGAGCTATCACCTTTGGGTCATTACTTGCCCACTGGCGGATTTCAAATCCTCCTCGGGCCAGAGTGGTGCGAAGTTTGTCCAGCAAGGTCTTGGCAGTAGTGGACAAAGGGAAACTTTGCAGGCAGTTGTCTACGTAAAAGGCACTGAGAACTGAATCCTGCACTTCCTGGTCACTTTCTGGGTGCTCTTTTGCATGACGCTGTAAGGCATAAATGGCACAACATGGGCTACATGTCGTGCCAAAGGGTAGGACTTGCCACTCATAGGTTCGTGGATCGGCAGCAGGGTCCAGCTCTCGCCAGATGAACCTGAGTAGAGGTTTATCAGAGGAGAGTAAGTGAATCTGGTGGAACATAGACTTTATGTCACCACTGATGGCCACGGTGTGCTCACGAAAGCGGAGAAGAACACCAAGGAGTGAAGGGCCCAGAGTAGGACCAGGCAAAAGGCAGTGGTTCAGGTTAAGGCCATTCATCTGGAAGGAGCAGTTAAACACCAGCCGATGTTTCCCGCTAGCTTGCTTGATGATGTGATGTGGCACATACCATGATTCAGAGCCTGGTTCATCATCCTCTGGATTCACCTCCTTCACATAACCCACATCCACAAGCTTCTGTATCTCCTCTTTATACACCTCAGCCAATACCGGATCTCTCTTCAGTCTGCGTTCCGTTCCCCGCAACATAGGGAGCAAGGCTCGAACAGATGAAGTCAAGCGTGGACCATTGGGCATTCTGAGTAGTGGAGTAGCATAACGAGCAACCCCACCTTTCTCGGTCACTGTGGTTTTCGCATCAAGCAGATCCAAAGAATATTGGTCTTGTTTAGACCGGGTCACTTCCCTCTCCTTCCGGTGAGGAAAGGAATCCAACCTCCATAGCCTCTCCACATTCTCCATCAACTCGGCAGTGGCAGGACAGGACACAGTGTTACAGAGTGAGAACAACACCTGAGTACTTGGAGCTGGTGAAGAGGGCAAGGCGGCTGCTGGGCCCTGTATGGCCCATCCTAAAGAAGTGTGGATGGCGATGGGTGTGCCATAAGGACCAAAGCGGACCGGCTCTCTGGGTACCAACAAGTGGGAATGATCGGAACCGATCAGGACTAATGGCTGGGCCCGGGAAAACTCAGGCAAAGGTATGCCTCGTAAGTGGGCATACACCCGTTGCAGGTCAGATGCAGGACAAGAATGTTCAGCCAGGTTGAGGACAGAGGCGGTAAAAGCATTGGTTATAGGAAACCTCTTCTTCCGGTCAAGAGGAGAGACATGGCAGGATACAACCTCACCAGTCACGGGTATCACTTCATGCCTTACTGTCCTGAGGTTGAGCGACTCTGTCGGTCCTCTCAGATTCAGTTGATTCGCAGCTGTGGTCAATATGATGGTTCTTTCTGAGCCATCATCAAGGATAGCGTATGTTTTCAGCCTCTGTCGGCCGTGGTATCACTCCCTCAGGTCTCCGGCTCGAAGGACCACTGAAGAAACTGTAGGCTGGGTGCGTGGAGGGTGGTAGGGAGTGTGTGGTGTGCAGACAGAGTCTCTGTTAGAAGACTGGATACGGAGGACACCGGGACGACGATGGAGGCTTTTACAGCTGTTGGCTTTTTATTAATGCATTGTTCCAAGGTTATTTAGACATGTGTTCAGTTTAGTGCTGTCAAGCGATTAAAATATTTAATCGCGATTAATCGCATTTTTGCTGTAGTTAACTCATAATTAATCGCAATTAATCGCAAATTTCTTTCTATTCTAAATGTCCCTCAATTTCTTTTTGTCCCATTTTTATTTATTTATTTTCATTTTAATGCTGTTATCAGCATTCATTGGTGGGGGTCAATACCAATTTAAAATAAAAGAAAACCCAGTTACAGCATCAGAAAATATTAACATGTTCAAGTACTGCCAGAGAGATGTTGATGTCTTTTATGTTGCTAGTTCACAAGTTTACCAAAAAAAAAAAAAAAAAAAACTGGATGGTGGCCCTTTAAATTATACTAACCTATAAGCTATTCTAAAGTTACCTCACTCACGTCAGATGTAGCGCTACTTACAAAAGTTACGTAGCACATGATCTGACGTGAGTAAATTCTAAAGAGGCACAATGAAAATATGGCATTATGGTCTACATGAATAAACCTACATTGCATGAGCATACCTTTAAAATGCATTTTGCCATATTGGCAATTGCCCTGCAAGAAGCTCTCATTTTAGTGACAAGGTCATAATGTTCAGAATCAGGTAGGCTATATGCGTCTCCTTTGCACAAATTCACTCTCTCTCAGTTGCGCTCCAACCTGTTTCACCTCTCACTCGCGCTGCAATTTTGAAACTGATATTAGCCTATTTGCGGGGTATTCAGTTCAAGAGAAGGGATTTCTAAGTGACAACATTAATCCTCTAGCTAGTTAACAACTTAAATATGCGAACATGCGAGTGAGCGTCAACGATTGTGTCGGTAAAAAATTTGTTTTCACTGACATCAAATGACGCTCACAAACATTCTCTCTCTCAGTTGCGCTCCGACCTGTTTCACCTCTCTCACTCGCGCTGCAATTTTGAAACTGATATTAGCCTATTTGCGGGGTATTCAGTTCAAGAGAAGGGATTTCTAAGTGACAACATCAATCCTCTAGCTAATTAACAACCTAAATATGCGAACATGCGAGTGAATGTCAACGATTGTGTCGGTAAAATATTTGTTTTCACTGACATCGGAGCAGCAGGGCAGAGTGCAGACACCCGTGCCGTGTGTGCAGTGCGTGTGTAGGCTACTGTAGGCATGAGTAGCCTAGGTCCTAGGCTAAGCAGTAGGCCTACTTCAAGCCTAATACAAACACAGGACATACTGAAACGTCGGGAGGTGTTGGAATGTCGGAGATATTTTTTTTTCACATTCCATTGATAATGGCGGGTCAAATGCGTTAATCGCGCGTTAAAAAAATTGACGGCGTTAAAATGGGTTTGCGTTAACGCCGTTATTAACGCGTTAAACTGACAGCACTAGTTCAGTTGTATGTTTATGTATGTTTATGTGTGGGTGGTTAACAAGAAGACGCACACGGTAACTTGATATTGTGGAAATGCAGCATCAAAAAGGGTGGACCCTGAGCAGGCTACAAACTTATAGCCTACCTAGCACAGGGTTCCCCGGCAGGGGCGTGGGTGTGGCCGGGTGTGGCAGGCTAGCCCTGCCGAAATTGGGAAACTATCTCCGCCACCAGATGGAGCCAAACAAGATAAATGACAAGGAGTCTTTAACAAGGAGGGATGACGCCACAGGTGTCAGCCAGGTGTACCTTAGACTAGGAGGGATGACCCCACACATAGGTGTATGCCTCCCCAGGTGTACTGGGAGGGATGATCCCACAGGTGTCAGCCAGGTGTACCTTAGACTAGGAGGGATGACCTCACACATAGGTGTAAGCCTGCCCAGGTGTACTAGAAGGGATAACCCTACAGGTGTGGCCATGCAGGTATACCTTGGACTAGGAGAGATGACCCCACACACAAAGGTGTAAGCCAACCCAGGTGTACTAGGAGGGATGACCCCACACACAGGTGTGTGACCATGCAGGTGTACTAGGAGTGATGACCCTACAGGTGTGTGACCATGCAGGTGTACTAGGAGTGATGATCCTACAGGTGTGTGACTATGCAGGTGTACTACCTTGGCCTGCAGCTGCTCCAGGTGTGGCCATGCAGGTGTACCTTGGACTAGGAGGGATGACCCCACACACAAGTGTAAACCAGCCCAGGTGTACTAGGAGAAATGACCCCACAGGTGTGTAAACATGCAGGTGTACTAGGACGGATGACCCCATTCACAGGTGTGTAAACCAGCCCAGGTGTACTAGGAGGGATGACCCTACAGGTGTGTGACCATGCAGGTATACCTTAGACTAGGAGAGATGACCCCACACACAGGTGTGTGACTATGCAGGTGTACTACCTTGGCCTGCGGCTGCTCCAGGTGTGGCCATGCAGGTATATACCTTAGACTAGGAGGGATGACCTACACACAGGTGTGTAAGCTAGTCCAGGTGTCCTACCTTGGCCTGTAGCTGCTCCAGGGCTGCATGTGCTGCGTTGACGCTGAGCTGCAGGTTCCTAATTAGCTCCTCCCTCTTCTGCGTCTCCTTCTTGTTCCGACTCCTCCTCTGCCTCTCCCCCCGTGCTTCTTCCTCCAACTCACACAGCTGTCTGCTCATACGCAACACACACTGCTCACGCTCACACGCCTCCTCCTGCAGCTTCACCATCAGCTGACACACACACACACACACACACACACACACACACACACACACACACGCACACACACACACACTAATCAAAGCAAGCAATGACACACACAGCTGCCGGCTCATACGCAACACACTCTGCTCTGCTGACACACACACACACGCGCACACACACACATGCACACACCAATCAACAACACACACACACATTCACCAATCAACAAAATCAACAACAAACACACACACACCAATCAACACACACACACACACACACACCAATCAACACAATCAACAACACACACACACACACACACACACACACACACACACAAAATCAAATCAACTAACAACACATACACGTATATCCACACCAGTCAGAACAACAAACACACACACAGACACACAGACACACACACACACACACACACACACACACACACACACACACTTCAGAAGCCAAAGTAAAAATACGTAAACAGGAAGTGGTGGTGGTTAGTCAGGGCCCCCTTCCCCTGTAAAGTGCTTTCGGTGTCTTGAAAGGTGATTTTACAAAGTGAAGTAGCTGTAGTAGTAGCAGTAGTATGAGTATGAGTAAGGTCTTTGGTATTTGTACCTAGGGTTACACACACACACACACACACACACACACACACACAGCTGTAGTAGTAGCAGTAGTAGTAGTATGAGTAATAAGGTCTTTGGTATTTGTACCTAGGGTTACACACACACACACACACACACACACACACACACACACACACACACACACACACACACACACACACACACACAAAGCTGTAGTAGTAGCAGTAGTATGAGTATGAGTAAGGTCTTTGGTATTGGTACCTAGGGTTACACACACACACACACACACACACACAGCTGTAGTAGTAGCAGTATCAGTAGTATGAGTAAGGTCTTTGCTATTTGTACCTGTGGTTACACACACACACACAGCTGTAGTAGTAGCAGTAGTATGAGTAAGGTCTTTGCTATTTGTACCTGTCGCAGGGAGTAGTTCTCCTTCTCCAGGGTCATTAGCAGCTCATCTCTCATCCTCCCGTCACGCAGACAGGAAAACTAAAGAGTGGAAAGAAAGGAACGGGTAGACTCAGTGGTCAAGGATCATCAGAGATGGTCAGTTAATAGTACCAGCTTCTATGTCACCTTGGGCTAAAAGACGGTGAAGGCACACACCTTGCGGGACATGGTCTGGAGCTGGGTCATCCGGTCCTTTAACTCTCTCCTCAAGTTCTCCACCTGAGTCTTCAAAGTGAGGAGCTCCTGTTCTTTCACAGACATGGTTCTATGCATGGAACACAGAGCACCTGTAGGGAACCAAGGAAGTTCCATGCAAAGAACGAGGCACAAAATAATAGCATTGTACAAATAGCACAGCTTGGTCAAGTTCAATGGTCACACAATTTTGAAGCAACAATTTCCAATTCATTCACATGCATGACATACAGCGTTATATTCTGTCATATTGAACTCTGTTCTGTTGTCCCACCTGAGGACATCTTGTGATTGGTTCTGGCCTCGTCCAGCTGGTGCTCTAGCGTCTGATTGGCTCTCTCCAGGGCTGCGATTAGCTTCTCTGCGTTAGCAAGCGCGTTCCTGTCTTTCCTCTCGCTGGACTCGTCTCCCTGACAGTACAGCACACCTGACCGGCATGGCTGACCACTCTATCAGAGAGGGATGAAGAAGAGCCTCATAATGTTATTTGCTGGTGATACATACATGATTATATACAATATTATAATACACAGAATTATATTATTTTATAAAAATAAGTGTTATTAAATATATTTATTTAGTAATAAAATGTATGTTGTGATGTCATGTGGCATTCCCAGTTATGCAGACTGGAACTGTTCATGTTTATTCCCATAGTAATGTATTATGTTCATGTTTATTCCCATAGTAATGTATTATGTTGCTCTATCTTGCTCTATGGAGGAAACAAACGGCAGTCTTCATCAGACCTTCATGATGCCAGTACCTAATGAACCTGTTGCACTCTACTGCTATTTTGATCACCCCAGTTGTCCACCATTACCCTTTCACCAGCACGTTCACAATGACACATTCATTCATCCATCTATCCATCCATGAATCCATCTATCCATTCATTCATTCATTCATTCATTCATTCATTCACTCATTCGCAAGAAACACAAACACAATGAAACATGCCTGATGTGTTGTCTCCACCTTCATTAGTCCAGTGGGCTCTTCATTGGTGGGTTCTTCCCGTTCTGATGGATCACTGTTTGCTCTGGTCCCTTCCTGTCGTGGATTGGGGTCATGATGCTTGGCGTCTTCCTGTTGTACATCAAATGCATGGAAGTCCCTCTGTGACATCACTCTCTCCTGCAGGCGTGTCACTTCCTGTTGCAGGTGATTAATGTGCTGGTTCCTCTGGTGCAGCTCATCCTCAGCAATCTGTAGACGCCTCACCTCTTCTGTCAGGTCCAGGATCAGCTCTGCCTGCAGTACCACAAATAACCAGCAGGCGGCACAAGAGGAGAATTAGCCTACCTACCTCCTTCTGCCCAAAGATTTTGGCTCGATCAGTAGCCTGGCATAAGTAGTCTGATCAAAATAGATAGAAACCAGCCTGCGATCTGTTATTACTGAACATGGAAGTTGGGATCGTGAGAGCAGTGCACAGAATACGTCATTTCCAAACTGAAACATATTCCAATTGTATTGTTCTAGACTGTATGATGGAGTCAACAGTCGGCTTAAAGGCCAGGCTAGATGAGGATAGGAGCGCTGCAAGGAATCAAGGAATTTTTATTTGTCATCCACATCATTATATTAGGCCAACTGGTGTAAAAAATGCAGTGAAATTTCACTTGACTTCATTTTACAAACATCAAACCTAATATAACATGCAAGTAAAATGGATTATTGATGAATGTTTATCCAACAATATTATTTCCAAAAGTCACTTCTTTTTTTAACCTCCAGGCTACTGCACCTGAGCTCGGACAACATTCTCATTGGTGCGTCGAAGCTGACGTGTTTCTTCCAGCAGCTTCTCCCGCAGTGCGGAGATCTCCTTGTCCTTCCTCACACACTCACTCTCATACTTGGACAGACGCGTGATCTCATCTCCCAGCGTCAGCAAAGACTGCTCCTGTATGCAGAGATGAAATGGAAATGAGGGCTGGTTGGTTAAGGGTTAAGTGCCTTGCCCAAGGGAACAATGGTGGCACACAATTTCCAGACTACTATCATAGCCAGGTTACCTCACTCACGTCAGATGTAGCGCTACGCGCGAACATCTGATCCTCCGCGATAGACGATTTATTTCAGGAGCAAGAAATCCTTGAATCTAACTGGACAAATGGCTTGTCCATCAATTTAATTGACGTACACTTCAGCCAACCACATCGAAACCCATATCGAAACCAACCGATGACGCTGGTTACGTTTGTCGGATTGGTTGAATTTGAAACAGTTGCTTCTTCGCTACACACCTTCTACAACAGCCAGCAGCCCTGATTGGTCCGGTTAGGAAATATTGGGCTTGAAATCCCTCCCAATGGCATCAACATCAGATCGTTGCGCGGAGGCCTTACGAAAGTTACGTAGCGCATGATCTGACGTGAGTGAGGTAAATAGCCAGGTGCCTTATGCCAAATAGCCAATGAAAGCTAAAGCTACTATAGTAAACTAGATTTCGTCTGTAAACATCTGGACTTGTCTAAACATCTGGCTTACTGTATGTTGGCTGACTTGAGTTTACAATCAGTTTTCATCTGGTCGACTGATCTTCTAGCAAGATCTCATCACAAGTCACATGTATACAACTTGGATCAGACAGACTAATCTCACCTTCTCCTTGAGTAGAGTGACGTACCATGGTGCTTTTCCCTCCAAAGCCACACTCTGGCATGTGTCCGTGTGTGGATCGCTGTCATTTGGCGACGTTTGGGTCCGTCTCGACACACACACCCAAGACTCCTTGTGAGGAGAAATCAGACTCCTGCCAACTACAAGGATCATCTGTTAGTAGCAATTTATAAATACGTCTGTGGAACAACTAAGTTTATTTAAAGTGAAAGTAAAGCTGACTGGTGATGTTTCTATCAAAAGAGACAGGGACTCGCAATATAGGGTTCAGGAATCGCATCCCGTGACTGGAGAGACAATCTTTTTATTCAAGGTGTTTAGTTAAAAAAGTGCTTAGTGCAGGCCTGGGGCTAAGCACTTTTAAGTTAAGCACGGGAGTTAAGCACCAGGGAGATTACCAGCCTAAGTGTATTAAACATAATAATTCTATTAAATTCATTTATTATATACATTTATTGAAGTAGCATCAGCACCAACATTATTTTTGCATGGGCAGTAATAAAATGTATATGTGTGTGTGTGTGGGGGGGGGGGGGGTATTATCTATATGTAATAGGCTATCTTTACATTTTTTTTAAAAAAAAAAGGGGGGGGTATACTTCATATGAGCATCAGACCAGACACTTGCAGTTTCATTTTCTACAGAAATGAAGGCCTAAATACTCAGAGTAAGCGAGAACTTAAAAGAAAAGAAAACACATCAAAGCCACTACAGCATATTCAGTCATTGTGTGGTTAGCGTAACACTGGTGGTTCACACACATTCAAGTGGTCCACAAGGGGATTTCCAATGTGTGAATTTAATCATTTAGTCTGCTTCTCAGACTCTCAGTTTCTCCTAGCTAGTAAGTGTTAGAATTGTTCACTGAATACTATGATGCAGGTCTGTAATTTACATTAAAAAACTTACAGCTATCTGAATTTGAAGTGCCTATTAATGCCTAGGCTATTTGGAAATACCGAAGCCCGCTGATTTGCCAAATGACCTTTCGCCAGAAGCGTTCTAGACACGCCCCGGGCGGGTTCTTTGAGTGGCCCGACATTGTGCCCGACATTTGTGGGCATTCTACAGCCAATTCTATGGCCAAAACACCCATAAACAACTTAGAAAATTTGACATGTAGGAAGCTGTACGTATTCACTTGTAATGATGCTTGATATGTCAAAGTGTTCTACATTACCTATAGCATAAAAGTGATGGCTCACATATTAAACACAATAAAAAAAGGGTCCTTAACCACTATTCTACCACCACCCTACCCTCTGCGTTGTGTCTCAGGCCTTCCCCAGTGTGGTGCTGAGTCGAGCGGACTGGCGGTGCCCAGCAGCTCTTCCGCAGCAGCGGGCGAATGGTGCGACTCCTGCCTCCAGTCCCAAGAGCAGTTTTTGGACGCTGAAACTGGTCCCCCTCCTTCATACTGAATATGTGGCCATCAACTAGAAGGCAGAGAAGAGAGATGGAGCGAGAGATCAATTCTTCTGTCCAGGATAGAATAATGAATCCAGGCGTCCACTTCCCAAAAGCATAATTGATAACCAGTTAGCAACTTTGTAATTTGTCAATGTGAAATTGCATTGCAACCAACAAATTTACTAACTTAGTTTTTAGAAAACGGACCCCAGATCTGGCCTAAACTTTTTGACAGTTTTGACTGAGTTGAAAAAAGTCCAGGTCTTACCATAGGTATATATCTGGCTCACAGCCTCCCTTACACCCGTTCAGCATTGATGGAATTATGAAGAATGGAAAAATGTTTGACTGGCAGAACTGATTTTATGTGTATTCCATAGAATTTTTTGTCTGGATTGACATCATAATGCTGTCTGTATGACCACCACCAGAAGAGAGTGGCCCTGCAAACAGTTTATGAATGAAAGACATGTTGTGTAGTTCCATTTTTTTTCTATTTGTTACATTGCCTTTAAGCAGCCCTTGCCTTTACCCGTCTTTAACAAAAGGGTTGACCTTACAGACCATGGTCAGGGAACCGCAATGCCTCAGCTTGACCTTCAAACTAATGTTCAAGTGAAAGAGGAATTCTTCTGTGAACAAAACACAATTTGTGATCATTCATAATGGAAATCAAAGCTATAGCCTACCCCTTGATCTCCAAAACCCAGAAGAAACACTCAACATTTCATTACAGAATCAATATGCTTCTGATAATCAAAATCTAATTAAAACATATTAGCAGGCCTTCTCTGCAGGACACTTGTTTATTTTACAAACGTCCAGGAATTATCTACAGGGCACTGTACTCCTCCATCAATAACGTTAGCCTAATCAACATCAGAATCACATCACATCAACTAAGCACAAAATTAAATCCTAAATATTTCCCTTTATAAGTCTAATACCATGTAGCCTATTATCCTTCAAGAGACGTTTTCAAATTCACTTCTCATACCTTTTTTATGGCAATAACACAAAACTCTCTTTTGTCATTTGTCAAACACAATCCAAGATACCCAAGTCGACCACCTGCGCATTGATGACATCCAGGTGATTGCTGCTGCGACAAACCACGCGATTGGTCTATAAAAGAGGGCAGAGGTCATCATCTCACCTGAATTTCAGTGCATGAGTCCTAGGCTAACTTGTTTGAAATCGGAATACCAAAATGGGTCCCAAAAGAGCCGCGGCAGTCAAAGATGAAGAAGTTGCGGGAGAACCAGAAGTTGACACCGAAAAGGAAGTTAAACAGACGAAAAAATTGAAAACTGGTAAGACTTTGTGTGGTGGGCAATCGTTGCTTCGAGTCGTCGTGATTCTGACTTACTTACGTGAATTGTTTTGCTGTTAATGTTGACGTTTTGTTTTATTTTGCACTTATATGGCCTAGATGGAGCTAAAGCAAACGCGGCGCCCAAAAGCCACCCTTCTGCGATGGTGATGGTGGAAGAGGCGCTGAGAGAGTTGGACACGCGGAAAGGTGTCTCGGCACAGGCCGTGCGGGGCTACATCACTCAGAAGTACCCCTCGGTGGATCCGATCAGGATGAAGTATATGGTGAAGAGAGCCCTCTCCAAAGGGCTAGAGTCCGGTACTCTGGTGCGCCCGCCGAATTCGACTGCTATTGGCGCCCAGGGCAGATTTCGGGTAGGTTAAGTAAACTGATCTTCTCCTGTTTTACTTTAAAACATTTAGATTGGCAGAGTAGTCATACACTATAATTAAATTAATCTTTTGTCTTGATGTCCACTAAGGTTGCTGTCAAAACAAAGCCTAAAAAGCCTGCCTCAAAGACAAAGGAAAATGCCGATCCAAATAAACAAAAATCGCCTAAATCTGCCAAGGCCAAACCCAAGGAATCGAAGAACCAGGAGCCAGGTTACTGCATTTTCGGTCCTTATAAGCAAGTGTATGGGTTGAACACGCAGGAAATTGGGGTCTGTGATCTGTGCACAAGGGGAGCTTTGAGTAGTAGAAGTCCTTTAGGGCAGTTAGATTTGAACATGTTTTGAAATCTGTCACTCCATTTATTCTTTTTTTTTTTTCTGTTGCTGTTTCTGCAGGAACAAAAAAGAAGGCTGCTACAACAAAGGATACTGATGCATCAGTAAGTACTGAATTGTGTAGGTTTTTTATTTTGTTTTGTTTATATTGTCAACTAATTTTGATTCTTCTCTAGGATGCTAAACCCAAACCAGCCGCAAAGAAGGAAAAGGATTCTGCTGTACGTAAACTGAAATTATAGTGTGTGTTTGTGGTGTGGTGTGTTTTTTTGTTTTGTTTTTGTTTTTTTTTTGTTACTGGGGAGATGTATTTGACCTGCCTGTGTAATGTATCCAGGATGCTAAACCCAAGAAGGCTGAGAAGAAGGGTGCTGCGTCTTCCAAGGTGGCGCCTGCAAAGAAGCCTAAGGCCAAGGCTGCAGCAGAGGATGGAGAAGCACCCAGCAAAGCCAAGGGCAAACCCAAGGCTAAGGATGCAGCGGCGGATGGGGACGCACCCAGTAAGGGCAAAGCCAAGGCTAAGGACACAGCGGAGGATGGGGATGCACCCAGTAAGGCCAAGCCTAAAGCTACTAAAGCCAGCAAGGCTGCGGAAGAGGCTGACTCAAAGCCTGCTGCCCAGAAGAAGGGAGCCAAGGCCCAGAAGGCTGCTGCAGAGGAGGCGGAGGCCAAGCCAGTGGTCAGAGCTAAAGGCTCAGGGAGGGGGAAGAAGGCGGCTACTGCTGCTGAATAGGTTGTACGTGAGTGATAAAGCACTTTTAATGTTTAAATATTTGTTAATGGTGATTTATAATTTTTCTGAAATAAAGGTTTTTATATATAAATGCAAGAGTGTGTGTGATATTGCGTTGTGACACCAGGCATATTAAGTTACCAGTTTCATAGTCACTGATGGTTAAATGGCTCATTACAGGATGACCAAACGCTGGCGGATTTGGGTCCATTGATTAAAAAAAGCGGTATACTTGTCTTATATTCCTTAATGGCCTGTGATTCTTCTCCCTCTAGAATGTGCCTTTTGTTAAAGGTGCATGTATGTGGAACAAGTCAAACCTCTTGAAATTGGTTAGTAATACTTGGCTTGATCAGCAGCTTAATGGGCAATTACACATCAGCAATCACTGAACGCTTTATCCAACTCTCAAAATATGCCGTCACAGTCAGGATGCAGTTAACCATTACCAACAAACCAAGTTAGTGATTGCACAAGCAGTCATATTTTAGAAAAAATTTATTCTGTCAATTTACTGGTATAAAAATGGACATTGCATTTAGATAAGCATACATCTAATACAAAAATATAACTGGACATAGAAGAGCAACATTATTTCTAATGGTCATCAATAACAATGCACTAATCTAACAATTTTGAATAAATAGCCAAATCCAATGTGTACAACTCTTTACATTCCCCTTTCATATCACTAGTTCACCTTACAAAACATACATAACTAATAAATTTCACTGCTGGCTGACACTGTAACACAAACAAAGAAAAAATAAAGACACATAGGCCTATACAATCTTTCTCCATTTCTAGTTCACACACACGATTAAAGATGTAACAATGTGAATCATTCACATTCAGGTTTAGCAAGTTTAGTGTTTTAGTGTTGCCTTCATGGGTCATGTTGCTACTGTTGCTAGGTTGTGCCGTTTCTCTCTACTCAACATTATGGGAAAATCAGGCCGTACCTTACCCAACATGCAACCTGGTTCAGACACTGGTTATCTCTCGCCCCGACTATGACAATGCCCTTCTTACAGGTCTACCAGCCTGTGCGGTGAAACCACTACTGATGATCCAGAAGGCTGCTGCACGCCTGGTCTTCAATCAGCCAAAGAGAGCACATGTCTCTCCACTGTTCATGGAGCTCCACTGGCTGCCTCTGGCTGCTCGTACCGAATTCAAGTCACTAATGTTGGCTTACAGCAGAGGTTCTCAAACTTTTTCTGTCATTCCCCACTTGGGAAAGCAGAGAATTTTCACGCCCCACCGTCCAAAAAAAAAAAAAGGCTCCAAAATGGGTCCAACTTTATATATAGTTATATATGCGGTATGCCGTATTTCACTGAGGAGATCATGAGATATTTCACAGAGATGAATGGGTAGGCCTAAAGATGGACATATAGCCACGTAAAGTAATAGAATTTCTATTTAAAGTCAAAGCTAAATTTTGTTAGAAAAAATTGGTGTGGCTGTCAGTCGATCACAAAGAGATGTCTCGCGCCCCACCTGTCATGTGTCTGCGCCCCACAGTTTGAGAAACACTGGCTTACAGGGTACTGGATGGAACTGCTCCAGTCTGCCAGCCATAATCAAACCATATACCTCCAATCACTCCGCTCTACCAAGGATCGCTGCTTAGAACTGCCAGCACTCCGCACAGGTCAATAGGCTTTTCTCATCCATTGTTCCTAGGGGTGGAATACCCTTCCGAAGACTATTAGAGAACAACAGGCACTGTCTCTACTTTCAAGAAACTCTTGAAGACCCAGCTCTTTCAAGAGTATCTCTTGTCCTAGTTCCTTCAACTACCTGGAATGCACTGATCAAGCACTTCTCAACTCTTGCACTTGCTCTCCTATTAGCAAATTACACTCCCTGTAGGCATTTACTTGTATTGTGTTGTAGCCTCATTGTTATCCCTCTTTTGTAAGTCGCTTTGGTTAAAAGCATCTGCTAAATGCATAAATGTAAATGTAAATAGCTGTTCTGGAATGTTATCAAGGAACCATGCAGCCATTTAGAATCTGTATTTTCCTGCACTTTCCAGTAAATACTAGTGTCATTATGATCATAAAAAGCAAGGCCAAGGGTGTGTATAATAGCATGTGATGCCGTCTGTGTTCACATTCAGCGTCAGCAGTGTGTGTTCCTGCCTTCCTGGTGAAAAGCCCCTGAGATTCACACCTACAGGATCAAATCACAAGATGTACCCTTTAAAAACATTACATCACGTCTGTTATTACAAGGCACATTTAGATCACTGATAAATTCTGTAAACAAATCAGCAAGACATCCAGTGAACAAATTTATACCAACATACATGTAAGTAAAAAGATCAACCAAAATGGTGCACTCTTACTGTGTGTGTGGTTTGCAGTATGTAAAAGATCCGTCTGAGTATGTGTTATTACCACAGTCAGCACAAATACTATCTGTGAAGGCAGTGCCTGCAAGAGAAGAATTACTCTAAACCAAATGTGACAACAACCAGAAAAATCATCTATGACTTTCTAATATTCTCCTTAACACTTTGAATGCCAGAAACGTAATGTTACGTTATAACTTGTCATGCGTTGAGTGCCAAAAACGTAATGTTACGTTTTTGCCTTTTTTTTTAATTTACGAAAATAGAAACCCTCACACAGGTTATATATGATTTTTGGAACTCTGTGATAAATAGAACTGAAATAAATTACGATCGGAAACTCATAAAAACTCACGATCTGCACATTTTGTCTGGACATTTTCACATCACAAGGCAGCATTTGATTACTATTGCAGCATTTGTGTCAAATAATGCACGTCATGTCATGTTGTCCTTTCGCGGGTTCGTCACTAGGTGGCAGTCTCACCACAGGCATGATTCGGCTTGTGTCACTCCTCGAAACTTGACAGAGAACACGCCATCATAATCATAAAAGAAGCGATATCTCCTTTTCTAGAAAAAAACAAGGATTTTGATGAAAACTACCCACTGTTTAGCTTGGGATTTCTCAGGAACGGAGGCATGTAGAAATAAACGGTTTTCACCCACTGAGAGCTCAGAGTCTTACCTTTCAAATGACCCATAGTATGTGTCCATAGCTATAACACAGAATACGCTGTGGCTCTATAAAAATAGGCAACAGTGGCCTGGATTGCTGGCACTCTGGGCCAAAGCTTGTTAAAAACACCTGGCAACCAAACTGTTAAGGGTAATTGACGGTACTTTCTGTAACATCAATATTGAATGCACAATACACCATGAGAGCAGTGGCGGCTGCTGGTTTTCAGATAGGGGAAGCTCAGATTGCGCGATCGGTATTTTTTCTTTTTTTTCATTTAAACTATTTAATTCTGTTTTTAATGTCATGGGCTGTCACATTTGTCAGGTTTATTTTTTTCTATTGAAATATGCATCATTTAATTGTAGTAATTTAATTGCATTTGAATGACAACATACACTATATAGTGGCTTAAACTATTTAAATTATTCAGATGCAAAACCCTCCCAAGTCAATTTGCAATGAATTACCAGAAATAATTCCCTAATAATTCCTTTAAACATGCTTTATTATTGGAGCCATATTATAGGGTTCTCTTTTTCAAGAGGTTAAAATAATGTCTGACCTCAAAACACACATCTGTAAAGTACCATGACTCTGTTTTGGTCCCCTTCTCTTGTCTCGTTCATGATGAGCTGCTACGTTCTCATTTCAGAGCTGGCCGTAGTAACCATAGCAACATTTGTTTACAGATCTCTTGCCTGAAAATTTGGCTAATCACTATCAGACGAAGATTAGCTATCTTTGCTAACTCTATTAAGTAGTGACAGAGGCAAGAATCACTGATGAAAATCAAAAGTCACTTGTGAGTTCGTGTGTACATCAATCAATGAACTAAATAATAGAGAATAAAATCATGGACATGGGCAAAGTATTATTAATAACGATAACACAGACAAAGAGAGTAAATTTGTTGTTGGTACAGGCTCAACATTGCTTAGCTTGTCTATTAGCCGGTAGCCTTCCAAACAGGAACAGTGTGAGAGAGACAGAATGCCAATCAAAGAGGTCCAAGTATCTTGTCAAATCATGAAACGGAAGCGAGTTGTCCGAGCCCGCCCTCTCCCATTGACCCCCAGTGAAACAGAGCTTCCCTGGAAATGACGTATTTTGCGTATTTTTGCCGAATTAGCCAATAAACGCCGGGTAGCGTTGTCCATGGCCGGGGTAACGTTGTCAATGGCCCTCTATGGAGCTGGACAGCAGGTTGTCAATGGGATTCTAATGGCAAAACTTTCGTGAGTTTAGAGACCCGAAATTACATTTCTGAACAACGAAATCGAAACAGTTTGAAACGGTGTTGATATTAATAGACAATAGAAGTGACTGACACACGTTTAGCATGTTTTATTAATAGTATGTAAGTTTTTTTTTGGACAAATTTTAGGGGAAGCTGAGGTTCCCTTGCTGTCTTATGATAGCCGCCTCTGCATGAGAGTCCCCACATACCGAGGAGAGAGACACATTATTTACAGTTAGATCACAAACATACACTAAAATGGATACGGTAAAATTGTGGGTGCTTTCTTTGGCAGAAACTACCTACAGTATGTTAATGTAGAAACTGTCCTAAATAAGTCTGCTATTAAAACGACCAAGAAAGCAGTCTGTATCTCTCCTGAAACTGAAAACAAGAAACCAACCTGTCTGTTTGATGTATTGTCCTGGTAAACACTTAGTGTATTTCATAGCTCCTCTGCAGCCATCTTTGATTGGGTCAGTGCAGTAGTGACCTTCCAGAGGCTCACAGAGGGTGTCTGAGGTTGGACTACAAGCCCTCTTCATTCTTAATCCAACACCTGAACCAAATACACAATTGTCACCACTGCATGGACATAACAGTACGAAGAGTGTGTACAGAAAATGTGAAATGATCAAAATGTAATAGGTCTACTTACTTGACTCACAAACTGAACAAGAAAAACATTTAGCCAGACCATTTGGCCTATCAATGAAAGTTGAGTTTTGGCAAGGAACACAAGTTGTACTTGTAGACTCTGTGCAGGTTCGTTTTACAAAATGACCTAAAACACAAAGAGGATTATTCACTCATTATTCCATTCACTCATTAAAAAAGCAGACTGGTGTGCTAACTCTGACACACTCTACAGCAAGGCCGGGTGGGCAATTATTTTTAATATAAGGTGTTCGCCCAGGGAACCAAAGGGTAGGACCGCCCCATCTTTCTTTGTTTGTTTTCTGCTTGTTCAAAGCCTGTGATGTATGTAGGCCTATTCATAGGTTATCTAAATTTGTTATATTTATTTGTTATATTTATTAATGAATGAATGGATGGATCACATCATTCGTTATGTGCTACAATTAAGGACAAATAAGAGCTTGACAGACAGGCTATTTCAGAGCAACATAGGCTATGGAATCCTGACCAAAGTTGGGATGCGTCTTTTGGGATTGTTATGTTATGTTAAGTGGACAAGACTTGTAACAAAGCATTTTAAATCTTGTATCGAGACTTTATGATGAGGGTGTACGTGGTCAAAAACGCGGCTTAGCCTACCTGCGCTACACATTGGACAGCACTCCGTTCCAGTGTCGTACTCGGCTGGTCCACATACAGTCATCGTGACATCGATCACTGCATGCAGGAGTAAGAGGAAAATCTTGGGCATTGGATTTAGAATCATCGGAAGACTGAGTTGGTAAGCTAGTGTTTTCTGTAATCTGCCTGAAATGTGTTTGTAAAAGAAAATAAATATAGGCCTATTTGAATAATAGGATTTTAATAACAGCAGGCCTATTTCCTGGTTTGTAATAAGCAAACATTCAAGATTCAAAAATCAAAACTTACGTTTATGGAGAAGTGTGTTGAAAGTCAATGTGTTATCATTCAAAAGTTAGTTTCTTTCCTTAATACGTCCGTGGTTCATCTGGTATCCAAGTGACCTGCTTGGGTGATAAATAGGCGTTATAATTGGTAACGACATATTGGAAATTTCGCAGGGGTAACGATGCGCGGAACAACCATGTGGAACACCGCGTTTGCATTTTCCCTGTCTCCGGGTGTTAACCTGCGCCTTTCAGACAGAGCGTGCGCTTTTATTATGGGAAAGTGCGTCTCTGTAATTTCCGTATTATTACGACATTTCGTATAAGGTCTGATATTGAGATGGATTTCCTTGCATTGACCCTGGCTTTCCCAACTCTCTACCGCACGGAATGTCCATATTACGCACGCGAGACGGTCGTGAATTGGGCTTCCTGTCCACAATAACATATTTCCCCTTCTTTTTGAAGTGTTCAACTGCTGATGGTTCGTCCTAGCCTGGGCGGAAGCGACTGTCCTGCACTATCCCACAAAGTGCTTACGGCTCCTGCACTGTCCCTCCTGTCCCCAACACCCCACAACAGCAGTGTAGGTTGAATTCTGCTGCGACAGCAACAGTCTCTCTCTCTCTCACCCAGCCTCCATCTCCATCCACACACAGTGTCCCAGAGTTTCACTGTTTAAATATCTTTGGTGAAAGATCTATTGACTGTTTTAAAAGGGGCCTAAAGACATTTCTTTTTAACAAATCCTATGGTGGTCGGTCTTAAATCCTTTTTATAAATTGTTTTTAATATTTGACTTTAACATATTGCTTTTATCAACTGCTCTTTTTCTATTTTACTTTATCTTTTTTATTTTATTTTTACTCCTTCTATTCCACTTTTAACCTGTAGTGATGTAAAGGGCATTATACATAAAATGCAGCATTATTATTATTATAAAAGAACTTCTGCATTGCATTTTGTACTTGAAGTCCTTGGAGAGAACAGTTCCTAGTTGTAAAGTCTTCAGTTGGAAGGAGAGGTTTGGGATGCTGGCTCTGTAGTCGGTGATAAGGAGATTTTCCAAGATCATCCAAAGTTTATGATTAAGGAAGCAGCACACAGTATTGTCAGGTAGTTAGAATGAACATCATCTTTAGCAGCACACTCCTCACAATCATGGCATGCATGGACCCCCTCTGCATAATGTTGGCTAATTCCGCTAGCAACTCCAGGACCTAACTGCATACAGTCTCTTTAACTGTGATATATTCTTTTTTGTGTATGGACCAATTCCAAAGCTTTGATTAAAAATACTTTGTCACTCTCCATTAATTCCTTATTTTTCCTCCTTCCTTCTTTTGTAAGCAATTATAAGTTTATATCCCAGATCTTCCATTTGATAACATAATATCTGCCACAAAGGCTTGATGAAACATAGGCTTACCTGGGAAATAAGACACTGTCCTTAAGCACCAGTCGTCCTTCAGATGAGACATAAACTGACTGACTCGTAGTGCTCTTGGCACTTGTTGCAAGAGTAGAACAGGAGAGGCCTACAATTTGAGACAAAAGTGAAACCATGCAGGAACTTCAATACCTTCAATGAAAATGAAAGTATCATTCTGAAAATCCAGTTTCATTCTCACATAGCAACTCATGTGAGTCATGTGAATGTGTGAATGTGTCCTTGTATGATCGTGAAAAACATTCTTTGGTCAGGGTGAAAGTATCTGCCTGTTTACTTAAATTGTTATTTGTAGTAGGAGGATTGATTTAAAGTAAATAATCAAGAATGAGGTAGGACTTTCCATGTTTCCTGTTTCCTGGCACTGACAATGCCATGTTCTTGGTCTTGCTTGAAAGGGTGGGTAATGGTTGATGACAACTGACAGTTGGAGTTTAATTATTGATCAATTAATTATTTCAGTGAAGACTTTTAAAATATTTACCGTTGTAAACAGAGAGGGGGAGGGGGGGATTAAATAGTTGAACAGTCATAGTTGTATTATTAGGCCCTGGGTTCCTCCTGATGCATACTGTTTTCATTAGTAATTTTTTGGGGGGAAAAAACCCAAACGGGCAAGTAACCATATACTTGTATGGTAACTTCGTTGACCTTAATTTCCTCCATGAAAATTAATGTTTTGACAAAAATAAAAATAATGAAATAAGTCTTTGTACTATAAGTATAGTACACTCTTAAAACTGCTGGGTTAAAAAGTAACTCAACTATAACCCACCACCTGAGTAAAAAAAGGACCAACCCAGACTTGGGTTACAGTAACTCATTTAGTTGGGTTATCAATTTGACCCAAAATATTGGGTTGTACTTCTTACCCAACTTTGGGTAGATGTTTACTCACTGCTGGGTTAATGTTACCACAGATGTGGGTTGAAAGTTTTTTTTTTTTTTTACATTATTGTTAATTTAATTTTAGTTTATTTTCAGCTATTACAGGATTATTTCTTAATTATATTTTATTATATTCTTACTATATAGGCTACATACTCTATGCATAAGTATATAAAGCCAATTTATAAATCAACAACACCAGATTGAGAGAACTGTTTATTTAAAACATTCAAAAGTCAAATACACAACTATGCTTATTTACAAAATGCTCTACCCATATGTTCATCCAAAATAGTCTATCCAAACAAACATTGCACATTGCTGTAGTTATTGGCGTTTTGATACTAAACATTGACCATCAGAGCTTATCTTGTGAGCGTGATTTGGAGAATTGCATTTGAGTCATGCATTATGCCTCCAACGGATGGTGTTGGAATCAACCCCAGTGTCTGCAGCAACTGCAGTAGACCAATTCTTCCTTTCAGCTTCTAGAAAAAAACGGTAACAATTAGGCCTGAAATGTAACAGTATCTAAAAAATATGAAAAATATTAAATTAAGCTAATGGCTTGTTAAAATACTTGAACACAACACAATCTTGTAACAGACAATATAGGGATTCACCAGATCAATGAGCAGACAGCCTGACTTCCAAATCTGAATGTAAAAAAAAAAAAAAAAGTTGATGCCCACCTGACAGAAGTATGATGGAAACCTGGGACACCTTATGAGGATGTGCACATGGGGTGAACAGGTGGGGTGGGGTGAAAGCTCGAAGAAGAGTAGGCACTGCAACTGAAGACATGAGACATCAGATACATTACATCTGTCTAGAATTCATCACTTTCATTATAATAAAAAATATACATGTAGGCCTGCATACCTTTGCTTTGGTTCCAAATGCCTCGGGGGTCAGGTGAAAAATTACTATGCGGAATAGCACTGTGGATAGTCATGGGAAGGGGTGATACAGCTGTGGAACACCAATGACAAAATGGTCTGGCATTAGGATTATCAGTGTTTAAATAGATTATGAATAGTCCCAAATTTAAGTGGGGCTAAAGAAATGGTTGAGAATCCTACCTGAAGTTTAGAAGCGGCCAGCAGTTCAGAGGTTGAGGATTTGTAGATGTGGTGGAGGATGAGGTGGACGCAGGAGTGGTTGGGGGCACTGGAGCTGAAGACAGAAGTTTAGTTCATTAGTTTCTGAAAATTGATCACTACATTATGATATAAAATGTAAATTAACATTAGGCCTACCTTTGCAAAGATTTGGTTCAGAATTGCCTCGTTTAGGATCATGGACGGGAACGCATGGCAGGCAGTCATGGCAGACATGATTCAGCTGTTGAAAACAATGACCATAATGACCTGGTTATTTGTGTTTGAATCTGTGTTTGAATGCATTTACATTTAATATTAGGCTATAAGCTAACGTTAAGAGCATTTCATGCCATAACCAGACACTCTAACCTGTAGGGACAGTTCAGGAATGTGTACTAACCCCTACTTAGGTAGCCAATTAGCCATATTTCTATTAAAATACCGGTACTAACACAAGTCTGATAGTGTGCTATCCCTCTCCCTCTCTCACACGCACGCACGCACACCCACGCCCCCTTTCACTACCATTCACTCAAGCTGCAGTTGTCAGTTGCTAACAGTAGACATGCAGACATGCATGCAAGTTATTAAAGATTTGCACCTAAACAGGCTCAAGTTCAGGCGTGGTTTCTGCACGCATTCACATTAAGATACTCGTCACTGTCGTTTTGAAGTTCAATAAACAAGTACATCCTAGCTACTTCTTTGTAGCTTAGCTATCTAGTAGCTGGGGAAGACAAGCTAGCCAACGGTGGTAGCACTAAGCAGCTAATAATATTTGGACAGGCTCTGAAAATACTTTTGAAAACTATTTGGTACACATTTACATAAAAGCACACGTTAGTAACTATGTTATGGGTGTATAGGATTCAACATTTCAACCCCAAGACGCTAACGTTAGCAGGTTTCGTTGCTAATAACGTGCTAACGTTAGCGACAAGCTTATCTTAAAAATACACTAAGGTTAGCAACAAAACAATTTCTCTATCACAATTCAACCAAGTTTGGCTTACCTTACTGAAGTCTCTGCTTGAAGTGTTTGAAAAATCCGTAGTGCAGCACACACAATGGCCAGCTTCTACTGAGGGGGAAAGGTCTGCAACCGTTTGCTGATGGATTTGAATGTCTTCAAATTCAAATTTTGCGTTTCATCACCAACCCAACATAAATGGGTTATCATTTTACCCAAATGCAAACCAATTATGGGTCAATTACGAAATGTTGCACTTAACCCAGCATGTGAGGTTATTCAAATTGCCCAAAAATAACCCTGCAGTTTTAAGAGTGTACATAACACTATAGGGCTCAGATATTACATTTCCAAGGACTTCAATGAGTACCATATAAAATGTTATGACATGACAAGCACATGACATTATGAGTCACAGGGAAATGTTGGGACACCAAAAAGTGATTAATTAACATATTGAACGAAACTTCACATGCAAAACATTTAAAGAAGCAAAACTGAAAGGGGGGGGGGACTTCGGAGTGAAACTTCAATACTTCAATGCCCCTTGAGTCATGGATCTGCCCAAGGTCTCTTTCAAAGTTGCTCTTGGGTGATCCTTATTGTTGCACCACCACCCCATCCCTCCCCGCCCCCAACTGTATTTTGCACAAATAGGCTGACAGACACAATTTCTCTCTTTTTTACACCAGTAATCAAGTGCATGTGACAATTAAACTTCTTGATTTGCTTTGATCAGATTTCTCCCAAATTGGTGTTTTGACCCAGCGACCAGCACTTTAGGATTATATCTGTATTTCTAAAACTGATAGTTCCGGTCCTCGATTGTGATTGGTTGAAAACGCGTTCGATGCCATTGTAAAATAGGCATTTAGCACGGCTCCAACCGCATTTCGTTCTAAACTGCTGCGCCATAAGAAAGTGAATGGAGCAGCGCTTATGCGTTACTTGGCAACCATTCAGTAAGAGGAAGTATGTTTTTTGGCGGAGGAATTGGTATCAAGGAATAACTTGCTATATTTCTCGCGGTTATGTTTTCCGTTAATGAAACAATTGCCGGTTAACGTGGTTACAGTTTTAGAAGCGCAATAAACCCCTCGAGTCCGGTGTAAATGCTGGTTTTAGCATGGATGTCTAACGGCACTCGGCTGCGCCTCGTGCCTAACAACACCCGTGCTAAAACCAGCATTTACACCGGCCTCTCGGGATTTATTGCTTACTTTTATGACTTTATGAGGTTTTTACCAACTACCTCACATAAGCAGGCACAGTGTGCTAATGTATTTACATAACTTCTTTAAAATCCATAATTTTATACAATTACTGGTGCACTATGAGTTCCTTTGTGCTTTCAGTGTGAATTCTCTTTTGTGAAACGTACAACATGAGGATGTTATAACGTAACGAACAAACAAAATATAAAAAAGAGAATCTATAATGTATAATATAAAGAGATACTAAGTAGGATTCATGTAGACTTGTTTTCCACTCGTATCCTTATATAAATTACTTGGAACTCATTGGGATTGCTAAATTACATGTACCATGATACTAGCCAATCACTGACAAGATTGTTGGGAGACTCTAAACTAACACCTCCCGAGACCAATGGTGCTTGAAGTGATGAAAGTTAGCAGCTTTAAATACCTTGTAGAGTTATGTCATATAACCTTAGAAAGAATTCAGGAGAGACGTATTCAACGTGCACTGTCCCATTGTAGCTTTATTGAAGTGCCAACTTTACAACTTCCCCAGCCTAACCCCCAGGGGGCAACATAACAACCTGAAGTCAATTCATTAACACAACATCCCCCTTTCTAAGACCAGTTGTACTGGTGTATGACTAAGTCTGAAATATTCTTGTTGAATTAATAATAAAACAAAACAACATAGCAAAACATCTCATTTCACACTTGGCTGTGAACAGAAACCCGCCAAACTAAACTAAGGAGGTGGGGTGGACTGCCCAACCCTCCTACTGAGTGTGGGGGTTTATTCTGCCCCGTAGAGATCACTCAGTCTTAACCAGGGGTACCTGCTATTTAATCACAAAGTCCCTTAGGTACCCTGGAGGATGTCTCTCTCGTGTGGGATAGCGTGACAGAGCCTCAGGACCACCTGGCTGAACCTGGTCCTGCTCTGCCTGGACTGGACTTACTGGCTGACAGGTAAGTTGCTCCGGTTCTGGTAAGATAGTCTGCGCTGCTGGTGCCACAGGCGAAGTGACAAGGTGGTTTCGGTTGCGGCGCAGAGTGCCTCTGGGAGTGTCTATGACATATGACCTTGGTGTTTCTGCCTGTCTTATGACCGTCCCCTTCTCTTTGGTGTCCTTTACCCAGACGTGGTCGCCTGGTGTCAGGTTTGAGAGATGTTGAGCTCTGTGTCTTTTGTTGAAGTTCCAACTCAATCTCTGTCTCTTCCTCTGCTCCACTTCTTTGAGTTTGGTTAGGTCAGTCCAGCTTGGGTTCAGAGATGACAGGGTGACTGGGACTGTTGTCCTGAGCTGGCGGCCCATTGACAGCTGTGCTGGACTGAATCCATTAGCAAGTGGGGTGGCTCTGTAAGCCATGAGGGCTAGATAAGGGTCTTTTTCCTTCTGGAGGAGGCCTTTAACTGTGCGTACGGCACGCTCTGCCTCCCCATTGCTCTGAGCGTATCTGGGGCTGGACGTTGTGTGTTGGAACCCCCACTGTGCCGCAAAGTTAGTGAAGCATTCAGAAGCGAACTGGGGTCCATTGTCCGTCATAACCTCAGACGGTATGCCATGTCTGGCGAAGATAGATTTGCAATGTTCCACTACTGCTAATGAGGTTGTTGATGTGAGTTTAGCTACCTCAATGAAGCGAGAAAAGTAATCTACCACCAATAAATACTGGTTATCGTTCCACTGAAACAAATCAGCACCCACCTTTGCCCACGGTCTGTCGGGGAACTCTGTAGGAAGTAGTGGCTCTCTGGGGTTGACTCTTTCTTTTGAGCATGTGTCGCAGCTCTCAACCAGCTTCTGTAGCTGTGTACTCAGTCCCGGCCACCAGACGGATTGTTTTGCTCTTTCACGACACTTTGCTATGCCTTGGTGTCCTGCGTGCAGCTTCTGAAGGATGTCTGTCTGTAGCAGCTTGGGAATAACTAGCCTACAGCCTTTTAGCAGTAAGCCATCTTCCACTGAGAGGTCGTCCTCGACCTGTGCATATGGTAAATAGGCCCTGTCTACTGTGGATCTGTCAGGCCAGCCTTCATTACAGTACCTTTTCACTTGGCTCAGCACTTCATCACGCTCTTGGTGTTCCCTTATTTCTCTGAGCCTCTTTTCTGACGCTGGGAGTGTGGACAAGACCATGTTTACATACAGGTTAACTTCCTCTTCCTGTTCCGGTTGCCCTTTGTCTCTCAGTGGTGCCCTAGACAACACATCAGCTGTGGCCAACTTTTTACCAGCCACATGAGAGATGGAGTAGCAGAAAGCCATCAGTCTCATTCTGAGTCTCTGAATACGCGGCGGGAGCTCATCCAGGCTCTTGGAGCCTAGTAACGGGACCAGAGGCTTGTGGTCCGTTTCCACATGGAAGGTGATGCCCACCAGGAAATCTGACAAACGCTCGCATGCCCATGTGATCGCCAGGGCCTCTTTCTCAATCTGGGCGTACCTTTTCTCAGTGTCTGTGAGTGCTCTGGAGCTATATGCGACTGGCTTGAGATGGCCCTCCTCCTGTCTCTGGAGTAGCACAGCACCCAGGCCAAATGATGACGCGTCAGCTGAGACGACCGTCTCTGCCTTTGCATTATAGAGTGCCAGCCCTGGTGGGGAGCTCAGCTCCTCTTTAATGTTGTTGAATGCTCGTTCTTGACTGTGCCCCCACTGAAACACATTTTGCTTCTTCAACAGGTCCCTGAGTGGCTGTGTTTTTTCTGCTAGATGAGGTAAGTACTTTCCCAGGTGATTCACCATTCCAAGGAATCGTCTCACTCCGCTCACGTCCTCAGGCTCCTCCATGTCTGTCACCGCTCTCACTTTGTTAGGGTCTGCTTTCACACCTGCTGCGTCTATGATCTGTCCAAGAAATTTGACATGTCTTTTAGAGAATTCACATTTCTCACCTCTCAGCGTGACGCCTGCCTCCTGCAGTCTCCCCAGCACCGCAAGCAGTCGTGTGTCATGCTGGGCCTGTGTGTCACCGTACACTAGCACATCGTCCATTTGGCACAGGACGCCATCTAGGCCCTCCAGTATCTGGGACATCCTCTTCTGGTAGTGTTCGGGTGCAGAGGATATGCCAAAGCAGAGGCGGTTAAAGCAAAATCTCCCAAAAGGAGTGAGAAATGTTGTGAGGAGAGCAGACTCCTTTGCAAGAGGAATTTGCCAAAACCCTGAGTTAGCATCAATTTTAGAAAATACTTTGGCGCCCTCTAGCTGTCCAAGTGTGTGCTCAACTGATGGGAGCATATGCCTCTCCCTCTTGACCGACATATTCAGCTTGGTCAGATCCACGCAGATACGCACCTCATCTTTGCCTGGCTTAGGCACAGTGACCATTCCAGCACACCAGTCTGTTGGTTGTTCAACTCTCGAAATCACTCCCATCTCTTCCATCCGCGCCAGTTCATTTTTCACTTTGGACATGAGAGGCAGCGGAATTCGTCGTGGGGTTGATATGGAGAATGGCTTGGCGTCAGCTTTAAGTTCAATCTTGTATTCTCCCTCTATTTTGCCCAGGCCTTTGAACAGTTTGGGGAACATCTCCTTTACTCTATTGAAGGAGTCTAGTGTTACTGTGTCTACCCTAGCTACTAGCCCTAGTGCCAGGATAGCAGGACGTCCAAGCAGGCTAACCTTCAGGCCTGGGACTACATACACTTCCTGTGTGGTGCTTTTACCATCTGTTCCTATGGTAGCTGTGAACTTCCCTCTCACCGTAATGGGCGTCTGACCGGGCCCTTGCAGCACTTTCATAGCTCTTTCTAGCTCTGGAAACTGCCCTTTCAAAAATTCATCCTCAGAAAGCACTGTTACGTCAGCCCCGGTATCTATCTTAAATACAGCTGTGTGGTCATTCACATTAAGGTTAATTAGCCAGGGTTCCCCTCCTGAGCTGACTGTGCCTAGGAAAGCTATTCCTTCTTCCTCTGACTCCGCTGTGCTGACTTCATTAAGAGCCCCTGACCTGCACACTTTTGCATAGTGACCCTTTTTCTGACACATGTTACATGCTACTTCCCTTGCTGGGCACTGACTTCTGCTGTGTGTTGGCGTTCTACCACACCACATGCATCTCGTCTGGTTACCTGACTGTGTCTGGTAGCTGTTTTTATCATTTGTTTTAACCTGCACTTTCTGTTGTCTTCCTTTGCTTATGTCGAATCTGTGTTTCGTTTGGACACTGTCAACGTCTGTGGCCTCTGATTTGAGTTACTTTTCAAAAGGTCCTGCTGTTTCTTAACTCGTTCACTCTGGCGTGCGCGGGTCACGGCTCGCTCCAATGTCAACTCCGGGTCCAACTGCAGTTGCTCCGATAGCTTCTTATCGCGCAAGCCTACCACAAGTCTGTCCCGGACCATTTCTTCGTGTAACTGCCCATAGCCGCAGTGCTCTGACAAGCAGTGGAGAGAGGTGATAAAACTGTCCACAGTCTCTCCTGGCTCCTGCTGCCTCTGATTGAATTTAGATCGCTCAAAAATAACATTTCGTCTCACCACAAAATGTCCCTCTAGCTTTTCTTTGACGGTGTTATACACTCCTGCTTCCTCCTCTGTCATCCGTAGTGAAGTTACTATATCTTCTGCCTCATCCCCCATAGTATAGATCAAAGTGTTCACCTGATTTTCCTCTGCCTGTAGCTCTAGACCAGATGCAATCCGGAACCTTTCGAACCGTCGGATCCACTTGGGCCATTCTTCAGGCTTTGTGAAATCAAACTTGGTTGGCGGTGGAATCTGGAATCGTTCCATTTTGTCCTTGTCTGTGAGACTGCAGCGAACGTTAGCTAGTCACAGTCACGTTAGCTATGCTAGCTACCCAAAACGTCTAACTTGAAAAACAAAAATCTGAATAAAATATGCGTGAGTTCTCTCCAGCAACCTCGGTAAACGACATCACATGTTTATCCGTAGAGAGAAGCTGAAGTCTTCTGACACCATGTAGAGTTATGTCATATAACCTTAGAAAGAATTCAGGAGAGACGTATTCAACGTGCACTGTCCCATTGTAGCTTTATTGAAGTGCCAACTTTACAACTTCCCCAGCCTAACCCCCAGGGGGCAACATAACAACCTGAAGTCAATTCATTAACACAACACCTTGGAGTCCACATCTCTGAGGATCTGACATGGTCACTACACATCAACAATGTGGTGAAAAAGGCAAGACAGCATCTGTACCATCTTAGACGGCTTAGGAAGTTCAGGATTTCTACTGAGCTGCAGAAGTCTTTTTACACTGCCACCATAGAGTCCATTGTTTCTGGGAACATATCTACTTGGTATGGAAACTGCACCTGTCACTCTCAACAGAGTAATTCACTGTGCTGAAAAGATCACAAAATCCAATCTGCCAGGGTTACAGGGCCTATATTCCAGGAGATGCCACTCTAGGGCAAAGAGGATTATTAAAGACATTCACCACCCCAGCCATAACATGTTTGAAGGACTGCCATCTGGAAAACGGTTCCGTTCTCTGAAATCCAGAGCTGAGAGATTAAGGAAGAGCTTCTTTCCTCAAGCCATAAGGTTTATGAACTCATAGATCTGCTACTTGCTCTAATATTTTATTTATTATTTATTATACATAATTATTATAAATTTAATATAATTGTTGCACATGGAGATAGTCGCAATATACATTTCACTGCTCTTTGTAACTACAAATATGCATGTGACAAATAAAATTCTTGAATCTTGACCAATTGTCAAAGTAGCTCTCTGTGGAAAATAAGTTGGAAATCATTGGCATAGGATAAGTGAGCAGGCTATTTGAACTTTTTGTAATAAACGCCCTCTAGTGGTCATAAAATATATTGCTGCTTGACATATTTGGATTGAGAAATAAATTAGATGGATTTTATTCTGTTTAGCTACACATCCATCTGGGATCGCTGATGTTAGGAGGAATTTGGGGACCATATGAAATACTAGTGCCAGTTTTGTTTGTTGTTGCTCTCATCAGTAGGTTGTTTACGATGTGAGTAACATGCCAAAAGATGACTGACGACAAGTTAGGCAGAATGAAATTCAAATCGCATGGGCATAAAATTACCATGGCCAATGTTCTTCAGGAGCTACTCAATTTGCTGTTCAGTGTTTTACCACATTTTCTTGTCAACTGACCTACTGACTATAAGCCATTGTTAGGCTACATCTAGATTTCCAGGATACCTAGGCTGCATTTCGCAAAGGCTTCTTAAAGAATCACTTTTTATAGCCTTTGTTTCTTGAGTCTATACTGCTTCTACACACAGTCAGTTTGATTTAAAAAAAAAAGCCTCAATTGATAAAATAGCAAATTTACACTGTTAGAAACTGCTGTGTGCTTAAACCACCTGTTTAGAATTCTCCTAGCTACTGTAACAAGATAAGGTGGGTGGGGTCCCACATCACTGGCAGTCACTTAAGCAGCTGAGGGAAATGAGAATGGATAATTGCAAAAATAAAGAGAGAAAAGTTGGCAGCCACTTTGCAGCTGAGAACAACGAAAAAAGATTAATTGACTAAGGGCCTTTAATAGGCTACAGGGGAAATCCCCAATGTGTTGGCTTCAGGTGTCTAGTTACCTGGACTAGTTACCATGAGAAACAGCCTGTTCTGAACATTAGAGCTAAGAAAGTTAGCTTGAAAAAGGCATAATATCATCCCTTTAATGATAAGTAGGCTAGGTCCTACCCTATGGTCACCTATATGTGTATACAAGGCTTTGGGAAATGCAAGCCTAACTGACAGCACGTCTTCAAATCAAAGAGCTGTGGGTTGAAAAAAGATTGAATTAGGCGGGAAAAAAATCAAATGTCAGTGAATTTAAAGTTTATTTTCAAATCAATTACAAGTCACATCCTCTTAATATAAAATGAAAAGTATAAAAATAATTCTGTAAAGTATATAGTAAATTGAAACATATACAAAAAATATCAAAAATATTCTCATAAATCTTTATAAACATATTGAAGTCAAACCGTAGTGTTCATAATTGTTTGCATTGTCATGACTCTGCTCTGCTCTTAAAGGAGAAATCCGGACAGTGTGTCAAAGCCAAATCGACATTATTGAGTAGTGAACTACAGTACCTTACATCTCACGTTAGTTGAGATGAAAGATGGTGGTGAAAGCTTGTAAGCGTGATAGTGCACATCCTGTACATACCGTATCGCCTTAAATATCTAACATTAATGTGCACTTTCAAAGTTCTCTAAGCCTCGTTTTAAATGTAAACACCCACGGGAATCTACGGAATAACGTTGGAGTAACTTAGAGCCTCATCAATGGTGGAAAACTTTGTGTGACAAATCTGTGCTCCGATCATAATTTCACATATTTTAAGACAGAATCACACCGGATTTCTCCTTTAAGTAACACTTGTAGGCCTATGGACCACTGATGGTAAGGTGCATAAGCCTGCTTCATGACTTGCTGATTTATTACAGTTAAGTCCAGGGTCCAGGGCTTAGGGAAGGCATTAGGATTGAGCCAAAGACTCATTAAAAAACAAAAACAGTATTAAAAAACAAACACAACGAAAACTTTAGTAAACTGGTGTTCCAAATAATCCATTTTAAAGCCCCAATGTGTAGCCTTGGAGAATAATTAAGCTAATTCTATTGTCGGTCTATAGCGAAAACGCCATTTTCAGCTTCCATATTCCAAGATGGTCAACACAGAGAGTCTACCCCAGTTAATGTGCATGCAAATGCAAAATTTCAAGCCAATACTGACACACAGAATTAGCAGTGGTGGTCAATATTTATGAGAAAGAACAAGCTTTTCAACATGTAAAGCATATTTTGATATTGAACACTAAAAACGTTACACATTGTACCTACACAATTACACAATATCCCCTACATTTTGGGAAACATGAGGGAACCAAAATTGTTAGTAGGGTCGTACCTCTTTATATCTCTTTTTTATTCCAGTCATGCCAGCATGCCTGAATTGATCACAAACATTTTTAAATATACAAAAGCAGAATTGAAACACTTACTTGTACAGTGCCTTTTAAAAAAAAGAAAGAAAACCTAATAGACATTTTGTACATTACAGAAATATGCACATTCAACTTTGCAATAACTTCTGTCTCCATCCTAAAATGACTAGCACTGATAAAATGATACCAACTGCAGCTAGCTCTGTCCATACAATGATGTGATGACGATGGATTTCACAATCTACTCTGTGTGTTCCCGGGTTTGTGTCACTCACACAGTCACCACACACAGTATCTGAGAAGGCAGTTCCTGTAAGAAGTTATTTTTTATCATCAATGTCAAAACAAACATAATTTAGAAAGCTTTTCTCTCAAAGCCTATTCACAAAGCTGCAAAGACCAAGTTTCTTTTAATTGAGATAAGGGCTAAGGAAAGGAGTTTACATGCATAATCTTGTTTGCATAAAGTATATCGCTATATTGGTTGATGGGCCTGTGCAAGTGTGCATGTGGGGAGATGCAAGTTGAGAGTATAGTAACTGCATGTCTAACAAGCGGCAACAATATTCCCAAAATGATTTTGAGCGTTTGAGAACCCTCATAGCTTTTCCTATGAAAATGACCCAGCGGTCCTCCACCAAAGAAAAAGAAAAACATGAACCTGGCTCTCTGATGTATTGTCCCGCGTCGCACTTTGTGTGTTCCACAGCTGCATGGCAGACATTTTTGATTGGGTCAGTACAGTAATATCCTTCCAGAGGCTCACAGAGGGTGTCTGAGATGGAGGTGCACAGCCTCTTCAATCTTAAGCCAACTCCTGAACCAAATACACACAATCAACAAAATATAACTGGGCATATCCGTGTGAATGGATGAGAATGAAGAGAAAATTATGATCAGTAATAATAACTTACTTGAGTTGCAAACTGAACAAGGCAAACATTCGGCATCAGCTATCTTTGTTCCTGGCTTGTTCATAAATTGTCCCAGAGATTCGCACCTGATGACCACAACACCACATTTATGTTACATGTTACATACATACATAGCTGGTATGCAGGTGTGCATACGCAACAAAAATGCAGAAATGCAGAATGCTGCTCGTGTTACAATGCTCCACAGGCCTGTCACAGCAGAGTACTGTACCTAACGCCATCTACTGGTATTCACCTGAGTAACTCAATGAAAAGTTATGTGCATCCCTGGCTGCATTTTCAAGAGATTACTAAATGATTTTGAAAACACCTACTGGAACATTTTATATTACCAGACTAAGCAGGCATATAAGAAATAATAAAATGGAAAGAAGGCATATAAACACTTACATTATGTCATTCACATAAAATGAAAAATAACAGCACTTACCGTGTGTGTGGCCTGCAGGATGTGAAAGACCCATTTGAGAAAGTGTTTGCATCTACACAATCATCACACACAGTGTCTGTAGATGCAGTGCCTGAAAGAGAGATGTTGCAGTTTTATATGCAGCCCTGCATGCAGTACGTGGATACTGACAAGTAAGAACCAATAACATGACCTCCAAAGATGGGACTCATCTTCAGTTGTGCTCTCATAGATGCACAGCCTGACACTGGATGCAATGAGATCCTTTTTCAACTTTTTGCAAAATGGCATGTCTACAGACAGACCTTCTGTCTACCTACTAGAGATCTATAGCATGAAAATGAAACATGGCCACCAGAAGTAAAAATTGCTTCAATATCTGACTAATATCAAGATGTCCTTTAACCGTTCCAGGTTTGTAAAATTCACTTTTGCTTTGCCCTGCTGACCCTCATGGATTTTCCAAGCAAGATGACCCAGAAATCTTCCATCAAAGATCTAACCCTAAAAAAAATACCCAAGCAGCAACTCCACCTGTCTGATTGATGTATTGTCCTGGTGAGCACTTTGTGTGTTTCACAGATGCTCTGCAACCATCTTTGGTTGGGTCAGAACAGTAGTGACCATCCAGAGGTTCACAAAGGGTGTCTTGGATGGACGTACACGGCCCCTTCACTCTTAAGCCATGGCCTAAATCAAATACACACAGTATATTACCACTGGGCATAAGGTATTGGTATGAATGAATGAGGATGAAGAATGGCAAGTTGTTTTTGATAAGTTGTTTTAGATAAGAAACAGGTCTTACTTGAATCACACACTGAACAAGAGAAGCATTTGTGGAGTCCGTTTGGCTTATCAGTAAACGTGTAACTTGGGCATGGCTGACAGGCTGTGCTGGTAAATTCTGTACAGCCACGTTTAACAAAATATCCTGCAAAAACAGACCACACTTGGCGGTTATTTGAATGACAGAGTCATGTCTACCATGGACGCATCACAGAATCATTGTTCATTGTTCATGCTGCAGAATGAGAAACATAATGTAAATAGGCCAGCCTACATTTAGCCTGAAGCTCCATAGGCACCCATAGTTTTTTTCCACTTACAACTGCCCCCTAGTGGAAATAAATTTGAATGGCAGGTTGAATAGAATTACAGTAATGTTCAGGCTGGCTATATCTTAACATGTTAAATATATAGGGATCAGTATCAGTAATCTGTGCTATTGTGTGTTTGAAACTTACCAGCGCTACACATTGGACAGCATCCTTCTGTAGTTCCAAACTCTGCAGGGCCACACACAGTCATCATGGCAGAGGTCACGTAGTTCAGGAGCAACAGGCAAAACTGGAACTGTCTTTGGGAAAACTTGTGTTGATTTTGAGTTGAATCCTATGACCAAGATTGACACACATAGCCATTGTTACATGGGAATATTATCTCTTTACAACTGTACACAAATGGCTAAGGCAGTGTTTCTCAAACTGTGGGGTGGGCCCCACTAGTGGGGCGCAGACAAATGACAGATGGGATGCGAGACATCTCTTTGCGACCGACCAACGGGCGCAACATGCCCCCTGAATTCACAGCTATTCGTCAGATTTGCACATATGACAGTAAATTGAGCAATGCTAGTAGCTGTGATGAGGGGTTTGAGAGAATTTTGGCTTTGAATTAGTAACATGAAAATTCTAACATTGACAAAAATATATTGACAAAAAAGTATTCCTCACAGAGATGGAATTTGCATGTGCAAATTGTAACTAATTTGCATGTGCAAATATGACCTTGTACTTGCTGCGGCTTCGCCGTCGGGCTGTTCTTCGCCATACGCGTCGTCCATTATCTCTCTATATCGGGACACCTCGGCGGCCGTTATCCCTTACATGAATGAATGAACGAACGAACGAACGAACAAGAAAAGCGCTCAGAGTGCAGACCTCCGCCACCAAAATCGAATCAGTTCTTACTCATCCCAATACACACGTTGTCCGACAATTTCATCCAAATCCATGCAGTAGCCTACTTTTCGAGTTATGTTGTAAGCTACACAGACACACACACACGCCGGCGTGAAAAAAACCTCCTTGGGGAGATAATGAATGAACGACAGAATATGAATCAGTGCTTACCATTTACATTCAGATGGAATCATGACTCACAGTTCTCCCCCGTCAAGGTGCAGAACGTGCACTCTCTGCCACTTCCAGTCTCAATCTTTCTGGTAAGGAGGCTGCACTTGAGTAGGCTACTCCATTTTTCTGCATGAGCAATAGAAAGGAAAAAAATAATCACGAACTGTGGCTGGAAAATATTTCACTACCTTTCTCATTGAACTCTTGTTTCCAAATAATAGGCGCCAATTTGGGATTTCCCTCCACTTCAGGTAGATGCTGTCAATTTGAGTGTCCAGGGTAGCCTACCGATTTCCGCGCGCACGGCATTGCGCGCGCTTTCGCGCAAGGTGAAAGTGCAGGTCAGGCATATAGTCCAGCCTACAACTCCTCCTCCTACTACTACCTACCAGAGCCATCTCCATGGCTCTGCTATTAATCTACTACTAATGATAATATGGCAAATATGTAGCTCATAAAGCAATAGACCTGCATGTAGCCTAAGGGGATTAAGGAGACATAATGTCATAATCAAAATAGTATGGCTAGCTAATACAAATACAGTTTCATTCAATTAGAAAATCGACATTGCTATTTAAATGAAAATAACATTGAAAAATATTTACTTAAACAAAACTAAAAATGAGAGATAGACTTGACATTAAAACAGCTACATCTTAAGCCTCTATAGGCACTCATAGAAATCCTTGGAAATTTCTACATTTCAACCCTAGAGTGTTTTTGCTCTGAAAAACGAATTGTCATGGAGAAAACTAAGGTCAGCGAAATTACCATATAGCCTATATGATCACTTGCCCGTTTAAGGAAAAAAATTTTCCAGAAAGTTACAAATAAAATACTTAGATTTATGGAAATAGCCTATGTATGCATTTTGTGCTTATACTTTGAGACCTGAATGCAAATGCATGCAAAAAATGTAAATATAATGGAGAGCGCCAGGTGACCGGTAATTCATCAAATGTCAAGATGACCCTACTGTACCTGTGACATAGCCTGACCTCTAGTGATTAGCTGAGACACATCCATTTGTTTCTACCACCTCATAGGGAGGCATGAGAGGACATTTTTTGATGTGTGGGGAAATTACCAAATATGGTAATTTGCCCTATAAAGGGTTAACACTGAAATAAGACTTAGCCTAACACTAGCCCCATCTGAAAAATAAAAAAGAAAAAAACTTTTCTTCTTTCATAGGCTAGAAGTGTGTTTTACAGAAGGATTTGAAAGAGGATTTCATCAGGAAGATCATTCCAGAGAGGTGCCCTGAGGCCCTATCCCCGCCCTGTCTACAGTATGTACAATGGTCTGTGTCTTCTCTAGATGTGGGTCCTGTGCAACACCACATCAGTTCAGTTACTGAACCCTAGCCAGTAACCACTCAAGATGATAACTGTGCATTAAAGGAAATTCCACCTGTCAGGCAAATTTTCTAATTTCCCACCCCTACTCAAGTTAAACAAGAGTTTTACCTTGTTTCAGTTCATCCAGCTCAGTCTGACAGTGGTGTTTTTAGCTCCAGGTAGCATGTCATTGAATCCTATGAAGTCACCTAGCATCTCACCCATATAGCGTCTTGTCTAAATAGAATCCATAGAATCCATAGAATTCCGGTGTTTCTCCTTACACAGCCAATGTCTGATGAACTTGCAACAGGCACATCAATCAGCCAAGTGGCCTGTTAATATCTCCCAACATTGGATCACTCCTTTAACTTTCGATCCTGTGCAGTCCCGTACATTCTGGGAGAGTCACTTTGTTTTTTTTCATTTAACACCAAGATGGTATTTTTAAATGGTTTCCTCATGGCGGGAATTTCCCTTACTCCACAAATACACAGTAAATTCCACTGTTTTGCACCCATTTGTTGCATATTGTGTGTGTGTGTGTGTGTGTGTGTGTGTGTGTGTGTGTGTGTGTGGTTATGTTTGGATGTGGAAACATCTGTTGGGAAACCGACCCCAGTTTCCCCCAAGTAAACCCACAGTCCCCTCCTCCTCTGTCTCTCACTGCTCCACCTACACCACTCCCACAACCCTCTGTAACTTCACAGATGTACAACACTATAAAATTAATTTCCTTTGAAGTACTGCAAAGAGAAAATGTGAGTACTGTATAGCAAGTATTTTTTATAATACTTAGGAAAGACAGAAAACCCTTTGAAAGGTTCCAGAAAGGCAAACAAACCAATGCCGGTGAAAATCAATTATGTATGAGGCTATATATATGAACATAAGGAAGGCCCCTCATTCATCTCATTTTTGCCTCCCCTTAGCACTAGATGCTTAATCATTCAGTAGGGTAACAGCATTAGCTTAATACTGGTGTCATTTTGGCCACGATGATGAACCTCAAAATGTCTCTAAACACAAATGTGATGTTTTCAAAAGGCTGTCTGTCAGTAAGATGAGAAATGAATAAGACAAAATGAGAGGTTAAATACTCACATTTGTATCCTCATGTGAAGTACTTACTGAAAAGGAAATCAATTTGAGAATGTTGTAAATAAGTAGCACAATGGCCACTCCAAGCACTTCATACAGAAAAGACAATGATACTTGATTAAAGGCAATATAATTCCACCTCCTGTGACTGATGAATGGAGATCATGGAGCTCTTCACAGCAAGTGATATAGTTTATTGTGTTCTCTAACTTTCCACTAAAAGGTGGGCACCCTATGTGGTTTGGTGACATACTTTCCTCTGGTGGGTGGTGTGTGACACAGATATGGAAGATATTGTGGTGATGTTTACCACTAGTATTTATAACTCTGTTCTGGTAGCCTGACAGGCCATCCTATATAATTGAAACTCAATCGTGGCCTGAACAACGCTGCTATCTTTCAAACTACTTCTGGACGCAACAGGATAGCCTATGGCCAATCGCAGGAACGAACAAGATCGGCGAAGCCCGCCCTAAACACATAGAGCGTTATGATTAGATGTCGCCAAAGGCGTCATCCAATAAAATCCCCTATGTCTTGCTATTAGATCGCACAGGCTGAGCAAATTAACTTTGCCGCTGCCTGGATACGTGTAGATTTCTAGGTTACAGTTCTGGTGATTTCTCTGCCATTCACATGCCCCAGGTGGGAAGAGCTACCACAGATATAGAGTTAGATAGCAGGGACTCCCCTGAGAAATCAACAAATATCAAGAGATCAATGAGGTGTGATCTTGATCCATGGCCTGCCTGAACTAGACAAATAGGCCCATTTCACAGAAGCTGTTTTCCCATGAAGTCACAGGGTAGCACAGGTGTTACTCCTGCTTCACACTGCACACTTCCGTTGACGGATGACAGAGGGCTTGTCTGATGGACGGGGAGTCAATTTTGATTG
>JAODXP020000029.1:29116912-29236031 GCA_027497455.2 Sardinella longiceps
ATTGCTAGGTCATCATGGGAGTTGTTAGCAGTGGCTATTGTCAATGTTGATGAATGGGTGATATTGAATAGTTAAAAAAAAAAGATAGTTGATGATAGTTTGAATGAACATGGCCCGTATCAGTAGTTAAATTAGTGGTAAAGGTGGACGCAGCCTTTGGCTGCGTCAAATGGTTCGTTGTTGATGATTACATAAAAAGTTGCTTTGTGTAAATTTGTTTAAAAATGTTGAAATAGGAAATAGTTGAAATAGGAAAAGATGTGGAAAAAAAGTTGCAAAAAATGTTGAATATAATACAGAGAATTGAAGAGAAAAAAAGGCAAATATGTAGGCTAGGCCTGAAAGGTTGCCAAAAAGTTGAAGAGATAATACAGAGAATTGAAGAGAAAAAGGCAAAGATGTACAGTAAAAAGTTGGCAAAAAGTTGAAGGGAAATAGGCAAAAATGTAAAATGTCGATTAAAAAGTGAATAGATAATTGAAGAGAATTGAAGACAAAAAGGTGAAGACGTAAATAGTTGCCAAAAGTTGAACAGATAATACAGAGAATCAAAGAAAAAAATGGCAAAGATGAAAAAGTTGTTAAAAGTTGAATAGATGATACAGAGAATTGAAAAGAAAAAGACAGTAGAAGAGAGCCCTTTGCCTCAGCAAATGGAAGTGAAATAAGCTTAAATAGCCCATTAGGTTAATAGAAATGAACTGGAAAGGTTAATACAGCAGATAACAGAATGTTCGTGGAAATAGAATCCTAGAAGTTCCACTAGTCTGCTGAAAGTTCTCTGGAATGTTTACAGTAGTCAAGAAAGCAACAATAGAATGTTTACAGTAGTTAAGGTAGCAACAATAGGAAGTAGAATTCTGTTGTGGAACTCTGAAAATTCCATAATTTGTGAAAAAAAGCACTTTTTTCGCTCGTTTATCGCAGATAGTAGAAAAAGTAAAAATAGTAGAAAAGTGAAATGTCATAGCATAACAACACAAATCGAGACCTACGAGATGAAGTTTGAATGAAGTTTCTAGGTGAAACGGTTATTGAGAAAAAGCGAGCATTGAAGAATAATAATAATAAGAACTAGATTTGCAATTCCAAGGAATTACACAGTGCATGCAAACGTTTAAAAAAGTACACTTAGAAAGTGATAGTAGAAAAAAGTAGAAAAGTAGAGTAAAGAGGAAACTTGTTTAGGCAATCAAAGTTACTAGTCAAGTAGCAAAGAAAATGTTGCTACCTTGATCATGTTGTTGAATAGTTGAAAAAAAAAGAAAATGGTGCTGGTTGCTGTATTGGTTGTTATGTTGATTGCAAGGGTACTTTTGGTTGTTGTTAGGCCGTTGCTAGGGCGGATATGGTGGTTACTATGCTGGTTGTTACATTGATCATGTTGGTTGCTATGTCTAGTGCTTGGTCATCAGTGTGGAAGCGGTTCCTAGGACATTGCAGGGCTTCTTGAGGTTGTTGCTAGGCTGTTGCCAGGTAAGTTATGGTGGTTGCTACGTTGATCATGTTGGTTGTAATGTTCATTGCTAGGTCATCATTGTGGAAGTGCTTCCTGGAAGGTGGCATTGGTGCTTGAGGATGTTGTTCGGCAGTTGCTAGGGTGGACATGTAGGTTGCTATGCTGGTTGCTACGTTGATCATGTTGGTTGCAATGTTCATTGCTATATCATTATTGCTGGAGTGGCTGTAAAGACATTGCAAGGCTGCTGGAGGCAGTTGCTAGGCTGTTGCTAGGGCGGATATGGTGGTTGCTATGCTGTTTGCCATGTTGAGCATGTTGGTTGCTATGCCAGTTGCCATGTCATCATTGTGGAACTGGTTCCCAGGACATTGTAGGGGTATCTGAGGTTGTTACTAGGCCATTGCGAGGGCGGATATGTTGGTTGCTACATTGATCTTGTTGGTTGCTATGTATATTGCTAGGTCATCATGGGAGTTGTTAGCAGTGGCTATTGTCAATGTTGATGAATGGGTGATATTGAATAGTTAAAAAAAAAAGATAGTTGATGATAGTTTGAATGAACATGGCCCGTATCAGTAGTTAAATTAGTGGTAAAGGTGGACGCAGCCTTTGGCTGCGTCAAATGGTTCGTTGTTGATGATTACATAAAAAGTTGCTTTGTGTAAATTTGTTTAAAAATGTTGAAATAGGAAATAGTTGAAATAGGAAAAGATGTGGAAAAAAAGTTGCAAAAAATGTTGAATATAATACAGAGAATTGAAGAGAAAAAAAGGCAAATATGTAGGCTAGGCCTGAAAGGTTGCCAAAAAGTTGAAGAGATAATACAGAGAATTGAAGAGAAAAAGGCAAAGATGTACAGTAAAAAGTTGGCAAAAAGTTGAAGGGAAATAGGCAAAAATGTAAAATGTCGATTAAAAAGTGAATAGATAATTGAAGAGAATTGAAGACAAAAAGGTGAAGACGTAAATAGTTGCCAAAAGTTGAACAGATAATACAGAGAATCAAAGAAAAAAATGGCAAAGATGAAAAAGTTGTTAAAAGTTGAATAGATGATACAGAGAATTGAAAAGAAAAAGACAGTAGAAGAGGGAAAAGGCAAAGAGGCTCGCTTCGCGAGCCCTTTGCCTCAGCAAATGGAAGTGAAATAAGCTTAAATAGCCCATTAGGTTAATAGAAATGAACTGGAAAGGTTAATACAGCAGATAACAGAATGTTCGTGGAAATAGAATCCTAGAAGTTCCACTAGTCTGCTGAAAGTTCTCTGGAATGTTTACAGTAGTCAAGAAAGCAACAATAGAATGTTTACAGTAGTTAAGGTAGCAACAATAGGAAGTAGAATTCTGTTGTGGAACTCTGAAAATTCCATAATTTGTGAAAAAAAGCACTTTTTTCGCTCGTTTATCGCAGATAGTAGAAAAAGTAAAAATAGTAGAAAAGTGAAATGTCATAGCATAACAACACAAATCGAGACCTACGAGATGAAGTTTGAATGAAGTTTCTAGGTGAAACGGTTATTGAGAAAAAGCGAGCATTGAAGAATAATAATAATAAGAATAACTAGATTTGCAATTCCAAGGAATTACACAGTGCATGCAAACGTTTAAAAAAGTACACTTAGAAAGTGATCGTAGAAAAAAAGTAGAAAAGTAGAGTAAAGAGGAAACTTGTTTAGGCAATCAAAGTTACTAGTCAAGTAGCAAAGAAAATGTTGCTACCTTGATCATGTTGTTGAATAGTTGAAAAAAAAGAAAATGGTGCTGGTTGCTGTATTGGTTGTTATGTTGATTGCAAGGGTACTTTTGGTTGTTGTTAGGCCATTGCTAGGGCGGATATGGTGGTTACTATGCTGGTTGTTACATTGATCATGTTGGTTGCTATGTCTAGTGCTTGGTCATCAGTGTGGAAGCGGTTCCTAGGACATTGCAGGGCTTCTTGAGGTTGTTGCTAGGCTGTTGCCAGGTAAGTTATGGTGGTTGCTACGTTGATCATGTTGGTTGTAATGTTCATTGCTAGGTCATTGTGGAAGTGCTTCCTGGAAGGTGGCATTGGTGCTTAAGGTTGTTGTTAGGCAGTTGCTAGGGTGGACATGTAGGTTGCTATGCTGGTTGCTACGTTGATCATGTTGGTTGCCATGTTCATTGCTATATCATTATTGATGGAGTGGTTCTAAAGACATTGCAAGGCTGCTGGAGGCAGTTGCTAGGCTGTTGCTAGGGCGGATATGGTGGTTGCTATGCTGTTTGCCATGTTTAGCATGTTGGTTGCTATGTCAATTGCCATAGGGGTGTCTGAGGTTGTTACTAGGCCATTGCGAGGGCGGATATGTTGGTTGCTACATTGATCTTGTTGGTTGATATATTGCTAGGTCATCATGGGAGTTGTTAGCAGTGGCTATTGTTAATGTTGATGAATGGGTGATTATTGAATAGTTGAAAAAAAAAAGATAGTTGATGACAGTTCGAATGAACATGGCCCATATCAGTAGTTAAATTAGTGATTAAAGGTGGACGCAGCCTTTGGCTGCGTCAAATGGTTCGTTGTTGATGATTACATAAAAAGTTGCTTTGTGTAAATTTGTTTAAAAATGTTGAAATAGGAAATAGTTGAAATAGGAAAAGATGTGGAAAAAAAGTTGCAAAAAATGTTGAATATAATACAGAGAATTGAAGAGAAAAAAGGAAAATATGTAGGCTAGGCCTGAAAGGTTGCCAAAAAGTTGAAGAGATAATACAGAGAATTGAAGAGAAAAAGGCAAAGATGTACAGTAAAAAGTTGGCAAAAAGTTGAAGGGAAATAGGCAAAAATGTCAAATGTCGATGAAAAAGTGAATAGATAATTGAAGAGAATTGAAGACAAAAAGGTGAAGACGTAAATAGTTGCCAAAAGTTGAACAGATAATACAGAGAATCAAAGAAAGAAATGGCAAAGATGAAAAAGTTGTTAAAAGTTGAATAGGTGATACAGAGAATTGAAAAGAAAAAGACAGTAGAAGAGGGAAAAGGCAAAGAGGCTCGCTTCGCGAGCCCTTTGCCTCAGCAAATGGAAGTGAAATAAGCTTAAATAGCCCTTTAGGTTAATAGAAATGAACTGGAAAGGTTAATACAGCAGATAACAGAATGTTCGTGGAAATAGAATCCTAGAAGTTCCACTAGTCTGCTGAAAGTTCTCTGGAATGTTTACAGTAGTCAAGAAAGCAACAATAGAATGTTTACAGTAGTTAAGGTAGCAACAATAGGAAGTAGAATTCTGTTGTGGAACTCTGAAAATTCCATAATTTGTGAAAAAAAGCACTTTTTTCGCTCGTTTATCGCAGATAGTAGAAAAAGTAAAAATAGTAGAAAAGTGAAATGTCATAGCATAACAACACAAATCGAGACCTACGAGATGAAGTTTGAATGAAGTTTCTAGGTGAAACGGTTATTGAGAAAAAGCGAGCATTGAAGAATAATAATAATAACTAGATTTGCAATTCCAAGGAATTACACAGTGCATGCAAACGTTTAAAAAAGTACACTTAGAAAGTGATCGTAGAAAAAAAGTAGAAAAGTAGAGTAAAGAGGAAACTTGTTTAGGCAATCAAAGTTACTAGTCAAGTAGCAAAGAAAATGTTGCTACCTTGATCATGTTGTTGAATAGTTGAAAAAAAGAAAATGGTGCTGGTTGCTGTATTGGTTGTTATGTTGATTGCAAGGGTACTTTTGGTTGTTGTTAGGCCGTTGCTAGGGCGGATATGGTGGTTACTATGCTGGTTGTTACATTGATCATGTTGGTTGCTATGTCTAGTGCTTGGTCATCAGTGTGGAAGCGGTTCCTAGGACATTGCAGGGCTTCTTGAGGTTGTTGCTAGGCTGTTGCCAGGTAAGTTATGGTGGTTGCTACGTTGATCATGTTGGTTGCAATGTTCATTGCTAGGTCATTGTGGAAGTGCTTCCTGGAAGGTGGCATTGGTGCTTAAGGTTGTTGTTCGGCAGTTGCTAGGGTGGACATGTAGGTTGCTATGCTGGTTGCTACGTTGATCATGTTGGTTGCCATGTTCATTGCTATATCATTATTGATGGAGTGGTTCTAAAGACCAAGATTGCAAGGCTGCTGGAGGCAGTTGCTAGGCTGTTGCTAGGGCGGATATGGTGGTTGCTATGCTGTTTGCCATGTTTAGCATGTTGGTTGCTATGTCAATTGCCATAGGGGTGTCTGAGGTTGTTACTAGGCCATTGCGAGGGCGGATATGTTGGTTGCTACATTGATCTTGTTGGTTGATATATTGCTAGGTCATCATGGGAGTTGTTAGCAGTGGCTATTGTTAATGTTGATGAATGGGTGATTATTGAATAGTTGAAAAAAAAAAGATAGTTGATGACAGTTCGAATGAACATGGCCCGTATCAGTAGTTAAATTAGTGATAAAGGTGGACGCAGCCTTTGGCTGCGTCAAATGGTTCGTTGTTGATGATTACATAAAAAGTTGCTTTGTGTAAATTTGTTTAAAAATGTTGAAATAGGAAATAGTTGAAATAGGAAAAGATGTGGAAAAAAAGTTGCAAAAAATGTTGAATATAATACAGAGAATTGAAGAGAAAAAAAAGGAAAATATGTAGGCTAGGCCTGAAAGGTTGCCAAAAAGTTGAAGAGATAATACAGAGAATTGAAGAGAAAAAGGCAAAGATGTACAGTAAAAAGTTGGCAAAAAGTTGAAGGGAAATAGGCAAAAATGTCAAATGTCGATGAAAAAGTGAATAGATAATTGAAGAGAATTGAAGACAAAAAGGTGAAGACGTAAATAGTTGCCAAAAGTTGAACAGATAATACAGAGAATCAAAGAAAAAAATGGCAAAGATGAAAAAGTTGTTAAAAGTTGAATAGATGATACAGAGAATTGAAAAGAAAAAGACAGTAGAAGAGGGAAAAGGCAAAGAGGCTCGCTCGCGAGCCCTTTGCCTCAGCAAATGGAAGTGAAATAAGCTTAAATAGCCCATTAGGTTAATAGAAATGAACTGGAAAGGTTAATACAGCAGATAACAGAATGTTCGTGGAAATAGAATCCTAGAAGTTCCACTAGTCTGCTGAAAGTTCTCTGGAATGTTTACAGTAGTCAAGAAAGCAACAATAGAATGTTTACAGTAGTTAAGGTAGCAACAATAGGAAGTAGAATTCTGTTGTGGAACTCTGAAAATTCCATAATTTGTGAAAAAAAGCACTTTTTTCGCTCGTTTATCGCAGATAGTAGAAAAAGTAAAAATAGTAGAAAAGTGAAATGTCATAGCATAACAACACAAATCGAGACCTACGAGATGAAGTTTGAATGAAGTTTCTAGGTGAAACGGTTATTGAGAAAAAGCGAGCATTGAAGAATAATAATAATAACTAGATTTGCAATTCCAAGGAATTACACAGTGCATGCAAACGTTTAAAAAAGTACACTTAAAAAGTGATAGTAGAAAAAAAGTAGAAAAGTAGAGTAAAGAGGAAACTTGTTTAGGCAATCAAAGTTACTAGTCAAGTAGCAAAGAAAATGTTGCTACCTTGATCATGTTGAATAGTTGAAAAAAAAAGAAAATGGTGCTGGTTGCTGTATTGGTTGTTATGTTGATTGCAAGGGTACTTTTGGTTGTTGTTAGGCTGTTGCTAGGGCGGATATGGTGGTTACTATGCTGGTTGTTACATTGATCATGTTGGTTGCTATGTCTAGTGCTTGGTCATCAGTGTGGAAGCGGTTCCTAGGACATTGCAGGGCTTCTTGAGGTTGTTACTAGGCTGTTGCCAGGTAAGTTATGGTGGTTGCTACGTTGATCATGTTGGTTGTAATGTTCATTGCTAGGTCATCATTGTGGAAGTGCTTCCTGGAAGGTGGCATTGGTGCTTAAGGATGTTGTTCGGCAGTTGCTAGGGTGGACATGTAGGTTGCTATGCTGGTTGCTACGTTGATCATGTTGGTTGCTGTGTTCATTGCTATATCATTATTGCTCCACAAACATTCTGTTATCTGCTGTATTAACCTTTCCAGTTCATTTCTATTAAACTAATGGGCTATTTAAGCTTATTTCACTTCCATTTGCTGAGGCAAAGGGCTCGCGAAGCGAGCCTCTTTGCCTTTTCCCTCTTCTACTGTCTTTTTCTTTTCAATTCTCTGTATCATCTATTCAACTTTTGACAACTTTATCATCTTTGTTCATTGCTATATCATTATTGCTGGAGTGGTTGTAAAGACATTGCAAGGCTGCTGGAGGCAGTTGCTAGGCTGTTGCTAGGGCGGATATGGTGGTTGCTATGCTGTTTGCCATGTTGAGCATGTTGGTTGCTATGCCAGTTGCCATGTCATCATTGTGGAACTGGTTCCCAGGACATTGTAGGGGTATCTGGGGTTGTTACTAGGCCATTGCGAGGGCGGATATGTTGGTTGCTACATTGATATTGTTGGTTGCTATGTATATTGCTAGGTCATCATGGGAGTTGTTAGCAGTGGCTATTGTCAATGTTGATGAATGGGTGATATTGAATAGTTGAAAAAAAAGATAGTTGATGATAGTTTGAATGAACATGGCCCGTATCAGTAGTTAAATTAGTGGTAAAGGTGGACGCAGCCTTTGGCTGCATCAAATGGTTAGTTGTTGATGATTACATAAAAAGTTGCTTTGTGTAAACTTGTTTAAAAATGTTGAAATAGGAAATAGTTGAAATAGGAAAAGATGTGGAAAAAAAGTTGCAAAAAATGTTGAATATAATACAGAGAATTGAAGAGAAAAAAAGGAAAATATGTAGGCTAGGCCTGAAAGGTTGCCAAAAAGTTGAAGAGATAATACAGAGAATTGAAGAGAAAAAGGCAAAGATGTACAGTAAAAAGTTGGCAAAAAGTTGAAGGGAAATAGGCAAAAATGTCAAATGTCGATTAAAAAGTGAATAGAGAATTGAAGAGAATTGAAGACAAAAAGGTGAAGACGTAAATAGTTGCCAAAAGTTGAACAGATAATACAGAGAATCAAAGAAATAAATGGCAAAGATGAAAAAGTTGTTAAAAGTTGAATAGATGATACAGAGAATTGAAAAGAAAAAGACAGTAGAAGAGGGAAAAGGCAAAGAGGCTCGCTTCGCGAGCCCTTTGCCTCAGCAAATGGAAGTGAAATAAGCTTAAATAGCCCATTAGGTTAATAGAAATGAACTGGAAAGGTTAATACAGCAGATAACAGAATGTTCGTGGAAATAGAATCCTAGAAGTTCCACTAGTCTGCTGAAAGTTCTCTGGAATGTTTACAGTAGTCAAGAAAGCAACAATAGAATGTTTACAGTAGTTAAGGTAGCAACAATAGGAAGTAGAATTCTGTTGTGGAACTCTGAAAATTCCATAATTTGTGAAAAAAAGCACTTTTTTCGCTCGTTTATCGCAGATAGTAGAAAAAGTAAAAATAGTAGAAAAGTGAAATGTCATAGCATAACAACACAAATCGAGACCTACGAGATGAAGTTTGAATGAAGTTTCTAGGTGAAACGGTTATTGAGAAAAAGCGAGCATTGAAGAATAATAATAATAACTAGATTTGCAATTCCAAGGAATTACACAGTGCATGCAAACGTTTTAAAAAGTACACTTAGAAAGTGATCAGTAGAAAAAAGTAGGAAAAGTAGAGTCAAGAGGAAACTTGTTAATAGGCAACTAGGCAATCAGTTACTAGTGAAGTAACAAAGAAAATGTTGCTACCTTGATCATGTTGTAGTTGAATAGTTGAAAAAAAGAGTAAAAGATGTGTTGCTGTGTTGGCTGCTATGTTGATTGCAAGGGTACTTTTGGTTATTGTTAGGCCATTGCTAGGGCGGATATGGTGGTTGCTATGCTGGTTGCTACGTTGATCATGTTGGTTGCTATGTCTAGTGCTTGGTCATCAGTGTGGAAGTGGTTCCTGGGATGTTGCAGGGCTACTTGAGGTTGTTGCTAGGCTGTTGCTAGGGCAGATATGGTGGATGCTATGCTGGTTGCTATGTTTATGTTGGTTGCTATGTTCATTGCTATATCATCATTGTTGGAGTGGTTCTTCAGACAGGTTGCATGGGTGCTGGATGCTGTTGTGAGGCCGTTGCTTGGGTGGATATGGTAGGTTGCTATGCTGGTTGCTACATTGATCATGTTGGTTGCTGTGTTCATTAGATAGGTCATCATTGTGGAAGTGGTTCCTAGTAGGCATGGCATGGGTGTTTGAAGTTGTTGTTAGGCCGTTGCTAGGGCGGATATGGTGGTTGCTATGCTGTTTGCCATGTTGAGCATGTTGGTTGCTATGTCAATTGCCATAGGGGTGTCTGAGGTTGTTACTAGGCCATTGCGAGGGCGGATATGTTGGTTGCTACATTGATCTTGTTGGTTGATATATTGCTAGGTCATCATGGGAGTTGTTAGCAGTGGCTATTGTTAATGTTGATGAATGGGTGATTATTGAATAGTTGAAAAAAAAAAGATAGTTGATGACAGTTCGAATGAACATGGCCCGTATCAGTAGTTAAATTAGTGATAAAGGTGGACGCAGCCTTTGGCTGCGTCAAATGGTTCGTTGTTGATGATTACATAAAGTTGCTTTGTGTAAATTTGTTTAAAAATGTTGAAATAGGAAATAGTTGAAATAGGAAAAGATGTGGAAAAAAAGTTGCAAAAAATGTTGAATATAATACAGAGAATTGAAGAGAAAAAAAGGAAAATATGTAGGCTAGTCCTGAAAGGTTGCCAAAAAGTTGAAGAGATAATACAGAGAATTGAAGAGAAAAAGGCAAAGATGTACAGTAAAAAGTTGGCAAAAAGTTGAAGGGAAATAGGCAAAAATGTCAAATGTCGATGAAAAAGTGAATAGATAATTGAAGAGAATTGAAGACAAAAAGGTGAAGACGTAAATAGTTGCCAAAAGTTGAACAGATAATACAGAGAATCAAAGAAAAAAATGGCAAAGATGAAAAAGTTGTTAAAAGTTGAATAGATGATACAGAGAATTGAAAAGAAAAAGACAGTAGAAGAGGGAAAAGGCAAAGAGGCTCGCTTCGCGAGCCCTTTGCCTCAGCAAATGGAAGTGAAATAAGCTTAAATAGCCCATTAGGTTAATAGAAATGAACTGGAAAGGTTAATACAGCAGATAACAGAATGTTCGTGGAAATAGAATCCTAGAAGTTCCACTAGTCTGCTGAAAGTTCTCTGGAATGTTTACAGTAGTCAAGAAAGCAACAATAGAATGTTTACAGTAGTTAAGGTAGCAACAATAGGAAGTAGAATTCTGTTGTGGAACTCTGAAAATTCCATAATTTGTGAAAAAAAGCACTTTTTTCGCTCGTTTATCGCAGATAGTAGAAAAAGTAAAAATAGTAGAAAAGTGAAATGTCATAGCATAACAACACAAATCGAGACCTACGAGATGAAGTTTGAATGAAGTTTCTAGGTGAAACGGTTATTGAGAAAAAGCGAGCATTGAAGAATAATAATAACTAGATTTGCAATTCCAAGGAATTACACAGTGCATGCAAACGTTTAAAAAAGTACACTTAGAAAGTGATCGTAGAAAAAAAGTAGAAAAGTAGAGTAAAGAGGAAACTTGTTTAGGCAATCAAAGTTACTAGTCAAGTAGCAAAGAAAATGTTGCTACCTTGATGCCATTGCTAGGGCGGATATGGTGGTTACTATGCTGGTTGTTACATTGATCATGTTGGTTGCTATGTCTAGTGCTTGGTCATCAGTGTGGAAGCGGTTCCTAGGACATTGCAGGGCTTCTTGAGGTTGTTGCTAGGCTGTTGCCAGGTAAGTTATGGTGGTTGCTACGTTGATCATGTTGGTTGTAATGTTCATTGCTAGGTCATTGTGGAAGTGCTTCCTGGAAGGTGGCATTGGTGCTTAAGGTTGTTGTTAGGCAGTTGCTAGGGTGGACATGTAGGTTGCTATGCTGGTTGCTACGTTGATCATGTTGGTTGCCATGTTCATTGCTATATCATTATTGATGGAGTGGTTCTAAAGACATTGCAAGGCTGCTGGAGGCAGTTGCTAGGCTGTTGCTAGGGCGGATATGGTGGTTGCTATGCTGTTTGCCATGTTTAGCATGTTGGTTGCTATGTCTAGTGCTTGGTCATCAGTGTGGAAGCGGTTCCTAGGACATTGCAGGGCTTCTTGAGGTTGTTGCTAGGCTGTTGCCAGGTAAGTTATGGTGGTTGCTACGTTGATCATGTTGGTTGTAATGTTCATTGCTAGGTCATCATTGTGGAAGTGCTTCCTGGAAGGTGGCATTGGTGCTTGAGGATGTTGTTCGGCAGTTGCTAGGGTGGACATGTAGGTTGCTATGCTGGTTGCTTCGTTGATCATGTTGGTTGCAATGTTCATTGCTATATCATTATTGCTGGAGTGGCTGTAAAGACATTGCAAGGCTGCTGGAGGCAGTTGCTAGGCTGTTGCTAGGGCGGATATGGTGGTTGCTATGCTGTTTGCCATGTTGAGCATGTTGGTTGCTATGCCAGTTGCCATGTCATCATTGTGGAACTGGTTCCCAGGACATTGTAGGGGTATCTGAGGTTGTTACTAGGCCATTGCGAGGGCGGATATGTTGGTTGCTACATTGATCTTGTTGGTTGCTATGTATATTGCTAGGTCATCATGGGAGTTGTTAGCAGTGGCTATTGTCAATGTTGATGAATGGGTGATATTGAATAGTTAAAAAAAAAAGATAGTTGATGATAGTTTGAATGAACATGGCCCGTATCAGTAGTTAAATTAGTGGTAAAGGTGGACGCAGCCTTTGGCTGCGTCAAATGGTTCGTTGTTGATGATTACATAAAAAGTTGCTTTGTGTAAATTTGTTTCAAAATGTTGAAATAGGAAATAGTTGAAATAGGAAAAGATGTGGAAAAAAAGTTGCAAAAAATGTTGAATAGGCCTATAATACAGAGAATTGAAGAGAAAAAAAGGAAAATATGTAGGCTAGGCCTGAAAGGTTGCCAAAAAGTTGAAGAGATAATACAGAGAATTGAAGAGAAAAAGGCAAAGATGTACAGTAAAAAGTTGGCAAAAAGTTGAAGGGAAATAGGCAAAAATGTAAAATGTCGATTAAAAAGTGAATAGATAATTGAAGAGAATTGAAGACAAAAAGGTGAAGACGTAAATAGTTGCCAAAAGTTGAACAGATAATACAGAGAATCAAAGAAAAAAATGGCAAAGATGAAAAAGTTGTTAAAAGTTGAATAGATGATACAGAGAATTGAAAAGAAGAAGACAGTAGAAGAGGGAAAAGGCAAAGAGGCTCGCTTCGCGAGCCCTTTGCCTCAGCAAATGGAAGTGAAATAAGCTTAAATAGCCCATTAGGTTAATAGAAATGAACTGGAAAGGTTAATACAGCAGATAACAGAATGTTCGTGGAAATAGAATCCTAGAAGTTCCACTAGTCTGCTGAAAGTTCTCTGGAATGTTTACAGTAGTCAAGAAAGCAACAATAGAATGTTTACAGTAGTTAAGGTAGCAACAATAGGAAGTAGAATTCTGTTGTGGAACTCTGAAAATTCCATAATTTGTGAAAAAAAAGCACTTTTTTCGCTCGTTTATCGCAGATAGTAGAAAAACTAAAAATAGTAGAAAAGTGAAATGTCATAGCATAACAACACAAATCGAGACCTACGAGATGAAGTTTGAATGAAGTTTCTAGGTGAAACGGTTATTGAGAAAAAGCGAGCATTGAAGAATAATAATAATAATAATAAAAAGAAGAAGAAGCCAACGGAGAACAGTACAGTGCATCGCTTTGCATGCACTGTAATAATAAAAAGAAGAAGAAGCCAACGGAGAACAGTACAGTGCATCGCTTTGCATGCACTGTAATAAAAAGAAGAAGAAGCCAACGGAGAACAGTACAGTGCATCGCTTTGCATGCACTGTAATAATAAAAAGAAGAAGAAGCCAACGGAGAACAGTACAGTGCATCGCTTTGCATGCACTGTAACTAGATTTGCAATTCCAAGGAATTACACAGTGCATGCAAACGTTTAAAAAAGTACACTTAGAAAGTGATCGTAGAAAAAAGTAGAAAAGTAGAGTAAAGAGGAAACTTGTTTAGGCAATCAAAGTTACTAGTCAAGTAGCAAAGAAAATGTTGCTACCTTGATCATGTTGTTGAATAGTTGAAAAAAAAAGAAAATGGTGCTGGTTGCTGTATTGGTTGTTATGTTGATTGCAAGGGTACTTTTGGTTGTTGTTAGGCCGTTGCTAGTGCGGATATGGTGGTTACCATGCTGGTTGTTACATTGATCATGTTGGTTGCTATGTCTAGTGCTTGGTCATCAGTGTGGAAGCGGTTCCTAGGACATTGCAGGGCTTCTTGAGGTTATTGCTAGGCTGTTGCCAGGTAAGTTATGGTGGTTGCTACGTTGATCATGTTGGTTGCAATGTTCATTGCTAGGTCATTGTGGAAGTGCTTCCTGGAAGGTGGCATTGGTGCTTAAGGTTGTTGTTCGGCAGTTGCTAGGGTGGACATGTAGGTTGCTATGCTGGTTGCTACGTTGATCATGTTGGTTGCCATGTTCATTGCTATATCATTATTGATGGAGTGGTTCTAAAGACATTGCAAGGCTGCTGGAGGCAGTTGCTAGGCTGTTGCTAGGGCGGATATGGTGGTTGCTATGCTGTTTGCCATGTTTAGCATGTTGGTTGCTATGTCAATTGCCATAGGGGTGTCTGAGGTTGTTACTAGGCCATTGCGAGGGCGGATATGTTGGTTGCTACATTGATCTTGTTGGTTGATATATTGCTAGGTCATCATGGGAGTTGTTAGCAGTGGCTATTGTTAATGTTGATGAATGGGTGATTATTGAATAGTTGAAAAAAAAAAGATAGTTGATGACAGTTCGAATGAACATGGCCCGTATCAGTAGTTAAATTAGTGATAAAGGTGGACGCAGCCTATGGCTGCGTCAAATGGTTCGTTGTTGATGATTACATAAAAAGTTGCTTTGTGTAAATTTGTTTAAAAATGTTGAAATAGGAAATAGTTGAAATAGGAAAAGATGTGGAAAAAAAGTTGCAAAAAATGTTGAATATAATACAGAGAATTGAAGAGAAAAAAAGGCAAATATGTAGGCTAGGCCTGAAAGGTTGCCAAAAAGTTGAAGAGATAATACAGAGAATTGAAGAGAAAAAGGCAAAGATGTACAGTAAAAAGTTGGGGAAGAAGGGAAATAGGCAAAAATGTCAAATGTCGATGAAAAAGTGAATAGATAATTGAAGAGAATTGAAGACAAAAAGGTGAAGACGTAAATAGTTGCCAAAAGTTGAACAGATAATACAAAGAATCAAAGAAAAAAATGGCAAAGATGAAAAAGTTGTTAAAAGTTGAATAGATGATACAGAGAATTGAAAAGAAAAAGACAGTAGAAGAGGGAAAAGGCAAAGAGGCTCGCTTCGCGAGCCCTTTGCCTCAGCAAATGGAAGTGAAATAAGCTTAAATAGCCCATTAGGTTAATAGAAATGAACTGGAAAGGTTAATACAGCAGATAACAGAATGTTCGTGGAAATAGAATCCTAGAAGTTCCACTAGTCTGCTGAAAGTTCTCTGGAATGTTTACAGTAGTCAAGAAAGCAACAATAGAATGTTTACAGTAGTTAAGGTAGCAACAATAGGAAGTAGAATTCTGTTGTGGAACTCTGAAAATTCCATAATTTGTGAAAAAAAGCACTTTTTTTCGCTCGTTTATCGCAGATAGTAGAAAAAGTAAAAATAGTAGAAAAGTGAAATGTCATAGCATAACAACACAAATCGAGACCTACGAGATGAAGTTTGAATGAAGTTTCTAGGTGAAACGGTTATTGAGAAAAAGCGAGCATTGAAGAATAATAATAACTAGATTTGCAATTCCAAGGAATTACACAGTGCATGCAAACGTTTAAAAAAGTGCACTTAGAAAGTGACATTAGAAAAAAAAGTAGAAAAGTAGAGTAAAGAGGAAACTTGTTTAGGCAATCAAAGTTACTAGTTAAGTAGCAAAGAAAATGTTGCTACCTTGATCATGTAGTTGAATAGTTGACAAAAAAGGAAATGGTGCTGGTTGCTGTGTTGGTTGCTATGTTGATTACAAGGGTACTTTTGGTTGTTGTTAGGCCGTTGCTTGGGGCGGATATGGTGGTTGCTATGCTGGTTGTTACATTGATCATGTTGGTTGCTATGTCTAGTGCTTGGTCATCAGTGTGGAAGCGGTTCCTAGGACATTGCAGGGCTTCTTGAGTTTATTGCTAGGCTGTTGCCAGGGAAATTATGGTGGTTGCTATGCTGATTGCTACGTTGATCATGTTGGTTGCAATGTTCATTGGTAGGTCATCATTGTGGAAGTGCTTCCATGAAGGTGGCATTGGTGCTTAAGGTTGTTGTTCGGCAGTTGCTAGGGTGGACATGTAAGTTGCTATGCTGGTTGCTACGTTGATCATGTTGGTTGCTATGTTCATTGCTATATCATTATTGCTGGAATGGTTGTAAAGGCTGCTGGAGGCAGTTGCTAGGCTGTTGCTAGGGCAGATATGGTGGTTGCTATGCTGTTTGCCATGTTGAGCATTTGGTTGCTATGTCAATTGCTATGTCATCATTGTGGAACTGGTTCCCAGGACATTGTAGAGGTGTCTGAGGTTGCTACTAGGCCATTGCGAGGGCGGATATGTTGGTTGCTACATTGATCTTGTTGCTTGCTATGTATATTGCTAGGTCATCATGGGAGTTGTTAGCAGTGGCTATTGTTAATGTTGATGAATGGGTGATTATTGAATAGTTGAAAAAAAAAGATAGTTGATGATCGTTCGAATGAACATGGCCTGTATCAGTAGTTGAATTAGTGGTAAAAGGTCAAATGGTTTGTTGTTGATGATTACATAAAAAGTTGGTTTGTGTCAATTTGTTTAAAAATGTTGAAATAGGAAATTGTTGAAATACGAAAAGATGTGAAAAAAATAGTTGCAAAAAATGTTGAATATAATACAGAGAATTGAAGAGAAAAAAAGGAAAATATGTAGGCTAGGCTTGAAAGGTTGGCAAAAAGTTGAAAAGATGATACAGAGAATTGAAGAGAAAAAGGCAAAGATGTACAGTAAAAAGTTGGCAAAAAGTTGAATAGATTAATACAGAGAATTGAAGAGAAAAAGGAAAAATGTAAAATGTCGTTGAAAAAGTGAATAGATAATACAGAGAATTGAAGACAAAAATGTGAAGATGTAAATAGTTGCCAAAAGTTGAACAGATAATACAGAGAATCAAAGAAAAAAATGACAAAGATGAAAAAGTTGTCAAAAGTTGAATAGATGATACAGAGAATTGAAAAGAAAAAGACAGTAGAAGAGGGGAAGGCAAAGAGGCTCGCTCCATGAGCCCTTTGCCTCAGCAAATGGAAGTGAAAAAAACTTAAATAGCCCATTAGTTTAATAGAAATGAACTGGAAAGGTTAACACAGCAGATAACAGAATGTTCGTGGAAATAGAATCCTAGAAGTTCCACTAGTCTGCTGAAAGTTCTCTGGAATGTTTACAGTAATCAAGAAAGCAACAATAGAATGTTTACAGTAGTTAAGGGAAGCAACAGTAGGAAGTAGAATTCTGTTATGGAACTATCAAAATTCCATCATTTCTGGAAAAAAAGCTCTTTTTTGCTCGTTTATCGCAGATAGTGGAAAAAGTAAAAATAGTAGAAAAGAGAAAAGTCTTAGCATAACAATAGAAATTGAGACCTACAAGATGAAGTTTGAATGAAGTTTCTAGGTGAAACGGTTATTGAGAAAAAGCGTGCATAGAAGAATAATAAGAACTAGATTTGCAATTCCAAGGAATTACACAGTGCATGCAAACGTTTAAAAAAGTACACTTAGAAAGTGATCGTAGAAAAAAAGTAGGAAAGTAGAGTAAAGAGGAAACTTGTTTAGGCAATCAAAGTTACTAGTCAAGTAGCAAAGAAAATGTTGCTACCTTGATCATGTTGTTGAATAGTTGAAAAAAAGAAAATGGTGCTGGTTGCTGTATTGGTTGTTATGTTGATTGCAAGGGTACTTTTGGTTGTTGTTAGGCCGTTGCTAGGGCGGATATGGTGGTTACCATGCTGGTTGTTACATTGATCATGTTGGTTGCTATGTCTAGTGCTTGGTCATCAGTGTGGAAGCGGTTCCTAGGACATTGCAGGGCTTCTTGAGGTTGTTGCTAGGCTGTTGCCAGGTAAGTTATGGTGGTTGCTACGTTGATCATGTTGGTTGCAATGTTCATTGCTAGGTCATTGTGGAAGTGCTTCCTGGAAGGTGGCATTGGTGCTTAAGGTTGTTGTTCGGCAGTTGCTAGGGTGGACATGTAGGTTGCTATGCTGGTTGCTACGTTGATCATGTTGGTTGCCATGTTCATTGCTATATCATTATTGATGGAGTGGTTCTAAAGACATTGCAAGGCTGCTGGAGGCAGTTGCTAGGCTGTTGCTAGGACGGATATGGTGGTTGCTATGCTGTTTGCCATGTTTAGCATGTTGGTTGCTATGTCAATTGCCATAGGGGTGTCTGAGGTTGTTACTAGGCCATTGCGAGGGCGGATATGTTGGTTGCTACATTGATCTTGTTGGTTGATATATTGCTAGGTCATCATGGGAGTTGTTAGCAGTGGCTATTGTTAATGTTGATGAATGGGTGATTATTGAATAGTTGAAAAAAAAGATAGTTGATGGAAGGGGATAGTTGATAGTTGCCAAAAGTTGAACAGATAATACAGAGAATCAAAGAAAAAAATGACAAAGATGAAAAAGTTGTCAAAAGTTGAATAGATGATACAGAGAATTGAATAGAAAAAGACAGTAGAAGAGGGGAAAGGCAAAGAGGCTCGCTACGAGCCCTTTGCCTCAGCAAATGGAAGTGAAATAAGTTTAATAGCCCATTAGGATAATAGAAATGAACTGGAAAGGTTAATACAGCAGATAACAGAATGTTCGTGGAAATAGAATCCTAGAAGTTCCACTAGTCTGCTGAAAGTTCTCTGCAATGTTTACAGTAGTCAAGAAAGCAACAATAGGAAGTAGAATTCTGTTGTGGAACTCTGAAAATTCCATAATTTGTGAAAAAAAGCACTTTTTTCGCTCGTTTATCGCAGATAGTAGAAAAAGTAAAAATAGTAGAAAAGTGAAATGTCATAGCATAACAACACAAATCGAGACCTACGAGATGAAGTTTGAATGAAGTTTCTAGGTGAAACGGTTATTGAGAAAAAGCGAGCATTGAAGAATAATAATAATAAGAATAATAAAAAGAAGAAGAAGCCAACGGAGAACAGTACAGTGCATCGCTTTGCATGCACTGTAATAAGAATAAGAAGAAGAAGCCAACGGATAACAAGACAGTGCATCGCTATGCATGCACTGTAATAAAAAGAAGAAGAAGCCAACGGAGAACAGTACAGTGCATCGCTTTGCATGCACTGTAATAATAAAAAGAAGAAGAAGCCAACGGAGAACAGTACAGTGCATCGCTTTGCATGCACTGTAATAAAAAGAAGAAGAAGCCAACGGAAAACAGTACAGTGCATCGCTTTGCATGCACTGTAATAATAAGAAGTAATGGAATAACAATATAGTGCATTGCTTTGCATGCACTATAATAAGAAGAAGTAATGGAATAACAATATAGTGCATTGCTTTGCATGCACTATAATTATAATAGTTATTATTATTATTATTATTATTATTAGTTGTATTAGTAGTAGTAGTCTTCATCATCAAAGTGCCATTTTACCTTCATGAATAGTTAGAACAATGGTTCCTCTCTCGGTTGAGTGCAATCCAGGCAGGAGGTCCACAGACAGTGCATTATTTTTGTCATCACAAATCATCTGTGCACACCTTTTGTGGTATTCCCTGACTTTACATGTACACACAGTTACAGTAGGCAGGCTACAATTTGATATAACAGATACGCCCAAACACATTGCAGGCCTCACTATAACATATTCCCATACATAAGCAAATTATCATTATCATTATTATTAGTAGTAGTAGTAGTGGTGGTTATTACTTTCCTGTAGCACTGATGCGCAATCATTATGTTTCCTATCACTTAGGGATCTATACACAAAGCAACCTAAAAAACTACAGATCCCTGGAGGCCCACAATTTTTTCACAAGCGGATTTGTTGGGCCAATTTTACACCACAAACAAGGGACAGACAAAATTCTCTTCAGATCAGTGATGTTCACAAGTCATTTTTTCCAAGTCCAAGTCAAGTCCCAAGTCTTTGTAGTCAAGTCCAAGTCAAGTCTCAAGTCCTTGGGAGCAATGCCAAGTCAAGTCTCGAGTCTTTCGTCCCAAGACCAAGTCAAGTCTCAAGTCAAGTCTCAAATGACTGAAATTAATTATTAACCTTTTTTGTCTTTTTTTTTGGGGGGGGGGGGGGGGTGGGCATGGTATGGTGCATTGTATCTTAAGAGGGCTATTTAAATTCCAAATTGTGAAGAAACATGAACGCTTTGATTAAACTTAAATATTTAGAAAACAAATACCACAGATAGGCTACATTATGCATTTCCATTCTTGAGGTCTAAAATCCTATGATCAACTGCATTTTCATAGCATATTACAGAAACTTCCTACCTTAAATCCATAGGATTTAAAATTTGGTATTACAGAAACAAATCATGTAGCCTATGGGATGTTTTTTTTTTTCTTCGCCCTATATTAGTATAAGATTATTCATCATGTATTTCAATAAACTATATTATTCAAGGAAATGTACAGGCTATTATATTTATCAGCTTATTATTGTTGGTTTACAGAAAGTTTTAAATAGTTTGATCTTTTCATGACAGCCAGTTATAGGCCTAGATCTAATATAATGGATAATTACTACTCACCTCAACATGCTTTTTACAGTCATTCAAGCCACCATGGGCAATACTGAATTCACTGTTACCAACGGTGCATCTGTCGAAATTGTCATTATTTTTTAACTCTTATCAGGAAAGGGTATTGTTTTGTATAATCAGAGGTAAAATGGGTCTTATGCAGTATTTTCTTCTTCTTTTTTTTGACACTCTTTCTTTGCCATACCGATCCTGTTGACATTACCGAGCTGAGTTAAAAGACCGCCCAAACTGAAAGCTGATTGGTTTACTCAGCCAATTAGTAAGCCAATCAGGACGCTCTATGTCTTGCATGCACCCACACAGCGTTCCCTTAGGCACCGCTTCTCTCTCTGTCCCTCTCGCTCACATATTAAGATGCGCGATCTAGACGTAAATGTTTCACATGCATGCCCTGGCTTACTAGCTCTAGATTCCGGGAGATATTATTCTATTTGCGGGCATCAGGGAGGCATTATCAATATCAGGATGTCTGCACAAACTAGGCAATATAACATAGCATACCATCATTAGATCCTCTAGAGGCGAACCCCGACTGTTGGGTAACATTAAATACTATCGGTCACAACCAAATCACGGTTAACAATCAATTAAGACATTGACTTATGTTTGCAACCTATACATTGCAACTGCGCAAGCATGCAGTACCCCTTTATCATCAGAGAACATAATAATAGCATGCCAATAAGGCAAAAACACAAAAAGAAAATATAATCAAAAATACCCCATAACAATAAGCGCTTCCCTGCTTGTGTGTCGTTCTGAGGTGCCTGATAAAGTTGGATGTAGTTGAGCCAGCATCATTTATCCTGACACCACACTCTTTGCAAAGGGCTGTTCGCCCTGTGTGAGAAGTCTTTATATTCAAATGCAACAACAAATGGAACAGGTGAATTTGCCGTCGCCATGGTCATTGTTGATTTCTGACTGCACACATGTGTTGCGCGTAATCTGGGAGAGAAATATTCTGCCAGCGCTCCGCGTTTCCCATAAGGCAAGGGAACACATTGGAAAAACAAAAAGATGATTTTTTTTTTTCAGCGAAATGATCATTGTTCACGAGTCACAAGGCTCAAGTCCGAGTCAAGTCTCGAGTCATTGAGGGCAAGTCTAAGTCCAAGTCTCAAGTCTTTGTTTGTGCGACTTAAGTGCGACTCGAGTCCAAGTCTGGGACTTGCGTGAACATCACTGCTTCAGATGTGATGTAAAACCATCATGGAGAGTGACAGAGAAGCCTCATAAAACCTGGGTGGCTGTACAGGGTGACGGGACCGTCCTGTGTGGTCACTGTGACTGCATGGCAGGGTATGTGGTCAATTGGCACTACAATAACCTTCATAACCAAAAGTTTTATTACATATTAAGAATTGCAGAACATCTGCCATTTCGGCAATCAAAACTACCACGTTTTACTGTACAAGGCCTAGATATTACACTGCATTTAAAGAAGAAATAAAAACAACACTTTCACCATGTAGGGTAATTTTATTAGCACACATAATAAGTTATTGATGTCAGACTGACACAAATGTTAAGGCAATTTTGCAATCCATTGACATCTATAGATAGATAGATAGATAGATAGATAGATACTCCGTCCCATAGGGATATTCTTTTTCACACAACAGTCAGCGGCATGTGACATTTCAATCATTCAACATTTAACATACCCACAAACAGACAACACCATATACATTACTCCACACCTTCTTCCATCCCATATATACAGCCCACAGCATTTAAACACATTAAACATAACACATTTAACATCAGACATCAGAACAACCCCACACAGAACCCCACACCCCACAAAAAAAAAGACAAAAACTGTGGTGTAACAGCATGAGCAAGGGTACCAGAGATGCAGAATGAGTCATTACAGTTTGTTGAGTGCAGTGATGGCTAAGGGAATTAAAGTTTTCTTGAAGTGTGCTTTTGTCCAGTCCAAAACTCTGTATCTACGGCCAGATGGTAGCAGAGTGAAGAAGGGGTTGAGGGGGTGGTCAGGACTGTTGGCTATGGTACGGGCAAGGCGTATGGTAGCTTTGCTGTTTGCTTCAAGTCAGACTGGGGGTGGGGAGGTTTATGATTTTGGATGCTATGTGTGAGATTCGAGTGAGTGTGTTGTTGTTGGTGACAGTGAGTAGAGTGAAGAAACAGGGGGAGCAGTACAGTAGGATGGATTGATGGGTTGCACAGTAACAGCAGAAGGTGGCGGGCAACTGATAGTGATCCCAGTTTGCGTAAGATATACAGTCTCTGTTGTGCACATATCTGTGTTATGGTTACATGTTCATTGAAGTTTAGTTTATGTCCATTGTGATTCCAGGTATTTTAATGTACTGACCTGTTCTACTGTTTTGCCATGGATGGTCATGGGCTGATGTCCAGGGGGTGACTTTGATGAGTGTATGACCAGTTCTTTTGTTTTGTCAATGTTGAGTTCCAGGTAGCTGTCAGAACACCAGAGTGAAAGTCTGTGATGGATTGGTGGTGGGCTTTGATGGAGTTATTGTCTGTGAGCAATCCTACTATGGCTGTGTCGTCTGCATATTTGAAAAGAGTGGTGGTGGGGAGTGAGCTCTGGCAGTCATTTGTGTAAAGTGTGTACAGGAAGGGACTGAGGACGCTACCTTGGGGGCCCCGTTGTTGGTGGTGATGGTTGTTGAAGTTACTGTCCCTATTTTCACTGTCTGTGGCCTGTTGCTGAGAAAGTTGTATATCCAGTGAATGAGGGAAGGGGTGATAGCCAGGTGTTGTAATTCCTTGATGAGTTGGTGGCACTGGACAGTGTTGAAGGTGGAACTGAAGTCGACAAACAGGAGTTGGAAGGATTTTCGATGTCAACTGAAACAAAAGTACATACATATCTGAAAATGTAAAAGCATCATCACAAATCTCCAGCAGCAAAGCTTGCAAAACACAATATTATTCTCAAAACACCACCTGCACATGTGGTAATGCATTGCATTTGTAGCAGATAAGGACAGTTCATAATCACCTTTGGTAATGTACATTCAAAGGACATTTCATGATTCATTCATGTACTTTGTGTGGTTTCTGTTTTTAGTCTCGGTGAGTCATGCTCACATGTGGCAGCTGTCCTCTTTAAATTGGAGGCTGGTGTGCGAATGGGTGTTAACAAAATCCCATGCACCAGTAAAGCCTGCGCATGGAATAAAGTGTGTGTGAAGAAAATTGAACCTGCTCCTATAGCAGACACCACCTTTTATACTGAGCACACTCCAAAAGGCAAGAGAAGACAAAGGCGCCCCATCCCAAAAGCCTCTGAAACACAACAACATCAGTTACTCACCCTTTTGGCACAAAGGTCAGACGCAGTGGCCTTGAAATGCTTCAAGGATTTTGCCATTCCATCACAGAAGCCGTGGTGTTTCACACTGCATGAGGTCACTGAGGCAGAGGTGGTGGAGGTGGAGAAGTCCACACTTGACCAGGCGTCTTGTGTGCGGTGGCATGAAGAACGGGTGGGTCGCCTTACAGGATCCATTGCGCACCGTGTCCTGAAAGCTGGTGCACCCACTCGGTCCCTAATAAACAGCATATGTCAGCTGAGACACAGGCCCATCAGGAAGCCATGGATCCAGTGGGGGAGACACCATGAACAAGATGCCATTGCCACATACAAACACACTGTTGGTGCAGGAGATGCCAAAGGAAGTGTATCAAGAACTATTTATGTGTCCTCTGAAGTCAGAAAGACTCACCACAACTTGGCCATCAATAGGGCAGGTTTCCGGATTTGCCAGGCCATGCCATTCTTGGGAGTATCCTGTGATGGGTATGTGTCTTGTGAGTGTTGTGGTGAGGGTGTCATTGAGGCCAAATGTCCTTTTAAATGGGGGCAACAATCTGCTGGAAGCCATCACCAGTGGCTGCAAGACAAAAAGGGCATCTTGAAAGCTTAACTGCTTTAAAAAAGGAACATGCCTATTTTACACAGGCAAGTAACAATTAACCCAACTGTGCACGTAACTGCCATGTATTGGTCTTTTATTAGTGATGTTGGTCCTTACAACCTTTAACGCTATACAAGTGATATTCAAGGACATCACAATCAGTGAAACATGTGGTAACACAGATCTAAAGTCATTGGTACACCAACTCAATTGTGTAGACAGATTTGGATGTATAATGGATATTCATCTCATCCCTAGGTCCAAATACAGTTATTTGTGACACAGCGGGCATATGCTGACTTTGTAACATGGACCCCTCACACTTGTGTCATATTAAGGGCCATGAGAGATGAGGAGTTCATCAGCAATACTGTCAGTGTCTTGAAAAGTTTTTGGTCTGACAACATTTTACCTAAGCTTCAGGAAATGAAGGCAGAACAGGTAAATAGTCTGATTGGAAAACACACTGTAAATAAGCTTACCATTTGGAATGACAATTGATATTCAGACACAGGCCGGGGCTGAGGACACAGTGGCAGCAGCACAGATGGCAGCAGCAAACGACGGAGAGGATGAGGAGACAGCGGTAGAGGTGGCAGCGGCACATGGGGCATCAGAGGAGGCAGCCTTATCCCTAGGCAGCATAACATCATAACCATGAAATCAGAAAACTCTGGGTAAGACAATTAACAGACAGTAGTTATTGCATCCTTACTTCATTGTGCTGTTGTACATGACACTGCCTGACATATTCATTAGTGCAGCACAGACATGCACAATACGGTCAATCATTGCCTCCTCTTTTTGGTCTCTCTCATCCCTCAGGCTCTTCACAAAGCGAAGCGGAAGGGGCCCATCCAATATGTGGTACCTATTTTTCAAGGCACCAATCAGTCGCTCTGAGGGGAGCAGACAACATAGTCATTGTCACATTTGTTATGGAATTGAATACAATAAAACTGGGCTGAGTATTATATCTGGTTTGTGATTCATTCATGGAATTAACAGCTGACAAATAACACTCACCGATGTGAATCCTGATATTAGATGCCACACGGGAATGTCCCACATCCTCCGCTGACAACTGCCTGCGGCCGCGTGTGAAGGAAGGAGTTATAAGCTGCGCCCCCAGCATGGCGAAGTCCTCCTTCAGAGTGAATCCCCTATCTGCAAGAATCTGACATAATTTCACAAATGAATAGTTACTGCACTATATGATCCATAATGAATTAGTAAAGCCTCACTAAATTGGGCCCCATGACACTTGGCACCACTGATACTGTGTGAAAAACAATTGAAATAACTGTTACAATGACAAGGTGCACATGATAGCACTACATTGGAGACAGACATAAGAACTTACCTGATCTCCAGGCTGGTGGTACTTAGGTGACAGAAAACCAGATGACCTGGCGATGTGGACATCCGAGGCTCTGCCACCCCAGCCTTTTGACAGATATGTAATGGCCCCTGATGGATGGCATGCAATTAAAAACTTGACTGTGGTCCAGCCCTTATAGCGCGAGTATGTCATTGCCCTGTGGGGAATAAGAATGTTTAAAATATGAATTACAGAATATGATCTATCCGGTCTGCTTCTTCATATATGGCTCCACCAAATACAGTAAATGTACCTACAAATCTATACCATAATTGACCATACAGCTATTTAAAGTAAATAGAGAGTGAATTTAAAAATCAACAGAATGTCACCTCGTCTTAAGATGTTTTGAGTGTTCAATCCTGATCTCAAAACAATCCATGATTGTAGTCAGTCTTGGAAAATGCATCAGGACCTCAGCTGGATTGGTCGTCCTGATGCATTCCCTGTCCGGCCAGGCAACTAAAAACGCGATTTTCGCATAGAGAAGGTCCAGCCAACGGGTGAATATGCCAGTAAAGGTGCTTCGAGGGATGTTTAGGATGGTGGAAATGAGGTCAGTGGATGGGTTCTGGCGTAGTTTGACTAGGGTGATGAAGAGCTGGTCCATTGTTGTCAACCTGAACCGTGGTTGTGGAGCAACAAAACTGGACAGGAACTCATGCAAAGTTACAAATGTCATCCAGGACAAGCCTGTCATTAGTTTGCATTTGGCATCATTATTTTTCCTTATGCTCTCAGCAGAAAATGTGTGCGGATGTGATGTGTGCGGATGTGATGTGCTTTCCTCTGGCACCTTTACTGGCATATTCCCTGACGCCTCAGCTGGCCTCTCTGCAGGTCCCTCCTCGGGCGGCATCTCTGCAGGTCCCTCCTCGGGTGACCTCTCTGCAGGTCCCTCCACGGGCGGCATATCTGCAGGTCCCTCCACGGGCGGCATATCTGCAGGTCCCTCCACGGGCGGCATCTCTGCAGGTCCCTCCTCGGGCGGCATCTCTGCAGGTCCCTCCTCGGGCGGCATCTCTGCAGGTCCCTCCTCGGGCGGCATCTCTGCAGGTCCCTCCTCGGGCGGCATCTCTGCAGGTCCCTCCTCGGGCGGCATCTCTGCAGGTCCCTCCACGGGCGGCATCTCTGCAGGTCCCTCCTCGGGCGGCATCTCTGCAGGTCCCTCCTCGGGTGGCATCTCTGCTGCAACCAACTCCCGCTGAAGCTGCTGCCTTGAGCGTTTTTTGGCACGCATGGCCCTGTCCAACTTCAATGTGGAGTTGTTTGACCCTCTTTCAGGGAAAATGGATGGGATGTAATCGGGGTGATCCTCCCTGTCATTCTTGCAACCTAAATGAAAACAGAGCAATATGAGTGGTGAACCAAATGACCATAGACATGGGGACCCCATGGTGGGTCCTCTCTTGATGGTCACCCAGAGGAACTCTACCTACAAGCTACCCCACTATTGACCCTAGCCCTAGTCTCTTATGTTTGCTTGTCAGCTCAGTGAGGCCCAACCACAAATGGACACAATTAACTACTTCTATGCACAATAGACTGTCAGACATATTTTATAGGCAACACATGCCACCATGTTGTCAAAACCATGGATGATTTGTGGTCCATCACTAGACTACTGACTGTACAGGTACTGTAACTTGGCCCCAGGCAGATGGGGTTGAGCCCAAAATGTGTGGTTCTGCCCTAGGTTTGTTTCTAAGAACACCTACAAAAACAAGTTTTGCCCGTTACTCATTACCGCTCCTTATTCTGTGACAGGCCGTCAGAATATTATTGTATTTGGAACTGTATGAATGAATGAATGAATGAATGAGGCTGCCTGCCTGCCTGTCTGTCTGTCTGTCTATCTATCTATCTCTTTAAACCATGTAGGTATTATGTGGGCCTGTTTTTTTACACAACTTGAATTAACACGTTTTGGTTTATTTTCCCATCACCCAACAACATGGCACTGAATACTACACAGTATCTCAGTAACTGACTAAACATAAAGCCTTGGCTTAGATGCAGTGTATTAACAACCCTCAGATTTATTCTTACAAAAACCTCTTAATATGGTTTATGCACCAAATACTTACTTAGTTATATTTATTGATATTAAACATTCCAAATTCATCATCAAACATTATCCACATGTGTTTTTCAACATCTGATTAGGCATATTATGGCAATATTTGCTGTGATAATGCCAACAAAGTTCTTCTTCTTTTACCACAACAACACCGCCTAACATGCTAGGTTAAAACGGACTTTCTGAACCAAGAGGCAGCTGGTAGCGTTCAAAATGCCTTACCTGTAATGAAGTGGAGGCTGCAAACATAGTGGTGTGGGGACTGGGGATTCCACAGCTTCCCATGCTCGTCCTTGCGCCTTATGGCCTGAAGCCACCTCATCCTCCGCTCAGACTCCGTCCAGGGTAGGCGGTAGAATTTCAATTCTGGGTTTTTTCGCGTTTGTGGTGCAAAGCACCACACAACAACTCTTCGGCATGCTTGCTAATCCAATGTGTAACAGCTAGTATTTTCCCCACGCCGACTCCGCCCTCGTCTTTTATAGGCGTGGCCGGACTTGCCGTCTGTATCAATGCAGCATCAAAAGGGGTGGACCCTGAGCAGGCTGCAAACTTATAGCCTACCTAGCACAGGGTTCCCCGGCAGGGGCGTGGGTGTGGCCGGGTGTGGCAGGCTAGCCCTGCCGAAATTGGGAAACTATCTCCACCACCAGATGGAGCCAAACAAGATAAATGACAGGGAGTCTTAACACAGCCGCCCCGGAATTGGGTCAATTCCTCCCGGAGAAAGACTCAACTGTCAGCCATCGGTCAGTTCAGGGAGGACAATCAAACGAGAGACGGGCCTTGTATACGTTTGCTTCCCCACCTGGACTTCAGCAGATCGGACCCGACCATCGCGGCCACTGGTGACGGCCAGGACTTGACCAACTGGCCAAGAGGCCCGTGGCAATTGGGGGTCAAGGATCAGGACAATCTTTCCGACTTCCAGATTGGGGACATCCTTCTGCCATTTGTTCCTTGCCTGTAGGTTGGGCAGATAGTCTCGGATGAACCGCGTCCAGAAGTGGTCTGCCAACATCTGGCTATGGCGCCACTTCCTACGTCCAAGGAGGCTACTGTTGGCGAACATGGCTTGGGGCAAAGAAGCATCCCGCCGCCCCATCAGGAGCAGATTGGGCGTGACAGGATCGGGGTCAGCGGCGTCAGCAGAGAGGTAACCTAAAGGCTTCGAATTTAGGATTCCTTCAACCTCAATTAAGACTGTTTGAAGGACTGTTTCGGTGACTACTTGGCTCCCCAGGACAACCTTCAGAGCATTCTTGACCGATCTGATTTCGCGTTCCCAGACTCCTCCAAAGTGCGGAGCCCCTGGAGGATTGAACTTGAAGGAGATCTGCTGGTTGGTCAGTTGCTCTTGGAGTCTTGGCTCCATAGCTTGGAAGGACTCATAGAGTTCCCGGTCACCTGCTCGGAAGTTTGTTCCCCTATCGGCCAGGATTTCGAAGGGCTTGCCACGCCGTGAAATGAAACGACGAAGGGCTAACAGGAAGGCATCAACATCTAAACTATCCAGGAGGTCAAGATGCAGACAGCGGGTGGTTAAGCATTTAAAAATGATTCCCCATCGCTTCTCTGATTTGCGGCCATGACGGATGGTGAATGGTCCGAAGCAATCTACGCCGGTGGACCAAAATGGCGGTTTGAACAGGCGTAGTCTTGCTGGAGGCAGATCAGCCATCTTGGGAATATCCGGAGAGGCTTTCCACTTCCGACACTCCAAGCAGCCATGCTGATGTTTACGGATAGCTGGTCTTCCCCCTATGATCCAGTATTTCCGTCTCAATTCTCCAAAGACTCGCTCTGGCCCTGGATGGAGCAAGGATTCATCATAATGCTTGATGAGGAGCTGAGTCGAGGGATGCTTTGGGTCAAGGACGATTGGGTGGATGGTGTCTGGATCCAGATCCTGGGATCGGCGCAATCTCCCGCCTACTCTCAACAGTCCCACCTCAGGATCCAGCTCAGGTGAAAGTTGGATGAGTCGACTCTGCCTTGGGATATTCTTCCCCTTCGAAAGGGCTTCGATCTCATCAGGGAAACATGACTGTTGGGATTGTCCCAAGATCAGGACTTCAGGAGATTTACTGGAGGGGACATCGGCAGTCTTGCAAAACATCTGCTCTGTGGCAGCGATCAGGTCAGACCAGCTTTGGAACTGAGAGGCCTCCGGCAGGACAGTAGGGGAAGTGGCAACATTCAAACACTGGGCAGCTTTCTTGAGTTCCACCTCTGTGTCTGACGGTGATGGCTTGGAGGCAACGGGGAAAACAGGCCAACACTCCTCTGGTTCCTGGAGGAAAGGTGGTCCTCGGGTCCAACAGTTGGGTTGGGCCAACTCACAGAGCTTCTTGCCTCGAGTCAAAGCATCTGCAGGGTTGTTTTGGCTGTCCACATATCTCCAGTCATCAGGATTTGTGAGATCTTGAATCTCGGCGATGCGAGTGCCAACAAAAACTTTATAATGGCAAGATTCGGACTTCAGCCAGGTAAGGATGGTTGTTGAGTCGCTCCATAAGATGGTGCGGCTGAAGGGAAGAGTGAGCTCAGCACGTAATGTGGTGGCTAATTGGGCTCCGACCAAGGCGGCACTCAATTCAAGTCGGGGCATGGACAGTTGTTTCTTCGGTGAGACTCTGGAGCGGGCCATGACAAAGGCTACATGGATATGGTTGTGACCATCCTTGACTCGTAGATAAGCCACAGTCCCATAAGCCCGCTCAGAGGCATCGCAGAAGACATGAAGTTCTCTGTCTACATCCGTCTGGTCAGCACAAGGAGGAACATAACAGCGAGGTAAGCTGATGTTGGGAAGGTCAGCCAGCTCCTCTTCCCACCTCAACCATCGATCCGCCAGGTCTGTCGGAGTGATTGGGTCATCCCATCCTTGCTTGGTCTTCCACAAGTCCTGAACAAGAACTTTGGCCCTGGTGGTATAGGGTAGAAGATACCCTAAGGGGTCATACTGGCTGGCAAGGGTGCGGTAGATGAGACGAAGCGTGGGTACCTCGATGGGTGTCACTCGATGTTTGTATCCTAGCTTGTCAGGGAGGCAGCTCCAGCGTAGGCCCAAGGTCGACTCTTGGGGGTCAACACCAGCTTGGGAGAGCCACAGGTCAGTGTTGACAGATCTTGCCTCCGAAGGGAGATGAGCTATCACCTTTGGGTCATTACTTGCCCACTGGCGGATTTCAAATCCTCCTCGGGCCAGAGTGGTGCGAAGTTTGTCCAGCAAGGTCTTGGCAGTAGTGGACAAAGGGAAACTTTGCAGGCAGTTGTCTACGTAAAAGGCACTGAGAACTGAATCCTGCACTTCCTGGTCACTTTCTGGGTGCTCTTTTGCATGACGCTGTAAGGCATAAATGGCACAACATGGGCTACATGTCGTGCCAAAGGGTAGGACTTGCCACTCATAGGTTCGTGGATCGGCAGCAGGGTCCAGCTCTCGCCAGATGAACCTGAGTAGAGGTTTATCAGAGGAGAGTAAGTGAATCTGGTGGAACATAGACTTTATGTCACCACTGATGGCCACGGTGTGCTCACGAAAGCGGAGAAGAACACCAAGGAGTGAAGGGCCCAGAGTAGGACCAGGCAAAAGGCAGTGGTTCAGGTTAAGGCCATTCATCTGGAAGGAGCAGTTAAACACCAGCCGATGTTTCCCGCTAGCTTGCTTGATGATGTGATGTGGCACATACCATGATTCAGAGCCTGGTTCATCATCCTCTGGATTCACCTCCTTCACATAACCCACATCCACAAGCTTCTGTATCTCCTCTTTATACACCTCAGCCAATACCGGATCTCTCTTCAGTCTGCGTTCCGTTCCCCGCAACATAGGGAGCAAGGCTCGAACAGATGAAGTCAAGCATGGACCACTGGGCATTCTGAGTAGTGGAGTAGCATAACGAGCAACCCCACCTTTCTCGGTCACTGTGGTTTTCGCATCAAGCAGATCCAAAGAATATTGGTCTTGTTTAGACCGGGTCACTTCCCTCTCCTTCCGGTGAGGAAAGGAATCCAACCTCCATAGCCTCTCCACATTCTCCATCAACTCGGCAGTGGCAGGACAGGACACAGTGTTACAGAGTGAGAACAACACCTGAGTACTTGGAGCTGGTGAAGAGGGCAAGGCGGCTGCTGGGCCCTGTATGGCCCATCCTAAAGAAGTGTGGATGGCGATGGGTGTGCCATAAGGACCAAAGCGGACCGGCTCTCTGGGTACCAACAAGTGGGAATGATCGGAACCGATCAGGACTAATGGCTGGGCCCGGGAAAACTCAGGCAAAGGTATGCCTCGTAAGTGGGCATACACCCGTTGCAGGTCAGATGCAGGACAAGAATGTTCAGCCAGGTTGAGGACAGAGGCGGTAAAAGCATTGGTTATAGGAAACCTCTTCTTCCGGTCAAGAGGAGAGACATGGCAGGATACAACCTCACCAGTCACGGGTATCACTTCATGCCTTACTGTCCTGAGGTTGAGCGACTCTGTCGGTCCTCTCAGATTCAGTTGATTCGCAGCTGTGGTCAATATGATGGTTCTTTCTGAGCCATCATCAAGGATAGCGTATGTTTTCAGCCTCTGTCGGCCATTCAGCAGGAAGACTGGGACTACTTTCAACATGACGCGAGGAGATCGGTTGGGTTGGTCAACATACAGAGCATCTCTGATGACAGGTGGTGTTGTGACAAGCAGTGAATGAGTTTCTTTCGAAGCTGCAGAGGAAGGGTACGGTGGACGCTGTGGACTCTTGGACAACTGCTGTGCGATGCTGTGCAAGACGGTGAGATGCAGCTCTTTGCATACATTGCAGGGCTTCTTGAGGGTGCATTTGTCAGCAGCATGGCAACGGGCACATCTGTAACAGCGGTTGTTCTTCTCTATCCAGCCCTTCAGCTCCGATGGACTGAACTTCTTGATCTCTGGACAAGTTCCTAGAAAATGTTCCCTGTTGTTACAGTACGGGCAGAAAGGCAAGAATTTCCCTTTGCTAGTGGAGACAGTCGTGCCCTTTCCACTCATGGGTGAGTCAGATTCAGTGTTCAAAGTGGCGGTATTCAGATACATCGTAGCAGGGGTTCCCTTCTTCGGACTCCTGGACGCTGAATCTCGTCTCTCAGTTGGAGCATGATAAGAAGCATGTTGGGCAATGCTCTTGGCCCGGGCTTTAATCTGGAGCCATGCAGAGAACTCCTCAAGGGTGTACGTGCGGTCTGAGCCCTCCTTCAGAATGCCGCGGAGCAAACAGTGCTCAAAGAAACTGTCTCGGTATTGAAGGGGAAGCTTGGTGAGTAATTTGTCGACATGGGAACCACACCGCAATTCACTTCCCCCCACACCCTCTACAGAACACAGCATGCCAACTAGTGAGTGCACAGAAAGAGCAAAGTCCTGGAAAGCACTACTATCTCCGTACCTAACAGGTGGTGAATGGAGGATGTTGGCTATCTCACTCTGGACCAGCTGTCTGGGTTGACCATACCTTGACTTCAAGGCAGCAAGAGCGGAGGTGTAAGGAGTTGAGGCATGCATGTAAGACTTTGCTAACTTGTATGCACTCGGCAATTTCAAGTGGTCCATTAGGACTTGGAACTTATACTGTTCTGAAAGGTGAGCATGGATATCCAACAGATTCTCCAATGCCATGGTAAGCAGAACAAAGTCACTCTCTTTTCCACTCTCGAAGTATGGCAGCTTCGGTTTTGGAATTCCAAAGGCTGTCGCTACCAGTAACTCCATGATGTGCGCACCTTCTGATGCCCTCTCAGAGAGTTTTGGTAAGGAGAAAGGTAAGGCCTTGGTAACAGCTGGATCTGGAGGTCTCGGACCTCTGACAGGACGTGGCATGGTCTGAACAATGTTGTGGAAGGACGGGGGCGAAGGAGTTGCATTCTCAGGGCTCAGAGGTGGCAATGGTGGTTGACTCTGTGAAGGCAGAGGCACAGATGCAGAGACGGTTGGCTGACTGACAACTGGAGGTAAGACTTGACCGGTGAGGCCAGCTCTCGACTGACTCACCAGACCTGGAACGGAGATTGGTTCTGGAGGGGGTGCAATGGACTGCGCCACCTCCCTTAGAGCCGCTTCAGGATGTTCTGGAAACAACTCAACTGACCCTGTGGGATCTTGCAGCCTTGAACTCATGGTCAATGGGGCCAACCCATGTGGAGGTTGAACGGCCTCGACTGGAACAGGCCTTGCCGGTGCACGGCTAACGGTTGCCTCGGTCTCCTCGGCAAAGGAAGTTACCAGCCTCGCCTCCTCTAACTCCCTCTGTACCTTGCGCAGCCGTCTTTGCATGGTAAGTGTCCGAGTTAACTTCTCCCGCTCCTTCATAGCCACTTGTGCTTGCCAGTCTAACACTTTAGCTCGTTCATCAACGTCTTGTTCTTCTTGTATCTGTCTCTGGATCTCCTGCAGCTCTCCAAGTTTCCTCTTCTCCTCGACCACGGCTGTCTGCAGGGCAGTGAGCTCCACTTGGCGGCTCCTTCGTGAGCGTCGCGAGCTCTGGCTGCCATACGTGTAGGTATAAGAGGAAGGGATGGTCCTTGGTTTTGGTACGTGGCCCTCACCTCTGGTCATGGTGGGTCCCACTGCGCCTCCTGCAGGTTGACGAGGTTGTGCAGGTGCTTGTGGATGCGTGGAAGGTAAGCCAGACTGGCCATAATCATGAGTGACCTCTTCTGCTGGCTCAACCGGTCTTTGTTCTTCTTTAGCAGACTCCTCTCCCTCCTCTTCTTCTTGATGCAGTTCCAGGTGTTCAGGCTGTGGAGCAGAAGCTCCTGCAGGCGGGGGCACCTCGGATGTTTGGATGACAGGAGCTGCTGAAGGAGGTAGCACTTCAGATGTTTGATTGTCAGGAGCTGCTGTAGGAGGTGGCATCTCAGATGGTTGGGTGTTAAGAGTGGGCACACTAGTAGTCCGTTCATCTACAGCAGAGAATCCATAGCGGTCTGGTTGGCGCCTCTCTCGCACAGGTCTGGAAGATGCCTTTGATGTAGGTGCAGACCTCACTGAGTGAGCCTGCTCCTTCGCCTCTTCTCCCTCTGGTGGCTCCATACCTCTGTCTGCCGTGGTATCACTCCCTCAGGTCTCCGGCTCGAAGGACCACTGAAGAAACTGTAGGCTGGGTGCGTGGAGGGTGGTAGGGAGTGTGTGGTGTGCAGACAGAGTCTCTGTTAGAAGACTGGATACGGAGGACACCAGGACGACGATGGAGGCTTTTACTGCTGTTGGCTTTTTATTAATGCATTGTTCCAAGGTTATTTAGACATGTGTTCAGTTGTATGTTTATGTATGTTTATGCGTGTGTGTGCAAACATTTTGCCACATGGCACACAGGTAAACTTATCAAACAAAGGATTTGGAAAGGAAACGGAAGATCAGTGACTTAAATTAGCATAATGACATAATGACTTAAAACAAAGAAACATAAGGAAACAAAATCAGACATTGTTTATTGTTTATTGTTTATTAGGATCCCCATTAGCTTCCACAAAAGTGGAAGCTAGTCTTCCTGGGGTCCATAAGTCAAGTATAAAAATACATTTTAAAACACATTGACAGAACATTCATGAATAGGCTACCAACAACACATATGTTTGCATTAGGCAAGTCAAGGAGCATCATACACATATATATTCCAGCAATACAATAAAAGCTCACATAATATTGCAGTTGTTTTAAGATCAAATCAATAATAACAATATATTTTACCAACACACTAATAATCTTAGCTTTACTATTTTCTTAAAAGAAGATTTACTTTGAATTTCCCTAACATCCAATGGGAGAAGGTTCCACTCTATTGCCCCTCTGTATATTATGGTTTTCTTCATGAAATTACGTTGTGGGCTTGGAACTACGACCAAACTATTGCTAACTTGTCGTGTTACATATGTATGATCATGTCCACTGAGTAAAAGTTTGCTTGTAAAGTAGTTGGGGGTTTTGTCTACCATAAGCTTGTGCATAAACAACAAAAGATTGTATCTAGCTTTTGCCTCCACAGTTAACCAAGACAGTTTCCTATGCATCTCACAGACATTAGTGCGAAAGGGACAGTGCAAAAGAACCCTGGCTGCTCTGTTTTGTGCTATTTGGAGTTTTCTTAAATGTGTCTGTGCGGCACTAGACCATACTACTGGGCAATACTGTAAGTGAGACAAAACAAGACTTTGGACAACATTTTTCAATACTACAGTTGGACAAAATGCAGCACATTTCCTGGACATAGCAATGCCCCTGCCCATCATGCTGACAATGTGGTCGATCTGATCTGACCAGGACAATACATTATCTAATCTGATACCCAGCAGTTTGAATTTACTGACCTGCTCAACCATAGTGCCTGCAATGTGTAAATGGAGCGGGTTGATATTCTGAAGCATGTTTCTATTACAAAATATCATACATTTAGTTTTGGAACTGTTGATTACTAATTTGTTCTCCTTCACCCAGTCAACTACTGTGTTTAACTCATGTTGTAAACTAGCATTCAGTTCAGATGTTGTTGATGCTGAGGAGAACAAAGTGGCATCATCTGCATACATTATTACATTTGCCCTTTTGACAACACATGGGAAATCGTTTACAAATATTGAAAATAAAAGTGGACCTAAGCAACTACCTTGTGCAAGACCGCATGAGGTAGTTATGCTATCAGAAAGAGTGCCATTGAAGAATACCTGTTGTGTTCTATTAGACAAATAACTGAGCATCCAGTCCAGTGATGGCAGTGTGAAGCCATATGCTTTAAGCTTTGCAATTAAGCATGTTGGAATTTTGTTAACAAGCCATTTGTACTGAAATACTCCATTATTTGATTAAAAATTATTTTCTCCATAATCTTGCTTAACACTGGGAGTAAACTAATTGGTCTGCTGTTTGCTCCAGTGAACCCTGCTTTAGTGTCTTTGAGTAAAGGTATAATTTTCGACTGTTTCCAGAGCTCTGGAAAAGTACCACTCAAGATAGACCTGTTGAAAATGTGACTGATAGGTTTTGAGAGCTGACTGGCAGCTACTTTAAGTATTTGTCCATCAAGATTATCTATACCAGCAGATGTATCATCTGAAAGACGTTGGAGCATCTTTCCTACATCCTCCTGAGTTACTGTGTTAAATTGAAATTGGCAGTTTTTACCGCTCATTATTCCATCAATCAGGTTCCAGCATAAGTTACTATCAGTGAAGCACATGTCAGATGTTAAGTTCTTGACTTTGTTTGTAAAGAAATTATTAAAATAATTTGCAATTTCATAAGGCCTTGTGATGAACTGTCCCTCGCATTCAACAAATTTTGGAGATGACTTTGGCTTTTTGCACAATAAACCATTCAACGTTTTCCACAATTTCTTACTATTATTAGCGGAGTTATGGATTTTCTGTCTAAAATAATTCCTCTTTTTGCAGTGGTTAAGTTTTGTGACTTTGTTTCTCAGAATGCAGTATTCCTTCCTATCTGCAGAGCAGCCTGATTTTTGAGCCATTGCTTTAGCCTTGTCCCTTTGGAGCATCAAAGATCTCAATTCGCTATCCAACCATGGTGCACTGTTACTTTTTATAGATCTTTTTCTGAGAGGCGCATGTTTATTAACCAGTTCCATTAAATTCTTCATGAATATGTTTAAAGCAGTATTTACATTTTGTTCTTCACAAACCTCTGACCACTGCGTGTTGTTAATATCAGATATAAATCTGTCTGGGTCAAAGTTTTTTAATGACCTACGGAGGACTATCCTCACTCCAGATTTGGGCAGTTTACTTTTTTTTAGATAAAATAAGCAAATTATGGTCACTGCACCCCACTGCCTTGGACTCTATTTGTGAACAGAGCCCTGGGATGTTGGTGAATATCAGATCAATGCAAGTAGAAGTAGTCCTTCCATCTTTACCAAAGAAAATTCGAGTGGGCTGTGTGACTAGCTGGGAAAAATTACAAACACTAGACATGGAGGACAGTTTCTTGCGCAAAGAACAATTTTTAGAAAACCAGTCTATATTAAAATCCCCTAAAAGAAAGATATCTTTCCTTTCTTCAGACACTCTGTCTAATATGTCACATATTTTATCCAGATAACTTACATGAGCGCTGGGGGGCCGGTAACAACAACCAACTAGAAAAGGCTTACAATGAGATATGTGAATCTGTAGCCATAACAATTCAATATCAGCTCCCATTATATCCTTTCTTGGCAAGACTGCAATGTCTTCTTTAATATATAGTGCACCATATTTATCCCGATCTCTCCTGTACAAATTATATCCATCAACTGCTACAACAGAGTTGTCAAAGGTGCTGTCCAGGTGTGTTTCTGACAGTGCTAAGACATGAATATTCTCAGTTTGACAGATTCTAATGACTTCATCCACCTTGTTCCTAAGGCTGCATATATTCAGGTGGGCCAAGACTAAACCCTTTATAGAAGCCTTTTTCATAGTTGTCATTTTTTAAAATAATAATACAGATTAGTTAAAACAGTTTTAAGAGCTTGCTTTTGGTTATCAGGAGCAGTTAATGTTATTGACTTCTATGTGATCGTCCTTTGTCCCAATGACCAGCTTATCATACCTCAGCCAAGCTCTCTCACCCCTTTCCCTTGCGTTAACAAGAAGACGCACACGGTAACTTGATATTGTGGAAATGCAGCATCAAAAGGGGTGGACCCTGAGCAGGCTGCAAACTTATAGCCTACCTAGCACAGGGTTCTCCGACAGGGGTGTGGGTGTGGCCGGGTGTGGCAGGCTAGCCCTGCCGAAATTGGGAAACTATCTCCGCCACCAGATGGAGCCAAACAAGATAAATGACAAGGAGTCTTTAACACCACCCTTCAAGCGGTCGGCCCAGTTCACCCCGGAGGACACAGAGAAAACCCAATCCATAGTAAGGCTCAGGATAGTGGTGGAAAGGGTGATTGGCAGGATCAAGTCCAACCACATCTGGGCCTGCCCTATACCACTCACACTGATGGGCACTGTCAATCAGATCTGGCACAATTGTTGTGTCTTGGTCAATTTCCAAGGCCCTTTGTCTAATGAGGAAGACTAAGATGTAATGTGTGTGATTACATACTTGTAGATAACTGTACATATTTGGTCAATGGTGAATGCCCATGTCTTGTTTGATGTTAACTAGTTCTGTTCAAGTTTTGATTGAGGTGGAGGTGGCCGAAAAAAAAAAAAAAATTGTTGTGAGATTGTTGGCAATAAACCTGACTGCTAACCTGCTTTGGATTAGCGTACCCTCTACCTCTGTCTCTGTCTTCCATCATTCAAATGACCCCAAATCATTTTGTTTTACAATATGTAAATGTTTGCATGGTTAGACACATGCACAAATACAGTGTGCTTGACGTAGCTACAGAATACTGGTTTTAACTCAGGTGTGACTGGTAAAGCACTATAGTATAAGAAATGTAGAACATGTGGCCACAGCTTCACTCATGACATGTAACAATGAGTGAGTAAATAAGATTTTTTTTTCTGCACTCAACTAAATAAGAGGGTATAAAAGCAAATAATCATAAATCCCATCATGCAGCACCATTAACTGAATAGACAAGCAATTAATTGCAATTTCAAGTAGGAGCATTATTGAGGCAATGTGATAATAGTTTATGCAGTTAAGTAATGAACTAAAGAGGTTAATAATACATGAACACGTAAAATGTTGAATGAGATCACAACTGATTTAATGAAAAATCTATTACAGTAAATATTTTAGTATGATATTCAATGAGTCCACCAAACGAAAGAAAACTCCTAAAACCAGGGCAGTTCAGTGTGATAGTAAGTATTCGTTCATGTATGTGTTGTAGAAGAACAGGTCTAGTCTCTCCTTCATTTTCAGAATAAATGCATCATCTCGCCAGATCCGTTCAACATAGACATTTTCCTCTGTATCTGTGACAAAGTCACACCAGTCAAGGCCAGTTACAGCAAGTTGCCCCTGAACCTGCCAGTAGTAGCGGTGTGACTGCTTCAGGCGGACATAGCCATCTGTAGTCTTCAGGTGAGCAACCTGTGACGCATCCGGTTTCGTGGTGCACTTCACCTCTACAATTCCAAAAGGTGGTGACTCTGAGGGGTCATAGACCCTACCGTCTGGACTAGCGCCAAGATGTGGTGCTTCTGGGGAAATGACTAATCCAACAGGCATCACGTTGACACTCATCAATTTGGCATAGTTTGATAACACTTCTGACTCCATTTGCAGTCCTTGCAGCATTGCAGAAGTTTGATTTCTGGAGCCTCTAATCATTTGCCCAGCAAGGGCCTTTGCTGCAGCTTCTGGATTAGTTTTGCCCTCCCATGAAGAGCAGGCCTCTCGGAAGCGGCTGGCAGTCAACCGTGGCTGACGTAACTGCACCCATGCAGGACATTTAGATTGCTGCCTTGTTCCTTTCTCTATTTCACAGGCCATACGTTGTGACACTTTCAAAGACTCAAGGTGCAGTTGCTGGTGCAGGGTTGGAACAAAGTCCAGATTTCTAAGCACATGCTGATCCAAGGGACAGGGAAGGGGTGGGAATTCCGGAGCCGAGTGGTGCAGGACAAGGTCACTGGACGTTTCAGGAGGACAGTGGTAGGAAAGGGGAGATCCACGTGGAACAGGGCCAAATTTAGAGGATGTCATTTCTATGCCTGACAAGCCATCCAGGACAAGGGCAATGAGAGGCTGGGGTTGCACCTTGCGCAAAACTTGGCTCCAGCTGCCATCAGGTCTGGGTCAGGAAATGGTCCTTAAGAAGAAAAACATACAATCAGTCAATAATTTAATTCAAGATTTTCATTTTATAGGTAAAGTGGACATAAGTTGTCGCCTGACCTGCGTATGCCTGGTACAGTGTAGACCTAACGGCTGATTCACACACAAACCTGTGCGTGAGCGGCGCGTAAGCGGTGCGGGCACGGTTTTGGGGCGATTTCATTTAAAATACATGTTAACAGGTTAGGTCATTCAGACTGCACGCGTGTTCTGCGCGGCTCCTGTCCGGTTTCTGAGTGGTGAACCGCGCAGCTCCCGCGCTGCTTTTTTGAAATAGAAACAAGTTCTATTTTTCCAAGCGTTTTCAGCGCGGTGTCTATAGATTTTGAATGCAGAGCTCGGGCAGCCGCTTCGCGCAGAACACCGCAGAGACAATTTCTTGTGTGAATGCTGAAGCCCACAAGCACCGCTCATGGACCGCTTACGGACTGCCCCGCTCCTGCCCCGCGAACGCGCAGTTTGTGTGTGATTCGGGCCTAAGACCACTCTTGCCTGCTGTTGTTGGCTTTCGCACAACCACCTGACTGACAGGCTCTGGATGGATTCCCTAAAATTCTGTGTGTGTTTTGAGGTGCTTTTTGAAAAACAGTGTGGGGGCATGGCGTATGTGGGGTGGCAAACTGTTCCAGGGTGGGGCAGCAACACAGAAGGCTCTGTCCCCTATGGTCCATAGTCTGGTACGGGGGATGGAGAGTAGGTCCTTGGCAGAGGACCGCAGGGACCTAGACTTAGAGTCAGGATGGAGAAGGTCAGAGAAGTACTGTGGGGCAAGAATAGGGCTGTGTGCAATTTCACAGACTGTCTTAAGTGTGTTTGATGGGGGTAAGGTATTTACTATGTATTATTTATTGACCATAATAGACAGACTATATTATTGTAATCCCACATGGAACATAGGAATATGGCGTAATGTCCTTTACACAAAGGACAGATTGCGATATCAGGCAATGTCTTATATACTGTAGGGCTAGGCCTATGTGCAATATCATGTGCTATCTTTACTGTGTGTTGGGTGGGGGAAGGGAGAGTGATGGTGGAGCAGACATGAGTGGATGTGCAGCTACTCTATGTTCATACAGTTTGTTTGTGGTAGTTATTGGGCTTTACACCCACCTGTGTTCTCGGTCTATGCCACCGTTGTAGATCACTAGTGCAGGCCAGAGGTGGAGGGTCTTCACACCAAGCTGCGCATAATGTGCTGTTTGATACAGGAGGGCCACAATGTGGTTGCAAAAACATTTGCCAGCTACGCAGCTGCAGGAAAAGGCCATCAAACGGCCACCAACAGCAAGGGACATCTATAAAAACAGAGGTTTACTTATGAGAATAGTGCAGACAACAATACATCATATACAACATTAGGCCTACATCACTGTCAGAGCAGGACTAGTAGGAGCAATAAATGAAGTGTAATGTTAGTGGTCTCAAACAACTGTCCCTTGAACTGTCCCATATCACTCATATCATTAATTGTCTTGTAGCACCTGCCTATTGTCCTGTGCACTGTCCTGTACCACTTGACTACTTTCCTATGGCACTTGCCCATTGTAACGTGTGACATGCTATGACTACACTGTACTGTACTGTAAAATAAAAATAAATAAAATAAAAATAAATAAACAAAATAAATAAAGAAAGGGGAGATGTGTGTCTGTATGTGTGGGATGTATCTCATGCGCATGTGTGTGCATGTGTGAAATGTATCTAATGCGAATCATCTGCTCTATAACATGGTTTGGGAGCACCTTATTATGTTATCTAGATACTTACAAAAGTCTGCATTCCATCTTTCTAGTTTTCCTTTTACCTTACATGACATTTTCTCCAATTCAAATACTTCTTTTGTTGTTTCAAACCACTGTTTTAATTCTGGTATTTTTGTTTGCTTCCATGTCCTAGTCAGCTGTTTCAATGCAGTTAGGCGTAATATATTGAACACTGTCCGTTCCTTTCTATTTATCTTGTGTTGTATATTTATACCCAGCCAATTTTCCAAATTGAGTGATTCCTTTATGTCAAGGATATCTTTTGTAGCTTTCTCTATATCTAACCAAAAAGATTTTATTGCGGGGCAAGTTAGAAATATATGTGTATGGTTTGCTTTAGCCTCTCCACATCCTCTCCAGCATCCAGACCCTTTTGCAGGTGAGATCTTTCCAATTATGTTTGGAGTCATAAAATATCTTTGACTTATTTTCCAGGCAGACTTATTTTCTCTCCAGTGTTTTGATTGTGTTGTTTTAAAAAGTTTTCTTTCAATGAGTTGCTCCACACTGTGTCTGAGATACTTATGGCTAACTCATTTCCCCATTTTTCTTTTACAGTATTCTTTGTAATTGTTACTTTTTGTACTATTTTATATACATTAGAAAGTTTTGTCTTACCTTTAATTCGATTTTCTATCATAAATTGTGATAGCACATTACTAAAATTTGTATCTTTTAAAGTTTCTTTAATGTAGTTTCTTATTTGTAAGTATTTAAAAAAGTGATTTTTCTCCAAATCATATGTAGCAGTCATAGTGTTGTATGTGTTTATTACCTCTTTATCTAGAAACTGCGAGAAGGCTACTAAACCTTTACCTGCCCAACATTGTAAGATCTTGTCGCTACCTGGTATAAAGTCCGGATCATGTAGCATTTCCCTAAGCAGTACATTCTCGCTCTTTATCTTTAGTTTTTTGCACAATTGCCTCCAGTTTGTGAGTGTATTTCCTATGCTGAAAGGTTGTAAAGGTTGTTTTTGCCTTTCTTGCCCAACGAAAGGCAGTGTTCCTATTGATCCTGTTGCCATTTCCTTCTCCATATTAATGCACTTTCTCTCTTGGTCTCCTTTCATCCACTTCATAATTATTTCAACTTGTGTTGCAAAATAGTAATTTTGTATATTTGGTAAGCCTAACCCTCCCTCGTCTTTCGGTCTAGTAAGTACAGTAAATTTTACTCTATGCTTTTTATTATTCCATATAAAATTTGCAAATATTTTGTTCCATGCGTTAAAGAAAGTTTTTGGTAAACTAATTGGTAAGGCTTGAAATAAGAAAAGAAGTTGAGGGAGTACCATCATTTTAATTGTTTCCACTCTGCTATACGTCCCATCTGGTATTAATTTCCACCTATTTAAATCTTGCTTTATCTTATTTTCAAGTGTGCAGTAATTATTTTTATACAGGTGATCCAAATCTTTACTAACAGAAATGCCTAGGTATCTTATAGTATCTGTATCCCATTTAAAGTTGTATTGTTTTCTAAAATCCTGACTTAATTGTGTTCCAATACTTAATGATTCGCATTTAGTTTCATTTATTTTGTAACCAGATACTGTGCTATAGTCTTTAATGACCTCCATCAAGTGTTGCATCGAGCTTTCAGGGGAAGTTAGGTATACAATTATATCGTCCGCAAAAAGAGCTAGTTTGTGTATTTCCTTCCCTATCTTCATCCCTTTTATACTTACCTGTTTTCTTATAGCTATTGCTAAAACTTCAATATATATAGCAAATAGAAGTGGGGAGAGAGGGTCTCCTTGTCGGGTGCCTTTTTGAATAGCAAATTTCCTTGACAGAGTGCCATTGGTTTTAACTATAGATACCGGGTTAGTGTAGAGAGTTTGAATCCACTGGCAGAATCGTATGTCTATTCCAAATCCCTTAATTACTTCAAACATAAAAGGCCAACTGACCAAGTCAAACGCCTTTTCAGCATCTAATGTCAGCAACACCAGCTGTTCTTTTTCTCTTTGTGCTTGATCAATTACATTCAGAGTTCGTCTAATATTGTCAGCTAGGAGTCTTCCTGGGATAAAACCACATTGGTCAGGTGAAATGATGTCTGTAATATGTTGTTTTAATCTGTTAGCTAAGATTGATGATACTATCTTATGGTCTGTGTTTAAGAGAGAGATAGGCCTGTACGATTCACATTTAGTGGGATCTTTCCCTTCTTTGTGTATTAATGTTACTATTGACGATGACCACGTTTGGGCCCACTTACCTATGTTTAGTGCATGCCTGTAGGCTCTAACCAATAATGGAGTTACTTGATCTCTAAAAGCTTTGTAGAATTCATTTGTGAATCCATCATCTCCTGGAGATTTCCCATCCTTCAGTCCCTTTATTTGCATTTGTACCTCCTCTGGCATTATTAGATTTATTAACTTTCCATTATGTACTTGTGTTACTTTTGGTAAATCCATGTTTTTTAGGTACATCTGAATCTGATCACCATCTGCACTGACCTCCTGCTTATACAGTTTTTCATAATAGCTGGCAAAAGCTTCTGCAATCTGTTCCTTGTCCGTTATTATTGAACCTTTACTTAAGTTTAGGTTAGTTATATAGGCTTTCTTCATTTGTTTCTTAAGTTTATAGGCCAATATTTTTAATGACTTTGGCCCACCTTCATAGCTTTCTTGCTTTGAGAATGTCATTAGTTTTTCAACCTCTGATGTGTGTATTCTGTCTAGTTGTGTTCGCTTTTCTTTCAGTTGTACTTTATCTTCGTTAGTGTTTGTTTTGCTATGTCTACTCTCTATGATTTTTAAGTCCTCGATTAGCTGTTTCTGTTCTGCCTTTCTTATTTTCATTCTTGCTGAGGCATATGAAATAATATGCCCTCTGAGGACTGCTTTAGCCCCTTCCCATAATGTAACTGGGTCTATGTCTTCTGTATCATTTATTTCCACAATCACTTAGTACTTTTCTTACCATATCTTTAAAACCTGGCTCTTCTAGGAGAGAATTATTTAACTTCCATAGACTCATACCTTTACTAGTTTGTAGAGCTATTGTAAGGGATATCGCTGCATGATCTGAAATATTTATTGAGTTGATATTGCATGATTTGACTAACATTACATTTTGTTTGTACATGAAAAAGTAATCTAGCCTATTGTAAGTTGAGTGTCTTCCCGAGTAGCATGTATATTCCTTTTTGTCTGGATTTAATTGTCTCCATACATCAACCAATCCCAATTCAAAGCATGCCTTCCTCAACAAATTAGCGTTTTTCTCTGCTCTATGCATCCTGGCACTAGAGGAGTCGAGTTTTGAATTCATCACTAGATTTAAATCCCCTGCCATTATGGCTACTCCCTTTGTCTTTGTGGCTAATAAATCAATCAGATGTTCCATAAATTTCTGGTCCAAGTCAGGAGGATAATAAACGTTTAAAAAAGAACATTGCACTCCCTCTATTTTCCCAACTACTAGTACATATCTTCCTTCTTTATCTGTATAACAGACCTCAAGTTCAAAGTTTAGGCGTGGTTTAATTATTATTACTACTCTCTGTTTGGAATTATATGTGCTATAGTAGATTTGACTCTTTGTTATTTTCTTTAGTTTTTCATGCTCATTCTTCTCTAAATGGGTTTCTTGCAAATAAACTACATCTGCTTTTTCTTTATCCATCTCTAACAGAATCTTTTTTCTTTTTATAACATTATTAATCCCATTAACATTCAATGATATTACCTTTAGATCACTCATGGAGCAGCTGACCGTTCCCTGGAGCAACACTTCTTAGTATTTGAGTATTGGGCTGGTGTACACCTGCTGCATGATAGAGACAGATATATTTGCATTCAGATGCATGTCTGTGTGTATGTGGAAGTTGGTATGTAGGTCGTGGCAATGTAGAGTATGTGAAAAACATTGGGGATAAAGCATAAAAGGAAAGAAACAACAGGGAAACAAAGAAAAGAGGCAATAGACAGACATACATGATCGGTTCCATCTGGAACACCCCAGACTGAGGTGATATCCCATGGTGACTGTTGTTATAGACATCTTATGCCCCGTTTCCATTGCATGGTACCAGCTCGGTTCGGTTCGGCTCGGATTGCTTATTTTGCTTTTCCACTGGCAAAATCTGGTACTGGTACCATGGAACCGGTACGATTTTTGGTACCAGCTGGTACCACCTTCAGTCGAGGTACCAAGCGTGCTGAACTGGTACTATATTATGACGTGTGGCTTGAGTGGTTGCTATTCTTGCTAGCGTCATAATGCTAACATTCTAAACAAGCCCTTGACAGCTAGCTCAGCGGTTAACTAGCAGTGTTAGCACGACAGGATTGATGGCAAGGCAAATAATGTAATTTCCCCCAAATAAAGGTGTTGTATGTGGCAAACAGCCACTTACCAAGATGAAACAAAAAACGATTTATTTCATTCACTGTAGCGATTGTTCTTGCCGTCTTTTCACGTTGGTGACGCTACCATAGTTTACTCCACTGTCACTATAGCAACCGAACGGTACTTTTAATACAGTGGAAAACGAAAGGTACTGTGGTACCAGCTCGGCACGGTTCGGCACGGTTCGACACGGCACGCTTTAGCAGTAATGGAAACGGGGCTTTAGTGATCAGGGAGTACGCCAGGGCTGTAGGTGTACAGATCCCTATTATGGCAACTTGTGTTCTGTGGCCCCTCCCCCTGCTTTACAATTGTTAGTGTATTTATAATCAATCAAATCCAACCCAAAGTATATTTCTTAGCTTTATTTTTATTTATCGTATTTCCAAGCTATTTATGCGAGCAGAAAAAAAATAAAAATAAAAAAAAATTAAATAAATAAATAAAGAAAACCAAACCAATTTAGTCTTCCTAGCTAGTCTTTTCCCCTCTTTAAATTCCATATGTATATTTATATATAGCTTTACTCTTTTTTTTTTTTTAATAAATAAAAAGGAGGAGAGATTTCATGGAGAGGGAAAAGCAGCACAAACCAAAGAAAATATAATAATAATTATAATTATAATAATATTAACAATATCCGAAGAAGAACCTCAATTTTAATTACATTTCCCTATTAACTCTTTGCTTTACTCTTTTTTTAAAAAAAATAAATAAAAAGGAGGAGAGATTTCATACAGAGGGCAAAACAGCACAAACCAAAAAATATATAATATTAATAATAATAGTAATAATATCAGAAGAAAAACATCAATTTTAATTGCATTTCCCCATTAAGCATTCCCCCCCTTGCTCCTCCCCACCCCACCCCACCCCACCCCACCCCAGTCTCCCACCTACAATCTCTCATTCAACACTCATAACAGTCCATACTCCTCACATACACTCATACATCCATTCCATTCCATCTTTGGCCGCATTCACCCAACTAGTCATCCCTTTCTTAGACATACTGCTCATCCTCACACTCATACACATTCACACCACTTACCAAACCCCTAGCACTCAGGCACACTCATTCACCCAACCAGCATCTTTCTCTTTCTTACTAGTAGAGCAGATTAGTGACTTAATCGTTCACTTTGGTATAAAAGCATGAAATTTGGCACAGATACTCTCCAAGGGTCACTTTTTGGAAAAAAAGCGCTGGCCACGCAAAAATTCAATATGGCGGCCATTTTTTCAAGATGGCCACCATTGCTACTAAATGGTTAGTGTAGAAACCATTTACTTTGGTATAAGAACATGAAATTTGCCTGACATACTGTCTGAGGGCCACTGTTTAGGAAAAAGGCCCTATCCGCCAAAAAATTCAATATGGCGGCCATTTCTCAAGATGGCTGCCATTGTTACTTATGGTTGGAATAAAAACCATTTACTTTGGTATAAGAACATGAAATTTGGCTGAAATGCTGTCTGAGGGCCACTGTTTTGGAAGAAGGCCCTGGCCACTCAAAAATTCAATATGGCAGCCATTTTTCCAAGATGGCCACCATTGCTACTAAATGGTTAGTGTAAAAGTTGTTTACTTTGGTATAAAAGCATGACATTTGGCAGGAATACTGTCTGAGGGCCACTGTTTAGGAAAAAGGCCCTGGCCACCCAAATATTCAATATGGCGGCCATTTTTCAAGATGGCTGCCATTGTTACTTATGGTTGGAATAAAAACCATTGACTTTGGTAAAAGAACATGAAATTTGGCTGAAATACTGTCTGAGGGCCACTGTTTTGGAAAAAGGCCCTGGCCACACAAAACTTCAATATGGCAGCCATTTTTCAAGATGGCCACCATTGCTAATGCCACTTTTAAAGTTGGTACATACTGTATACAATAAATCATGGTCCAGAATCACATATTATCTATTCACATTTGCAACAGCAAATGTGAATAGATAAAATAAAATGATAAAATAGATAGATAAAATGTTTATTTATTTTTAATATAGAGTTATTACATTAAATGGCAGCCCTGTCATGCATAAATGTATGGTAAAACACAGTGTTTACAATGTTGTTTCAGGGTTGAATTCTGCTTTAAAGTAGCCTATTTTAGGGTTCTTTTAAACTCCTGTAGTAGCCCATTCTCTGCCTTAAATAAAACTAGTAGTCAAAAAATAATAATTTAAGAGAAGTCTAATGTCTCCCCACACTAAAATATAAGCTGAATAAATAGGCCTACCAATAAAATATGTTATGTTATTCTTCTATTAAATAGGCCAATCAGAGAGGGGCTTTGTATGGTTTACATATGTGGCTACTGTTCTGAAGCAGACTCGTTAGCATAATGTGACTTCAAAACGAAGTTTGTTTTGGTACACTGGTATGCCTTTCACTTCACACTTGTAAGGCTACTTGATAACAGTGATTTTGATTAAGGTAAGATTGCAAAATCATTCAGCTTTAATGTGTTCAGTAGGTTGCTGACCATACTAGCAATATGGGGATAGGGGATGCGTAGCACTACTTTCAAATACGACCAGTGGATAGCTCTCCGGATTCAATTGACCTATGGCTAAACCACGCCCCCAAACGCGATGAGCCAATCACAGTGCGCATAGCTCCCAATGCACTCGGACATTCTCTGCTTGCACGTCCATTGAAATACATTGCAGTTCGCCAGTTTTTGTTCGTTTTTATATGTTTTTTCACCGTATTTCACGTTTTAAATGGTCAAACGGTGTGCAGGGGGTACAAGCAACTCAGACACAAGGTATCCTGAGAGGCTGGGCGACAGGGTGTATTTTTGCCTTTTCCCAAGCCTCATCTAAACCGAGATAAGTGTCTGCTTTGGATAAAGTTATGCAGCAGACTGACCACAACATTAACTGAACGTGGACAAAATTAACAAGGATGTCTACATCTGTTCTAAGGCAAGTCAACATCGTATTTGAGCCAACATGTTGTCACTTTGCTGGAAAGAAACAGAAAGTTATTTTAACGTCCCTAACGTTAACCACAACATCAACATCAACGTTAACTAATGTTAACGTTAGCGAAAGTTAGCTAACGCTAGTCAACGTCTCTGCCCAACTTTATGTCCTAGCTGCGTTGTTCATCATGTAACTTTGTTTGATGTGAGTTTACTGGTCTCTTATACTCTAGCTTTTGTACAGTGGTTGTCCAAAGGGCTCTTGTTAAACTAACATTAACGTCTATCTTGTCCGAAATGGCGATGGCAACGAGATAAGGTTTATCATTTTTACACTGGGACCCTTACATTGTTGCGTGTAACTTAAGCTTTTCATCGACTTGCTAAAAGACAAAATTATTAACATAATCCTCTAGTGCATAGCTAAGGCCCTTTTGATGACTTCGAGATGATATCTTTCTGTCTCCAAAAGCCATCAATTACCTCCTGAGAAATCTCTTTGACTGTAACACTTGAAATAGCACCCGTCACCGAATGTCGGATTGTTTGTCCGAGTGAGTGGAGGGGGCGTGGCTTAGCCATAGGTCAATTGACTAACTCACGACGAATGGACAACCTCAACTATTGGACAAAAAAATCCGTTTCCGTGATTACCGCAGGATATTATAAAGCCAAGTCCGGCGACAATGTCTCCATGAACGTTCGCTAAAAATAGCAAAGCCCTGAACTTGTGTGGAAGGCGCTAGTTAGCCACTCTAGTTACCTCCAGCTCGTAGCACAAACGGCGTTCTGTGAGACGGCGAAATATCGAGGAATTTTGTAGACTATTTCACGTCTGATATGAAGACATTTAGAAGATGACAGTGGTGTTAAAGACACTATTCCAAGCACATGAATTGATCTAACGACACAGCTGAGTTAATTATGACGACTATTTCAGGCCATCAGTCAAATTTTAGCATTTTAGCTTCAGAAGAAACTGTTGTTATTAATTCTTACCTTGCCGCAATTTCCACTGAGTGGGAGACGGGGGGAGGGAGAGGGAGAGAAGGGTTCGCCCCCTCATTTCTGATTGGTGATGGGGCTTCTCTCACACGGCACTCTTGTCAGTCATTTGTTGTCACGAGAAGAGAGTGGCGCAGTTATACATCTGTGGTCCTAGGTCTTGTGTTGTTTTGAGGTTCAGTCCCACTCGCTAGTTGACATGCTCGGCTCGACCCGAGAACCCCCCCCCCAAATATTTTCTCCTCGAATCTACGCGATTCAGAAGAATGACCCATTTCGAGTTCAAAACGGCGAATTTCAAATGACTGACAAGAGTGCCGTGTGAGAGAAGCCCCATCACCAATCAGAAGCAGTGCCGTCGTTAGACCTGGGCATTCGAGGCTATAGCCCCGAATCTCCCGGGAATAGCCCCGGATCTCTGTGCCGTTAAGTAAAAAAAAAAAAAAAAAAAAAAAGGCTAATGATGAAGCAGAGACTAGTGTAGGCTACTTGTATTAGCTGCCAAGAAATGCAACAGGGTAGACAGTGGAAACCGCTACAAAATCAGATCTGACAAATGTATACAGAATAGGCTATGTTGCAAATTCAACCTCTGTGCAAAGTGCCTCACATCGCCAAATTACGCACCCCTTATCCGCAAGGAAGAGTTCGGCTGTATCATCTGCTGAGCCCAGTTATAGAAACTTTGCTCAGCTTAAACTCAGCTGACCCGATAGTTCAACTATAAGACCCCGTTTACACAAACACAGATAACCATAAAGACGCACATGTTTCTCTGCGGTTGCACCTCTCTGTTACACTTACCCGAAGGTGAAGACGGAGAATCCCACAAACTCCGGGCAAGGTGGAGATGTCGGAGAACCCCGTCTTCAGAGATTTGTGTAACTACCCATAACCGGAGCTCTAGCACCAAAGACAGTTGGATCAAACGAGAAGCACCTACGTTCGCGCATAGCAGTTCTATTTTCACAAGGGGCACCACCTGGTTTTGAATGATGTCAGGACTTTTACCAATAAATCGTCTTTTTGGAGTTATCCAGGTTTTTTTGGCATGTATCTCTCATATTCTGTAAGTGTTAAACATGATTTCAAGACTAATGTTGTAAACTGTTACTAGTCAGGAGGGAATTTGCGAAGATCGTGCACTTCTGGACAAGTTTTTGATTTTTGGCAGGGTGTTAGGTATAGTCCTAAGGATTTCAAAAATCAATGGATACAAGTTGGGATGACCCCCTAGTGGCTGGTATGCATACAATCTAAAATGGCTGGTATGCATACAAGAAAAAGGCTGTATAGGTTTAAATTGGTGTATTATGTCATTTTCTACTTTGTTTGACACAAGGAATCCACTTCTGATATGTTCTTCTCATTTTAGAAAAAAAAATTAAATCTATTATCATCTTTTGTCATCTATTGTCATCTTTAGCTAAAATAAACTGTCAATATCTGTGAAAAAGACACACAGAATTGGAGGTGTCGGATCATTCTGACACCTTCCGAATGCATGCCAAGTTTTGTGATATTCTGCCCATGGGGGGGCCATACAGTAAATTGATTTATGACATTTTACACCAGCTGGCCAGCAGGTGGGCGGGCATTTTTCTGCAAATATCTTAAGAACCGTAGGGCCGAGGAGGACCACATTTTTTATATGCTTGTCTTCAGGGGCTGTGTAAACCTATCCCATGATCACCCATTCCATGTATAGCGCCACCAAGTTTAAAATGAAAACCCAAAGTAAGGTATTGTAATCCGTGTTAATGGGTATTCTTATCTGACATGGTCAAAACTAGAGGCCTCCCTCAAATGCCTCAGTTTGCTACTGGTCGATGTCAGAAAAAGCTGTGCTGAAGCTTAAACCACTCTTTCCTCTGACGTATGTGACACAAAGGGAACTGCCTGAGTAACAGGACTGAGTAACATCACTGCCTAGAACACGCCTCTAACGAGGGCCATTGGAGCTGCACAGTTGATTGATTCTCGACAAAGTAGATGTCCCGATCTTTCAGGAGCTCAAAAACCCTGTGTAGATTGTAGCTGGCTAGACCAGTGAGAAGCAACTCTGCCTGAAGGTGTTACGTCACTGGGAGGGCGGGCCAGGCTACCTAAAAGCAGGCAAGAAAATCAACCATGGTCACCATGCTGCTTTGCAGAGTGAAATTAAATGGAGCATGTAAAGGAGAATGGGTACTCCCAGGAGATCAAACCACAGGTCTATGGATTTATTCACACTCCATAGACCCAAGGGGTTAAGCCCCTCTATCCTTCCAAATTAGTGATGTCCTTGCTTTAAAGGAATAGTCCACCTCTTTAAGGTCCATCTTTGAGCTTTGTGCTGTACCAGTGGCCAAGACTTTTGACAGGCTTAACTGTTGGTATTGGATCGTTGTTGATGTGGAACCTTTCATTAGCAAGTTGGCCTTTGACAATAGAGATGTGGCGGGATTTGCTGAGTTTGATCACCATCCGTGCCCCTTGAATGTTTTTCTGGAGTTTATCCAGTAGGCGTTTGGTGCATGCAGGTGTTGTTATTGTTGTCATGCCATCCATGTAAGTTTGTATTGGAGGAAGACGCAGCGCATTCTTCAACTGCTTTCCTCCAACCACACTGTCCACAACATCTCATGCGGCACAGATCCGAAGGCATTGGCGAGATCGAGGAAGACCACATGCAGGTCTTTCTTCTCCATCCTCGTCGTCTGTATCTGGTGCCAGATAACATTTGTGTGTTCCAGACAGCCTGAGAATCCACTTATCCCTGCTTTGTGCACTGAGCTGTCAACAAAGTTGTTCTTCTGTAGGAAAGCTGAGAGCCTCTGAGCCACACTACTGATGAATATCTTACCTTCCACATTCAGGAGACTGATCTGATGGAATTGGTCGATGGTTGAGGAATTCTTCTCTTTGGGAATCAGGATCCCTCCCGCCCTTCACCATGCCTTGGTATAACTAATTTTTCCCACTCTCATCAGCTTCCAAAGGTACCTCAATATTCCCGGCGTATTCTTATAGAGTCTATATGGAACGCCATTGGGCCCAGGGGCTGATGATGCTCTTGCCCGCTTTACTGTGCTCTGATGTTATCTTTGCTCTATGTAGGGGGCCTTGTTTCCATCTGGTGTTCAGCTGGTTGGATTGGTGGCATGTCACCCGGAATGCTGGCTGGCATGTGCCTCTGGTTATCGGAGTAGGTCTTTGAAGGTAGCTTTGAGGGTCCCAGATTTCTCCTTGACAAAGAGGGCTTTCACAAATTTGTAGGGATCTCTGTAGAAGGCACTCCTCGTTCTCTCCTTCTTGTGTTGCTTTCTCAAGCATTCAGCTCTTCTCAGCGTTGGGGGACGCTGCTTAATGTCACCTTACAGTGCCTCATGTCCTTTCCTCTCCACTTCTGCTGCATTCTTCCACTGTTTTCTCAGGCACCTTCTTTTCTTCACCAGCCTTTCAATCTCTCTTTGCCTTCTGGACTTGGAATGAGCTGGTTCCTTCAGTACCTTACGGCGCTCGCTTTTCACCCCAAATCTCTTTGCCCCATAGCTGTAGATGACTTCTCCAATCTTGTCCAGCTTCTTCGCTACACCACCTTTCAGCCCCTCCAGGAGAAGGACTATGTCTATATTGATGGTTCCCCACTCATTTTTCGGACAAGATTTTGGCCACAAGATTCGACCCTTTTTTTCCTAACTTGATGGATCTTGAGACCCTTCTCTGATGTTATCTTTTTCCAGATACATATGCAGCTTTGTAGCTTGTGTCCTACCAGAGCTGTTGTTTACGTTGCAAGGTCCGTTACCATGTGGACCGCCTATGAGTCATCTTCCACCCCCACTCCACCACTCCAGGGTTTTTTTTCCTTTCAAACTTTTTGTAGCTATATTGGGTGGGATCGAGTCGCTATCTAGTGACCAGCTCCTGCCAACATGCCAACACGAAACTTGGCATGCATTTTGACACGCCTTATTTTGTGTAGTTTTGACCATGTCAGCCAGAGATAGCTGTTAACACTGATTACAATACCCCACTTTAGCTTTTTCATTTTTAACCAGGTGGCGCTATACATGGAATGGGTGATCATGGGATAGGTTTATATGGCCCCTGAAGACAAGCATATAAAATGTGGTCCCCCTAGGCCCTATGGTTCTTTAGATATTGCAGGAAAATGTCCGGCCACCTGCTGGCCAGTTGGTATAAAATGTCGTAAATCAATTTGCTGTATGGCCTCCCATGAGCGGAATATCACAAAACTTGGCATGCAATTGGAAGGTGTTATAATGATCTGTTACCTCCTGCTACCTTTTGTTTGACCTTTTTACAGACATTGCCAGTTTATTTTAGCTAAAGATGACTATGATAATAAATTTAATATAAAATTTTATCTAAAATGAGAGGAACATATCCAAATTGAGTTCCTTGTGTCAAACAAAGTAGAAAAATTACATTATACAACAATTTAAGACTAAAGGAAACCTAGATATAGTCTTTTCTTTTTCCGTTGGGGGCCATTTTGGATGGTATGAATACCAGCCACTAGGGGGTCACCCCAACTTGTATCCATTGATTTTTGAAAACCTTATACCTGTATCTAACACCCTGCCAAAAATCAAAAACTTGTCCAGAAGTGCACGATCTTCCTGACTTTGGACGAATTCCCTCCTGACTATACTGTTGGTATTTCTATCAGATGAAGCTGCCAGGCAGTAAATAGCCTACTAAAATTTCAAGTTGTTAGCGAGCTAACGCTAGCGATCTAGCTAACGTAATGTTTTACATTTATATTTGAGATGTAATTTATTGACAGCCTGCGGGTATCATTACTGAGTTCATTTTAAGTGGACAGAGCAAACGTGAACATAGTTTACAGCAATATGTGAGGTTTGAGCAAAGTCCAAAACGACTAGCTTATAGTTAGCATATAGCTATGTCGTCATGGTAACTGCCAAACAAACCCTCTCGGTCTAAAGCTAAAAAGCACACTTGGTTCATACAACATTGTTTTGCAGAGGAGCGATTGAATTGTCATTTGTTGGTTTCATTAATGATCACAGACAATATTATGGCACACATACATTATATCATTTTATAATTTCCTAAGGGAAAATGTGATGGGATCTGGGAAAACCCTTCACATGGTGGTATTTGACTTTTTTGAGATTTTAATACCATCTGAAAGCCAACATTCAGCTCTTTTCAAATATGTTTTCATCATTTACAAGCCTTGCTTCTTTCAAATGTTACAATTACTTAAAGTCAGCTGATCAGTTGGATTTTATATTATAGAATTTTGAGAAAACCACTTTAAAGATGAAGATTCTAAATTAAATCAGAATAAAGAAGCAGAAAATAATTGCCAGTCACTTTTCTTTAGTCATACTGAACATAATGGAATACAAAAAAAAGGCCACTTTGGCACCAAGCATGACACAACACTCAAAAATTAAGTTTAATATTCTGTATTGAATACAGAAATGTTCTTTATTTATAAAGACAATCAATGAGTTGAGTTCATCGCCATGTTTTAACTTTTGTTTTTCTGTTGTTTTTCTGTTGGCTGTTTTTTTTTTTTTCAGTTTTTTTTTAGTGTTGTAGTACAGTATATAAGATCAAAACACAATCATATTGATCACACAATGAAAACACTATCATATTGATCAAACATAAACAATGCATTTGGTTAAATAGTTAAATATTAATTAAATATATTGTTGGTATATACAAATTATATGTTATTGTAGATATAGCCTGCAAAGTACAGTTAATATGTATAGAGATTATTGGCATTACAAAGTTTTACTTACAGGCCTATACAGTATACATTTGTTAATTACATATGATATGTATTGTTCATGACAAGTCATCAAAGAAGAAATAGAGAGATTGTTATACCTTTTATGTCTTACTTATGCACATTTTACATTAATTATTTTATATCAATTGAACCACTAAGAAATATCAACATATTCAACAGACTCTTAAGTTCAACCTTTCTAATCAAAGCCAAAGCCACAGTAAAATAAAAAAAGTTGGCCATGACCCTTACATGTTAGCTATGACCCATGACACTTAACGCAATTCTTCAACTGAATCACGCAATTCATCAGCAATCTGGGGTTGGGGGCAAACTAAATCTTGTTTGTCTTCTGATACAAATTCTCTAATTTCAGTGTACAGATACTGTTGCCTTTTAAGGTCAAGGCCTTTGGGGTGAATCTGATCAGGTAAAGCACTGTGGTCTAGCAAATTCAAGTGGAAACCTTTTTTCCCCACGTCTTGAGAAACTTCCTCACTGTTGAGGAATTGTTTCATTGTGACTGATGTGGTTGCAGTGAATGTGAAATGATGAAAAGTTTTAATGTTCTCAAGCTTTCTGAAGTGTGTGCAGAGAAATGTGCTCCAATCATACATGGGCACTAGAACAGTACCGTCCTCCCTACCGCAAAGACATGGCACATTGACTCCTGAAGGACTAGAACCTATCACAACATTTTCAATGTCCTCTAAACAGTCAACTTTATTTCTTCTCAGATTTCGTTTAAAGAGACCAAAACACCAATCGCACGAAAATTTGGTGTGCCCAGCAAGCAGGAAGCTCATCTTGATTGAAACATGTCTACCTGTCAACACACGCCACAACAGATACCACATCACCATAGAGTTTTTGTTTTGTCCAGCACAGTTATCAGCATGCAAGTGCATGTGTTTTTCTCCCAGTCCATAGTTTTCGAGAAAGAAATGGAGAAGGCTAATGACACAGTTGCTACCTTTGCCTGTCTGAATGGATTCATCCAATAGAAAGGTGACCTGCTTTGGCAAGGCCTCACAAGCTACACCAAAAACTCCACATTTGCGAGGGGTTTTAAAGTACATTGGCCCTGGTTGAAGGGGATCACTGGGGTAATGAATCTGTTGTGCAAAGTCCATGCTGTAATGCACCATTCCGTCAGAGCTGCAAGGAACATGTGGACCTAACTCTAAACCAGGAGGCAACGCTTCTTTTGAGTCCTTACAAAGTTGCTGATAGTACGTCCGCTCAACTCCAGCTTTCTCAAGATGATCAGTGGCCAGACGATGTAGCTCAGCCTTTTCTGCATCTGACCTATTGGCAGCCTCACCGATCTGTTTCTGATATTTCTGACATGTCCAACAGAGGTCAGTGGCAGGTCGCATTGTTACAACAAATGGCACAACTTCCCGCCAGATGCGGCGAAAGGAAACAAGAGAAACAACGCGCCTGTTCACAGCGGCAACAGCCACACAGTAATCACTATACACCTTTACCTTTGTGCAATTTGTTGGGAGGAGTTTGAGATCACTTCTCCAGAAACCTGGTACTCTCCCAGGGAGATGCATTCCATGAGTTTCAGCATAATTAAGAATGAAGTGTGCCACGTAAGTTGTCTTCCTTCTTTAATGCATTGGAAGGTTGCCGCTTCACGTTCCCATGAATTCTGGGGGTGACTCCGTGACTTTTGTAATGTTTTATGAGAGCATTCAGTTTATCCTGCCCAATGCTGTGAAGATATTTGAACGTTTCCCTGCATATTTTCACTCCGTGATGAAAGAAATCTGTGCGTTGAGTGCTGCGTACCGTCTGTTCTTTTTTTTTGGAACGGCTGGTCATCTCAGACAGATGGATTCCACAGGAGAGTTTTGCCAAAATGGCAATATCCAGCTCCTCTCTGGTCATCTCCATGTAGTTGCACCGCATTAGCTGCATCTCTTCTGGAAGGAATCGCGTTGAACATGGCTGCCCGTTGTTGTACTTGCACGCACACACAAAATCCCCAACATGGACATCACCCTGATGTAGAACTGGCAATGGTGGCAGAATCTCCCTGACGTCCTCCATGACAGGATGGTCATCGTCTGAAATGCAAAATAAAGAAAAACATCAGACATCAGTAAAGAGACTTGTCCTAAGAGTCCTAAATTGGCTAGTCAATGCTTTCTCACAAGTTTACACTACGCTTCACACTAGTCTTTTTATGTTTTTTTTTTTCTTTCTCACAACATTTAAAACTTTTGTGAAGTCGGCAGCTCATAAGCTGCTGAAATTAAATTGTTTGTTTGGGCATGCAAAACGTAATAATTTAGCAGAGCGAGAAATATTATAGCAACACACAAGACTATGGACTTCAACCTAAAAGCCATACAAAACCAGAGTGGCACTCCTGGGACTATCAGAGGACTAATGATCCATATGGTTCACATATGGATCAGAATCCATATTAACTTTAACTTCTAAGAGATATAGTGTTATGAGTGTTATGGTGTATGGCTGGTGGGAATAACACTTGATTCACCCTCTATGTGGCCATGTCATCCAATTTGGAGGTAGCATCAAAGATAGTAATCTACATCAAATAGTGGTTAAAATTTTCCAAATACTCCTTTAAATCATCTGGTAATCTAGCACCCTTTCGTCTCAATCATACCAAAATATGGCAATGGCACGTAAATTCATCACTTGTGCAGACAAAATAGGCTATTAAACATTTGAACAGAAGCTGTCACGGGCTGTCTTGTTATCGTCTGCTAGCATAGTCATCATGTTGTTGCCTCATGAGCCTCTAATGATAGGGTAATTTACATTTTTAAACCATCATGAATTGACTGCATAAACAACTAAACTTCGTACTGTGTCTACACTGAGGTTTCCAATGCACTCGTCAACGGTGTTTCCATCATTTTTTAAGATGTAAATGGTGAGGGAGGTAGCCTACACTTGCAAAATCTTCCAAAAACTTTCTCGACCAGTCAGGAAACCTTTGAGTAGCAGGATAGGCTTAGTTGCCAAAGTTAGCGACAGCTTTATCCCTTATAGTTTAACACAGTACATAAACATGTCATCTGGGAGAGATAATCCTTTTCTAAAACGCTTTTTATAGAGTGTGGAAGTGAGGTTCCGGAAGTGTCTTTAGCGTTCGTCGGGGCAAGTGAGAATTTGATTATAACCCACGCTGTCTTAACCACACATTCTACAAGTCTAACTAGCTACGGCAAGACATAATGAGTGCCTGTGCTTACCTAGACACCAAAAGTTCATGAAATCTCAATTTAGTTTCTGAACAAAGGTCCTTTTTCTGCGATGTCCCAATGAAGTACTTCATTACCCATGTTCCCGAGCAATCCCACAATCCCACTGCAACGTATCTGATTGGTGGACCTTTTTGAAGCCCGCGAAAATCAACGTTAGGACGTCGGTGCAGATGATCAGCCCTTGCTATGCTAGTGCTAATGTTGCTATTCTAGAGCTCTGGGGGACCGCTTGACATTGACAGCAACGGACGCCAGCGGTAGGCTTCCCAGACAGCACGCACCATCTTCCCGAAAGTGCTTCCATCAAACCGGCTGTGTATAATCACGACCTCAGGTAAGTTTGGTTTGTGTAAAATCATGATATGATGTGATATTATATGATACAATTTGTTTTTGTATCGATATAATGCATATAATAAATTACAAGACTGTGTAACGTTTAGTTAAGTTTTGGTAAACCGCATCAAAGTTTCAAACGATGTGTTAGCTGCTAACTTGCTAAGTATGCATCACTCAATAGTAAAATATAATTATGATAGCCTGTTGTGGTTCGTTTAGCTTATTTGTGTCTTATTTCCTCTTGCTGCTTTATTTATTTTGTTTAGGCGCTGTGTTAAGAAATTCAGACATTCCCACGACTCGGATGACTGCGTTATGAAAAGTAAGTTTACGATGTGGTTAGCATAGCTCATAGACATAGATATACAGCATGGTAGCTTTTATGAGCAGCTACAATTCATGTTTGTTTTCTCATAGTAGAAATGATTATATGACAACCCTTGACGTCTGTTGTGTTAACATTATTTGTGTCTTACTTTGCCCTTTTGCTTTATTTGTTTTGTTTAGGTATGGTGTTCAATGTAGGCTTTAATATCACTGATGCTGACGCTGATGCAAGCTGCAGGTCGGACAAGCCTAAACATCGCTTAGCCCAAGGTGCCGAAAATGTAGCCTATGACTTGTTTGCCTTGTAATGTCGCATATTTCAAAATAAATTATATTTCTGAACCATCGGTCTCTTCACTTGTGAAACATACAAAGGTTCATGGCGGGCTGCTGCTAAAGAAAAGTACAGTAAAGCCAATATTTTAAACCGGGGCATTGTTCTGTGGTACAGGGATAGCTTGTGGCTTCTGTCAAGGCTAGCATGAAGGACAAGAAAGTTGTGGTGAGTTGTGCTAGCAAAACATTTAGCTCATGGCTAAGAGGAAGGTGCCCAAAGATCTTGAAATTTTATTTCTGACATCACATTCAGAGATTAACGTGCTTGGTTTAACAAAACCAAATGCTCTGACCATAAAGAGGAGTGAGCAGACAGGGAGATATATTTTTGCTCACATGCAACACAGCACCTTAGAAAGGCTAGTTTTCCTGGTCCCTAGCTAACAGGCTATCGCTAACTGGCTAACGTACCTTGCTAACGTAACGTTACCAGGCTTGACCTGGAGGAAATTGCTAACGACTACACCTTACCAGCAAGGCTAACGGTAACGTCAAGCGAATGGTACACTTAAATAACGTTGAATAAAGAGTTGTGTATGGTTATTTGGCTTCTGATGCAAAAATTATTTACAAAGAACAGATATTGACAAAAAATACTAGTATTCGATGACAGAGCACGACCGCGTGGTTATCGTTGACCTGAGCAGATACCAATGACCGTTAAAGGAAATCGTCGGCTGGATATGGAGTAAGCAGTGGCTTATGGGTAGTGTATTTTTTGCTCTGAGGGGAAATGAAAAGGACACACGTTTGTACCATAGGTTTTTTTTTGTATTTTCGTTTGTTTTTTCACTCGATACGAAAGATCAGTTGCTTATCATGTACCCCGTAGCTGGTTAGACACAGTGGACAATTAGAACCCTATTTGAACCGGGCCTTTCGAAACGCCTATGGCAAAATTAAAGGGGGAGTCACTTCCGGGAACCAGACCTCCGCAGACGGCTCAAATTGACTTTCACACTCTATTAAGAATTGTAAGTTGATGGTTATGCAACAACTAAGCTTCGAGCCCATCAAAAAAAAGTTAACGTTAACGTTAGCTTACCTTCATAGGATGACTCTGGCTCGTCGTCGCTAAAATCCTCTTCAGACACGACTTCACCGTCAACATCGTCGTCTTCTCTTGACGTGAAGTAATCCAAGATAACATCGTTCAAGGCTGAAGCATCTTTATGATTTAGCAGATTAAGTTGATTTAGCTCGTTAAGATGCGCAGCTACCTCGCTTTCTCTCCTCCGATCTGGCTGTGCCATCTCGACTCCGGACTCATCTGACTGACAGACTGACTGACTGACAAAAAAAAATTTCTCACGTAGCTCACACCTAGTAGCGGGAAAATGCGCATTAATACTATAGGCTATTCAATGTGTTTTACTGGTTGAATGACTGTGGTTTGATCGGTCTTCAAGGTCTTCATAGGAAAGATGGGCGATTTTCATGTGCCTCCGCTGTTCGTGTTTTCAAATGAAGGGAAAGTGGGACAATCTTTTGAGTCTAGTGCTTCATTTAAATCACAATTTTAACATATTAAATCGGCGAATTTATTCAAAATATTTTCAGGAATGATAGAAAAGATGTTGTAGAACAATAATTTAATGAAAACCCAATTTCAACAAAATATTGACTTTCGACTTATTTTTCGTCTTTACTGAAAACCGTTCTCAGCGACATCCGACGGGTTTTCCAGATTCCATCACAAATGTTAATGATGTGACGTAATGTGAGACTGCTGCTAATGCAGACCGAAACACTTCACGTTTGTGGCCATCTGCTATGATGTTGCTCCCTTGAAAGATCTTTGATAAAACTGTGACGTGGTGGTTAATTGTCACCGCCTTTCTTAGCCGTTTTTGATGTTTGTGTAAATGCGATTGTTTCCTTACTCGGGGGAGGGGAAGATAACCGGTTTCTCGAAGACCTGGGGTAGTGTAAACTAAGCATAAATCCTCGAGGAAAAATTGAGCCCGAACCTACCGAAGACCAAGCAAGCATTTTCTGCCTAAGACCGGCAACCAAGACATAACGTGTAATAATGAACCCGAAACCATTTTAAACCCGACATGTTAAAATAGGCCTGGGGGGTAGGCTATTCCTGCAAAGTCGCTAATGATATCGGCGCTTATGTGATTAAGCCTCGTTTGAAGTAGCGTCAACTCAGAGATGAGGCTGAAGCCATTCCATCAACGCAAGTTAGCCTCGCCTGCCTCTCGTTAACTTAAACAAGGCTGCGTGCACGAGCTCAACACTAGACCTAAAAAAGTGATTTAGGAATACCTGATGAACTGTCGTAAAATTAAGGCAGAACTAAAAGAATTTTAAGAAAGAAACTTCGATATGCATACGTCATCTGTTGAATTTTGTGTGAAATAACTGAATATCACATTTTTATAATAGTAGGCCTACTGGCAAAGCAGAAATTTGAAAAGGTGATTGAAAACATATTTTGAATCATAATGTTTGACCATTGCTTGTTGGAACAAATTGCCAGTCTCATGTTGTTCTGTCACAGCAGACTTGCACCTGCAACTGAAATCAATCAATAGGCGTGTTTGAGATGTAAAGCCGCCTACAGCCGCCTTCAGCCGGCTGCAGCCAAGCGATGCATTGTGGTTAGACGCGGTGTCCGACTTCCGGCTGACTTCACCAAGCTTGTGAATGCGTCACCAAAATACGCCCACAGCACGTCACTCAAAACTCGCGGTAACAAGGCGGCTGCAGCCGAAACCCGCATCTCCTTTTTCTCGGCTGCAAGAGGATGCATCCCACCCTCATGACGTAACTCATTATTCCGATTGGTTTGAAACTCCTCATGACAAATATGACACCAACCACGTTGTACTCACTGAAAATGGGCTTATTTGAATGAGCTTCTGCTAAGCAGTATGCAAGTTTTGCCCAATGAAATAGCCTTATTGCTCTCCAGTATGGCTTGGTTTGCCATCTCAAATAAGCATTTCATACCACATTACTATTTTTAACAAAACACCTTCAAACACAACTCTGTTCCTCTTGCATTGCAACAATAATTTATTAAGCAACATTATATGATTTATTTCGCCAGTTATCACGTTCATGTTAATCAGTCCCCCCAGGATTTCGCGGGCCTTTTTTGTGATTGTTGCGGTCAAAAATGCTTGATTTCGCGGCAGGTTTTCTGAAAAGTTGCGGCAGAAGTTGCGCTGATTTTAGGCATTTTATTGCGAGAAAATTGCGGGGGCCAGGAAAAATTGCGGAAAGTTGCGATTTTTTTTTTTTTTAAGCAGCACGTTTTGATGTGTTTGATGATGGTAGGTGGTTATAGCTATGCAGTGAACAATGCCATATTGCAACTATAGGTTTTCTTTTATCTTGAGGTTGTTTATCATCTAGAACTGCAGAATGCACATCATGGATGGCTGATGGCAATTATGGTTTTAGTTATCAACCCTTTATATGACTACATGCCATCCAAGTTCATCTGTGAACCAGAACAAAATATTATATTAAAAATATATATCTGAAATAGTGATGAAAGTGCTGCTTTAAAGCAAAGAAGGAGGGAGTGGTTGTTGCATGTCATCATCTTCCGCTTCATCATATTCATCACCATGACCTTAATCATATTGGGCTTGATTGATTGCACGAGTACACTGTGACTAAGCATTAGTAAAACTGTGGTATACCTAATGTGAAGCCATTGCCAGGGAGCTAGCACTCTTTATATATTTAGAAGCTACAAGTGAAGTAGTTCCACAGCAAGAAGCAAGGCATGAGCTGTACTGTTTGTCATACAATAAATAACTGTGTGGCAATTACGCTCAATGGTGTTTTTTGCCCCCAACGGCACCTTCCAGGCAGCACAGCCTAAAAGGCACTACCCTTACCCTATTCCTAACCCTAACCCCCTCAACCCTCATCCTAGCCCTAAACTGAGTGGAGTAGTGCCTTGAAGGCAGTGCTGCCTGGAAGGCACTGTTGAGGGCAAAAAATACCAAAGACCTGCAATTACTTGGCTGAAAAAAAATCAGCTTAATTTTAATGCAAAAATATAAAAGCCATCTAATAAGCTTTGTACTTCATACAAGCCAGAACAGGATTTGATATCTTAAAACATGGAAAATATGCAGGCTAGCTTACACAAACCGAAAAAAAATTCACTGCTCTGAATTCTGATAGACCTAAGAACGGGAACCAACTTGATGTGCGTTTAGTGTCCTATGAAAAATCAATTTTGTCGAATTCTTCTTGGAGATAGTTCTACAGTAGCATACATTAGCAATAACTTTCAACTCCGCTTGAATTCGTCATTTAGATAACTTGTGATTTTGGAATCCACACGCGCGCACACACATGGAGGGAAAGGGAGAGAGAGAGAGACGCGCACAACGGAAGAGAGCTCATTCAGTCCAATGCGTAATTTAAGGTAACACTTGCCTCATAACATAAACGCAGAGATGTATAGTAACGAAGTAGAACTACTTAAGTAGCCTACTTAAGTACTAAAATGCAGTATCTGTACTTTACTGGATTATTCTTTTTTTCTCCTATTTCCACTTTTACTTTACTACATTTTTTTGATTAATTTAATACTTCTACTTCGTTACATTTTTTATGTGCTGATTAGTTACTCGTTACTTTTATAAAAAATGTTACCACATCCAATGATAGCCTATCAATGCAGACGAGAGCATCACCAGGTTTTCATAATCATTACTGGACGATTCAAGCGGTATACGAGACCTCATGCTCCTCTTCGACCTTTCGGAGTACTGAATGCAGTCAATTGGGAACGATTAGTAAGGGTCAGTCTACTGCTCCATTTCGGGATAGAAGGAGTACACCAAGTTCTTTAACTTCAAATGATTTTAGTAAGGGGAATGGTGGTGACCATCCCTGGCCCTACTTAGAGTCCATGGCTAAACCGAGTATTTCAGCCAAATAAATGTAAAACAATATGAAATTCAAACTTTTGACTGCTTTCTTTAATATACACAGTACTTCTACTTTTACTTTCAGTACTTGAGTAGCAATTTTTCAAATACTTTTACTTGCAATACTTAAGTACAAAACATTTTTAATACTTTAGTACTTCCACTTAAGTATGATGTTTAGCGACCACTTCTACTTCCACTCAAGTAATTTTTTTTATATGGTACTTTTACTTCTACTCCACTCCTCTACTCCAGTACTTTATACAACTCTGCATAAACGTAACGTAAATGGCAATAGCCTAAATGATCAAGAATATTGTGATTAACAGCTGTTTTGAACAGTAATATTTGCACCGCAAAACAAGGAGCAGGAAAAGCTCTGCACCCGTTGATCTTTCACTCGCGAGTGATTGGTATTTCGAGAAACCTTCCAGGAAGTTGCGGGAAAGGTGCGGTGATTCCTCAAAATTGCATGGCCGCGATGAAGTGGCGGGGATTGGTTGAAGTTGCATTGAAGTTGCAAATCGCAACATCGCGAAATCCTGGAGGGTCTGGTTAATGGTGAAATGAGGGGATTCAAGCTGTTTTCAGTGCAAACAAACTTCCGCGATATCTCCCGACATCACGTCCATGTTCACGTGTTGTATGGCTTCAGCCAGCTGCAGCTGTGTTGTCCACCTTGTCCCCCATGCTTTTCCACTCCCACCGACGTATTTCCGTAGATCTCGCTGGTTCTGGCTACAGCCTCTAGCTGTACCGACTCTGAACACGAACGAGCTTAATCATTCAATTAAGACGTAGCCTACAACTCCAGACACCACGTGATGGGCCGGCATGTGACACGTCTCTGATTATGCATGCATTTGTTTTTAATTCGTAACTAAAATTATTCCTAATAGATACTTCGAAATATCAATAGTAGTTTAGTAAAAAGGGGAATTCATGCATGATCAAAGTGTTTGCATAACCTAATCAACCTTTATTTGGTGGGAAAGATTATTAAGCAGGTGTATGGAACCTTTTTGGGTGACTTGTTTCTGACTGATTGCATTTTCTGAGACACCGCTTTATTAAGCCTTGCAGTTAACCTGCCACGGAGCTGGTTAGTTCGGGAGCATATGTTACCCCAGCAACTCAGCTGCGATTACTGTTAGCAAGAGTAATGGAACTGAACTCACACTAAAACTAGCGCCGCTTGCCGAAATTAGCGCGGCTTAGTGAATGGCTCCGTTGATGGAATAGCCTACCCCCAGGTAATGGCCTACTTTTGTAGCTGCCAGTTCAACAACAATTCAAGGTTGTGGGATTTACAGACTTGTTCATCATGACCATTGAAGCATATAGACTGAACACGATGTGTCTGTGTTGAGGTCCAAGTCTTTCTGCTGTCATATGCCTACGCATGGCATAGGCTATAGATAAGCGGGAGAAATGCTTATTCATTAAAAGTTGCAAATACATCGCAGAAGATTCGAAGTGAACATGATGTTGTTATAATTAACCTACATTACATCTGTCAACTGGAAAATATATTTTTAGGCTATATAATTTCTACCCTGGTCCTCTGACACACCACTCTGCGCAACGTACCGTCCTGGCAGCTCTGCGCAATGAGAAGCGGTTTCATTCATTCACCGAGATACTCATTAGGCCTAATTCATTAGACTATGCCGTGTAATACTAGATCCACAAGCATAACCAGAAAAGCATAAGCAGAAGTTTTTTTTCCAAATTAACGGAGGTTATAATGCGTTGTGTTTGACAAAAGCGTTTACCTTTATTGCTTTCGAGATCCAGGAGTGCTTAATTTATCCAAATCTATCCCCTTTTACTTTCGGTTCCCACACGAAGGAAGCAACATGATTTTACTGTCAACAAATTTGATGTCTCTGTATGCTTTTCCCCATCACATTATAAGCTTATTGTAATATGAAGTCCGATGTAGTAGCCGACACAGCGCAGTGGAGTTATTGCGCTTCGCTATCGCAACTCAGCATGGAGCCCGCATTTACGAATAAAATGATCAATTCATTCTTTCTTTCATGATGGCCTAAATCTTCGAACTAGCCAAGGTCTATAGGCTTTATTTGATCTAATATATGATCATAAGATAAGAGAGACGTTGCAAAGCCAGAATGACTACATTTTCATTTTGGAAATAAGACCCAGGCTTTAATTAAACAATCGGCCGGCACGCAACGAACGAAACCATTTCAGGCAACATGTTAAACAGCTTGCCACCTATTGAGATGGACAAGTATGGATGTGGTGCACTTTGGCAGAGGACGCACTGTCCTCTCAGACCGTCTTTCTTTAATAGGCTAAACATCAACATACATAAGGACGTGAATCTTGACTCGTGACGATTCCGTTCTTTTCTCTCTAAAACTACGTTAAAATTGCATGTTCATCAGCCCATTTTTTCAAAATTTCTCGGGGGTCACACCCCCGAAGCCCCCGCTGAAAAGTGACTCTAACTTCTGGGCTATAGCCCCGAATCTTTTTCATTGCTAGCAACGTTATGAAGTTTTTTTTTCCTATTGTTTACCAATAAATGTTTGTATATGGTAAGTAATTTTGTAGTGTATTAATTCAAAATGCCTTTGGTTGCGCTTACACAAACTACGAAATTCACTTTTCCGCGCGCGCGCACGTCCGTGTACCCTTGTCACCTTTTTCACCCCTGGCCAGTTTGCATGCCTGTCTCCATATCCTCCAGGTTACTCACCCTGGCCTCCAGCTCATCCACCCGTAGTGTTGTTTCTTGTATTTTCTCACGCAATTCAGTTGTTTGTTCGATAATTGTTTTTATGTCCCGATCAGCCTCCTGGCGGAATTGTTTCAGTTCGTTTTTTAGTTCTCCCAGTTCCGTGAACAAAGGCTATGTTCAGACTGCACTCCAAATCTGATTTTTAGCATATCTGATCAACATCAGATCTCTCTATCGACCGCGTTCACATTGCTTGTCATATCGGATCTCCATGTCCGCTAATCACCTGCCATATCCACGTGGGTTACTATGGTACCCTAACGCATCATGCCCACAAATAATAAACTAAACCGCAGAGGGTGGAATGTTGGTTGTTTCTCTCTCAGATGGTTAAGTGGGGCCGTAGCACACAGCTACAAGTAACAAGGAAGTATCAGAGATGGAAGAATAAAGTTACTCATCTTTATTTCAGTGCATCAATGCAGTCCAGCACAGCTGTTAGTTGCCTTTCTGATGCGTGGTTGAAAACTTTCACTGACGTTGCTTTCCACACGCGAGGTAACAGTGGAGATCCACTGGTCACGTCAAGTATAACCGGCGTCGCGATTTCAGTTCATTTTCAATGGAGCACGTCAAATCGTCCCGCAAAGCATTGTGGGAAGGCAGCGCGTTCATCCGTCACGTCAAAAGTTGGGCTCGGCTGAACATTATGCAAATTAAGGCGTCAAACGCAGCCTTATTAGCCAATGCCAGTACAGCGTCGTGTTTGAGCCGTTGGAATCAACCAAACAGGAGCAGGAAAGAGCAGCCAACTGAAATTTGAAATGACACGCCTCCTGTAAACAACGCAGGGGACTCGCGTTTTGCTAGAAACGTTGACGTGGTTAGTGGATCAGCACCGTAAGCCTTGCTTTCCACACGCGAGGTAAACTCCAACTTGCGGCAAATCCATAACGCGCACTGACACGTTGTTATAGCAAACGACACTGTTTTTTAAAAGGAGAATTAACATTGATCTCTCACTTCCGTCCATCTGCATTCCACGTGTTGATGTTTGTGTCACGTGACAAATGACGCAAGTGACACGGTGAAATCTTATCCCATGTGGAAAAGCTGTTCAGATCGCAGCATATCCGATGTGAATCGCAATTGACACCACATGGGTATGTAGGGCGTAACAGATTCGGAAAAATCGGAATTCATGTGGTTTTCTGCTGTTCAGACCACCCAAAATCAATTCTAGATACAATCTGGATATGAAAAAATCGGATTTGGGATGCCAATCTGAACGAGGCCAAAGAGTCTTTTAGCTCCACAAACATTTGTTTTATCTCGGCTGTTTTTGCCATGTTGCTTTTGTTATCGGTCTTTGATTGCGCGTCTTTTTTATCCTTTGTATTAAGTTGTAGAGAATTACCTGAACGGAGGTTCATGCCAAAGCTCGGTATTCATGCCAGGTAGCTCATAGTTACTTTTTGAAAAGTTGAATTAATAGTAGTTTAGCAGGGGTTCAGAGCGCCCGCAGTTCAAGCTGCCGCCATGTCACCGGAACCGGAAACCCCTTGACAGGGCTGGACTGGGACCAAAAAGTGGCCCGGGCATTTTTGGTCATAGCGGCCCACCATGATACGCAGAGGCACGCGACAAACCAGAAGATATATGCAAACATTGTGTTGTGTCAAGCACACAAAGTGCAGTACCTTTTGCCACAAGCCCCACTGCCTAAAGTCCTGTAATAATGTCATGTGTTGAGCATTTGCACACTTTTAGGTCCATAATTTCCCCCCATACTGAATATCTATGCTACCACTCATTTGTTGTTCAGGCCTCTCAAGTTTTGAACTCCGCTTGGAGTGAGATTTTTCTTTTTTGTCCTGGCATAGATCTACGGCACAGTGTGTATGTACAGTATGTGTATAAGAGACAGTAGTCTATGTAAATGCATGTATTTTAGGTGATTTAGAGACAGACAAGGTACTGTCACCCCGAAATAATGACCTCTAATGAATTCTGTGAAAAGAAATGGACAAATGCACTGGCATCAGGAGACTGTTTTGCAAGGGCTTAAAGACAGCACTGGAAAATATAAGAATTCTGCATTTCAGAAGTATTGAATCAGGTCCACCCTGTGGTTCTGTTCTATTTTTTTAATTAGGCCACTAATGATTAAGTAGTGATGATGCATCATTATTTACTATGTATCAATAAACATTCATATAGCCTAAATATTTCTTTAGACGAGGCTATTTTATGTTTTTAGTTAATTAGACCTATTTCAATATGTCACTGTAAAAAAAACAGGCCTAGTTGTAGCCTATAATCTTGAAATATTGTTTATTATAGCTTTAACTGAAATGTTATCACTGAACCATTTGAAGAAGTACAGCATGTGCCTTTCTTTTATCTTGGCCTCTTTACCGTAGGTTACACATTCTGTGCATATGACAAACTTTAAAAGTATTGCTACTGTATGGCAAATGCTTTAATTTGGGGTCTAATAGGCCTATTGTACCAGACCAAATTTAAGACAATGGCTTCACCAGCTGTAGTCAGGGGCGCAACTAATCACTTTTGGGGGGTATGCGATAACATTTTTATTCTTTTGGATAATAACTTTTTTTGGATAATAATGAGGAACATGCTGGGGACAGTCTGTCTTTGCTATTTGCTAAATTCCCCTATATTCATTCTAAATAGTTTAATTGAAATGTGTCTAAACCCTTGGAGGAAATGGGCTACAGTAGCCTACCTTGTGTTTCTGAATCAGTAGCCTAATTAGCACAGGGTATTTTTTGACCAACATATCAGTCATGGGATGCCTGTCTGAAATGACCATTTCAGCCTAATATTGGAGACTATACAAAAACAGCTGGTGTTATTGCTACCTCATTGTAGATCTATACATTGGTATGCCTTTGACTTCCACTGTTTTTGGAATGCATACAGAACTACAGTACTTCGAAATAATTAATTAATTTGAAGGATAAACCATTATCATAGCAACTAGTGACCACTATAGATGGGTTGCACTTGTGGCATTCTTTCAAATGATATATGTATGGCATTTGGGAGAGAAAAATTCTCCGAGTTATTAAATAGAAAAAAAATGATAGATTTTGAACTCATAAGCGCACGCGACCGCATCGCAATATTAAATGCGTTAGCTATTTTTATATCGCGAAGGGTCGGGTGGTGGGTAGTGGTAAGGACAATTTTAAGGTTAGGGTCTGCTGTCATTCATGCACAATAATCTTTGGCATATGATCTCACTTGCTTTCATCTTTGTCTTTAGCTCTTTCTACCTCGGACAGGTACTTTTTTGCCCTCTCAATTTTGCTTCAAACAGGCTACATGGGTGCACTCCTCAATTAGGGGTGAATTAAAACTGGGCAATAAAGTAGAGGGGAGGGCTGTTTCTTACATTATTTTAAACTGCAAGAAGTTCAACGCGGTTATGATGAGCTTGTGGGTTTGCGCTTTTTTATACATTAATGTCTTGTGCATCTCTCACACGTGTATTGGAGAGGTGGCACTGTGAAACGTTTGTGTGTGTGTAACCTACAACATGTGAAAAGGAATTTTTCATAATTGTATAAACGAAGGCATATTGTGGTGTGTCAGCTCGAGGAAACTGTCATTAGCGCGTCTAGCTTGAGAGCCACACGCGCGGACACACACACACACACAAGCGTTTGTATTCATTCTGCTTAAATTTCGGCTACTACTTCTCTTACCAGGCTCAGCTGACAGTAGCTATTCTGACCTCCTCAATCCCCTGGCTCACGTCTCTCTCCTCCACCTTCATATATCTACATGGATTGGTTCTCCTTCTTCTGTATTGGGCCGTATAACATTACATTGTTGAACTGCCACGTTAGATAGAAACTGTGCCTCCCCGACAGTCTGTGCACTCCGAGGCTGCTTCTGATGTTAACAGACCTGCACCCACTGATATGCAGTCATTGTTGCACATCACACGAACATAGGCTAACTGCATTATTACTATTCTTGCATATTGTTGCTTCAACTTTTAGACTTTGTTGCCCCCCATTACGTTTCTCTGGCTCTGTCCATTTAGGCAGACAAACTTTCACTTCTCTCCAACTCCGTTCAGCTCAAGTGGCAGAAGAACTAGGCTACTTGGGTCAACGTGAGGGGAGGGGCGGGCCGGCCGGCCGAGGAGGGCTGAGAGATTTCATTGGATTAGCCCGATGTCCTTCAGGAATTTCTACCAATGGCCGCATTTTGTGATTCAAATACCGTCACAGCCGTAAAAATATTAAAAATACTTTTTTTTTTCATGAAATTATGACGGCCCCGGCCCAAAAATATGCGTCGGCCCACCGGGCATTGCCCGGTAAGCCCTATGGCCAGTCCATGCCTGCCCCTTGATGCTGGAAATCAAGTTGACATCCTTAGAAGATTAAAAAAAAATACATATAGAATTTAAAAAGCACTCATGAGGCCAGTAAGGCTACACGATAACGATAACGATAATACTTTATTTGTCAGTTTGCACTGAAATTCTTTTTGCGTTCCTGAGCAAGACTCATTTAGCTCGTTTAAGATACAGACATACACATAACATCAAAGACTATTGCACATGTGGTAGACATAGGACACAGGCTCAAGTACATACATACAGACATACATGCATACTTACATACAGTACATATATAACCCACATAACTTAAAGACATTACCATCATGGAAGATGGCACTAAACATACAGTCTGACTGACTGACAAGACTGGTTCAGCAGGAGAATTGATTGATGTATGAAGGAATGTTTGAGTCTGTTACGGTTAATGGAGGGCACTCTGAACCGCCTGTTGGAGGGTAATAGCTGATACTCTCGGTGAAGAATGTGTGTGATGTCAGTGGAGATGCATGTGGCTAATCGGAGCATACTCTTGTTATGAGCTTCCTGGAATAGGTTTGATATGGGCAGCCCAATAATCTTAGAGCAGATTTTGATTTGGTGTTGGAGTTTAGCTTTATCTTCACTAAACGATTGAAAGTGTATTTGTAACTGTGCAGAAACTCAGCAAAAAGAACTGCAACTGCAGCGGGAGAACAGGCTTTTGCTTACCTCACTCACGTCAGATGTAGCGCTACGCGCGTTCATCTGATATTCAGCGATAGACGAATTATTTCAGGAGCCAGAAATCCTTGAATCTAACTGGGCAAACGGCTTGTCCATCAATTTAATTGACGTACACTGCAGCCAACCACATCGAAACCAACCGATGACGCTCGTTACGTTTGTTGGATTGGTTGGATTCAAAACAGTTGCTTCTTCGCTACGTCACACCCTCTACAGCAGCCAGCGGCCCTGATTGGTCCGGATAGAGAATAATGACTTGAAATCTCTCTGATGGGCTTCAACATCAGATCGTTGCGCGGAAGTGCCTTACGAAAGTTACGTAGCGCATGATCTGACGTGAGTGAGGTAAGGCTTTTGCAGCAACGGCAGTAAAAAGCACAAGTTACCAGCATAGGAACAGGGGACTTGTACACTCAGTCGTCAAACCTCTAGTTTGTGAGGCTACATTTACATTTACAGCTACATACTACATTTGACACTAAGACATTCAAACACAAGCACGTAAACATAGGCATTGTCAAAGTAACGTTACATGACAACAGATGATAATGGCATTTGGCTAACATTAGGGTAATGTCGCTATGCTTAAGACATCCGCTTGGGACGCAATAGACAGAGCAAATTGATGCCATGACGCTATATTATAAACAGGCTGATACTTTATTACATCTGACACTAAGACATGCAAACACAACGTAAACATAGGCATTGTCAAAGGTTAGCTACATGCTAGCTGATGATGATGCAGCATTTGGCTAGCATTACCGTCGCTGTGCTGAAGACGTCCACTTGGGTAGAGACAGAGCAACTTGATAACATAATGATATCATAATCACATAATGATATCTTAAAAGTAGAGTATGATACCTAGTATGTATGATATATACATTAGGCTATATCTAAGAGGATACGTTAATGGTTTATCACTCCAGTAACAGTTACCGACGGCTGGGTTGCTATGCACTTACCTTGATACTTGTGGACATATTCCTCGTGAAAAAAACTTTTTGGTGACCGTGTTTTCCTCCACCATTTTGGCAACGTCGGCAAATGAAATATTAGGTAAATCCGTCAGGGATGTGGTGTATACCCTCTCCATTTTCGCAGCCGGTATGTAGTTTCAGGTAGTGTTGACAGTTAGCCGGAAGCGAGTTATCACTACGACTACGTATTTCCGTTTTTTGTGACAAAGGTCTATGGGTGCACAATCCCTTTGAAACCGATGTTGAAAGCGCTGCGGAAGAGAACCAGCTGATCGGACTGTCGACGTTATTAAGACGGTCAATTCAAATTGCCTTTCAGCACCACCTATCTATGTGAAAGTGGCTTCTCCACTCTTGTTAAACTCAAATCAAAACAGAGGAACAGGTTGGACACTGAAGACGATCTACAAGTTGCTCTGTCTACCATCCTAACAGATTTCGAAGCCCTTGTAATTAGTAAAAAACATCCCCCAATCACACATTAAAGGTGCTCATTGTACAAGCATTACTAGGCATACGTGAGAATATGGCCTAATATAGCCTACTGCTATTCCCAGATCTTGAAAGCTTAATGACGTTTTTAATGTCAAGAAATAGTTGTTGCTCAAATTCATGTTGCAATGTTGTATTTTGCATTTCCTCGGAGAAACTGCGAGAGTGTGCTTGTTCAAAAATGAATTAAAAATTAATTAGGTATAATAATAATAATAATAATAATAGGTATAATAACAATATAATAGCATTTTTATTACTACTACTGCTAATAATAATAATAATAATACATTTTAAAAATAATAATGTTATTAGGCAGGTCTATTATGGTTATATTTTGAGAATTGCATTGAATTGACATGAACGCTAAACATTGGGTCGCGACCTAATGACCGTGGAAAATGGTGGGTCCCAAGACTGTTCCAGTTAAGAACCACTGACCTAGAGAGCAGTCCAGGCTCCGATGATGACACAGCCACCGATAAGTGCTGATGCAGCACAGCTCAACACAACCCCAACACTGACAAACTCACTAGTGACCACTGGGACACAGACGGAGGCAACAGGTGTGGTGCCCTCAGGGCAGACACCCCCGCCTACATCAGGAGATATAACTGCACAACAGCTGTTGACATTGATCCCATTGCTTCAGCCGCAGTGGCGACCAAGAGCCAGAGGCAGGGGACGAGGCAGAGGTGGAACAAAACTACTGGGATGTTATGTCTGTGGCGACACAAGTCACATAGCAAGAGACTGTCCAAGCAATGCATACAATCGAGACAAAGACAATGAAACCAAACCCCCAGCACAACAAGAACCACGGGGCCCTGTGAGTCCAAGGGCCTCGTGGGGAGGAGAGTACTGTTGAAGATGCCTAGAGAATCCTACGGGGAGAGGCCAGTTTCCTGTACTATCAGAGGGAGCTGGTGAGGAGCCTATGCTGCAGGTTCAAATACAGGGCAGAGAAATACTGATGATGGTTGACACTGGAGCAACATTCACATGTGTGAGTCAAAACGATGCCCAACATCTCCCCATGTCTAGTTGCGGAAAAGTAGCTAAGACAGTAGGATTCTCAGGACAAGTGCAGCTAACACCATTTACAGATCCAGTATTGATTACTCTTGGAGAATTGAGAGTGGAAATGCCAATTTTGGTTTCAAAACACACCCCTATAAACCTTATGGGACAAGACATGTTGTGTGGAATGGGGCTTCAAATTATAGGCACCAGTGATGGACTGTCACTGGTGGACCAGATGTCAGTGCAAGTAGAGGCAATGGGGAAAACAGATATATCAACTACAGCCTAACCTCAGACTGCCACGGTGCCCCACACATTGTACAGTCATGTTCAGAGAAGAACCGGACAAGATGAGTGAGAAGAGGTGGACAAAAGCGATCAGACACTATCACACGATTCCCTTGACAATACAGTGTGTGGTCGTGGCAAAAGAAGGAGTTGCAGCCAAGGTACATTTTCCCCCAGGTTGGAGGATGGGAGAGATGTATGATGTTCCCAACTCTGTACCACATGTTACACTGAGAGTGGGAAGAGGATATCGAGCAAGTCAAATGGGGCCAGTGATGCTGAGGGCCCTGTTTGTGGAGTGGAAAAGTACAGGAAACACTGATCTACAAGTTGCCCAAGTTGGAGAGGATACGATCTATCGAATCAGACACAAAGCTGAGCTATGGGGACAGGCCATGATAGTGAAAATTGAGAACATCCCGGATGATGACAGCAGGTTCGAAATTGAATATGTGAAAGACGGCCCCTCTGAAACCCATAGATACAGACGGCAAGTCTGACCACGCCCACAAATATAGCTCCGCCATGGGGGAATTAGAGAAAAATAGTCCCATGTGGGGGAAGAAGCAGGCTCACACAGTGTGGAAGTCAATGAGATGCTAAGCTAAAAGTTACACTGAGCACCATCTACAAGGACCTTGACACGTTTCTTAGGGCAATGCCTTAAGGTAGTAATGATGTTCAGATGGTTCAATGTGAATTCTGAACTTGACATCCCTCCAAACACGATACTGAGGACAATTTAGTTGAAGCTTGTTAGCTTCATTAGCTTGCTAACTAGCCAACTTCATTCATCACCATAGTAAATGCAGCTAACTTTAGCTTTCTAAACTGAGCTAATCAGACTTGTGATTGAAAGTTGCTTCAGTTATGACAGGAGCAGAGACAGCTCATGACATTCCTGTCAGTGTTTCTGCAATAAACAAACCATGGAAAAAAATGTTTTAGTCTAAACCCAAGCAGGCAAACAGGTCAAATTAGACAAAATATCTAATATGGACTTTGTTCAATTTTACTAAGCGATCTTTTATTGTTAAGCAACTTTCTCTACCTTGTCCATTCACCTTAATGTTAAATTGGCCTCTGTTATCCCCCACGCTGACTCCACCCTCGCATTTTGGGGGCGTTAACCGTACTTGCCGTCTGTATCTATACTGCCTGCACGGGGTCTTCCCAGCAGCTGGCTATCGATGCTGGAACACTGACTCTCACAAGCCATTCACAAGTGATGATCCAGACTGGGACTTCTTTGTGGGCCAGAGAAGAAGTGAGTGGATGAGGTGGAGGGTCCAAAACCATTCTAGGACACTATTGGCCATGATAGGAGAAGGACAAGATCCTGTGGAGGAGGCTTTGAATACATATGTTGATGCAACACTTTGCAATTCCAGACTACTATCCACGACATCATCCAGCTCCAGTATGAGGAAGAATCTTATGAACATGTGAAAAGGTCTGAAAGGGGGCCAGCAGGGGCCGAAATGGATATGATGGCACCTGTTCGCCTTCTTCATCTTCTCATCTCTGATGCGCACGATTTGGATCATTGCGCAAGGGGGAGGTAAAGAGAAAAAAAATAAACGAAGGCTTCTCCTCACCTTATATGCAAGATGTCATCAATGAGAAACTAGCAGCATGTTTGAAATCTCCACAATGTAAAGCACAGAACAACCTCAAAAGCTATTGGGTCATATCCCAACACCAGAGAGCCCACTCAAACTCAAACCCCAACTGGTCATGGACTACATCGGCAGGGCTTTCACATAAAGAACCTTAAAGATCCATAAAGATCCTTCAAATTCTGAGAGTCTAGAAAACAATTGGGAGGCATCCATAACCCCAAGAGCCAGTGAATGGTAGAATGAGCCACTGGAGCGCTGCCACGGTCACTGGTCACACACACTGAAAGTCTAAATTGCCAAGGTCTGTGCTGAAACCAGTTTAAACTGAATGGATACTTTGCCAATTGCCCTGATGCAGATGCACTCACAACATAATCAAATCGCACACCTCACTCCACATGAGATGCTGATCGGACGCCCAAAGCCAACCCTGAGAATAAGGGAGGTGAGCAGGGGCCCCATCTTGGAGCAACTGCAGAAGGAAATTCGGAATTACATCCAACAACTGACACAAATCCATCAATAAACTTAAGAAAAAAAAACAGAGCCAGACAAAATCTGACATTGGAATGTTCAAAAGAGCGGAACGATAAGTGGAAGGAAGCATGGACGCGAGCAGTATGGCAGCCCTGGCGCCCTGATCATGCCCTGGCGCCCTGATCAATACTGGAACTCTCAACCAATCATATCTATACAATCATCCAGGAAGGGCACAGCCCTACTTCAGCACTTCATCCAAAAACTGAGATCCCAACATGGCCAGCAATACCTCAGGTACCTCAGAACAACAGCACATCTCTACACCCCTACCTGCAATACAATAACCTGACATCAACAGCACATGCCCAAACAATGATTCAGAGCAATCAACAACGCTCAATTTTCCAGACCTCCCCCTCTCTAATTGCCTGATCTCCTCAGTCAATCCAGGAGCAGGCATGAGAGAGATGTCATATACTGAGCGAAATACTGGGGAAACCCCGAAAGGAAAGTGTCTCTTAGCATCAATCATGACCAAGATACTGCTGTATGAAGGAGATGTGGAATTTGACACTCTGATAATCCCTCAACCAGCTGAGCAGATTACAAGGCACCATAAACGATTGGTCATTTTCAGAACCAGAGCTCTCAAGGCTCAAGAAAGAAGGATAAGTTTCATTGCCTAAACTCAACCCATGTCTCAGAAAGAATGCAGCAACCCAAAATGCTGTTGGATCCCTGACAGCAAAGTACAAGTGCATCAGTGTCACCTGCTAGACAGGAATAAGTCAAGATGAAGGAACACGAATGATTCCACCTGAAGCAACCCCAGAGTCCTTACCGTCAGACTCAATCATGGGAAAAGTAGAAATGAGAAAAGGAAGAGAAATGATGGTGAGAAAGAACTTCCTGGAATAAAAAGGAGCTCAGCACAACTGAGTAATAAGATCAAGAATGCCAAAGACAAGTTAAAAAAAAAAAAAAATCATCAGCTCAAGATGGAAAGGAAAGTATACAGTAAGTGGACAGTCGAAGGATTTGTGATGGGCTGGAAAGAGAGAGTGATGGCGAAGTTCGATTCAGACAGAAATACAGGAGAGCAGCAGAGAAGTCCAGCAAACCAGAGTTTGAGTGTGCTGGCTGCCGGAATAGCATTGGACAACCAAGACGACTGATCTTGGGCTGCGACATTCCCTTCATTAGAACCATGACTGTGAATACCTTGACCTCAGGATGCTGATGGTGGACAGGTGTCGCTGGCGGTGGTGAGTGGACAAGAAGATCAGGATGCTTTCGTGGGGCCCGAAGGAATGGAGATGCCAGAGTTGCTTGTCGAGACTCTGAATGTAGTGGATAAACCTACCAATGTCACAAGTGTCTAAATTCCCAGATCCAAAAGGAGAGATATGCTATTACAATTCAAGTTCACACCTCACACTGTGCAACACTGAATGCATGCATCACGTTTACACATATTGATATTGCATGACACCCATACACCAGAAGGTAATTGGACGGTAACGGAACTGTGACTAGACTTTGCGACACACACACACGCCATACCCCAGACGGAAACTGAACTGTGACTGTACCCAGCGACACGTGACTTGCACTACATTGGACGGTAACCGAAACGCATACAAGTTCACACTTCTCGCAGTAAGGTAACACATCCAACATACGGCTGCAGCACATTGATACAGCACACTGATACTGCGCGTCATCAAGAGGACGACAGGCCACTACAAACCAAGTTCATATTCAACGCCGTGTCACATCCACCCACACTTACGTACATACTGACAGATGACCAAGAAGACAAAAGCCAGAGGGACTGAGTCCTTTTTTGAAAAAAAAAAAAACACTGTTGTTTTCTGTTATCATTGTATGTCATTGTCATGTCATGTTATTATCATAGGCAGGCACCATAGCATAAGCGTTTTACAAGATTGACGTTCCAAGGGTTCTCTAGCTTCTGTTGTTTGCCCATCTCAACAGTAAGTTAAGGGATGTGGATGTGCCACCACTCAGCTTGGCTGGTCCAGTTGAGTTCCGAGGCCTAGTGGTGAAGTCTCAATGCAGTGCACTAAATGCTGCTAATGTTTAGTGAGCCTCCTGAACATGTGCCGATTGAGGATGACATGTAGTGATTTTTGTACATGTTATTGGGTCTTTTTGTCTATCATATGTTAAAGGGTCTTTTGAGTGAAATCATAACCTCTTTATTTAGTCACATCACCTGCACTGAGCACCATTTCTGATTTTGGGTGTGATTTTACTTTTTCATGATATTCACAGATTTTTTGCACTTTTATAATTTTGAGGCAAAAATGTTAAAGTAATGGTAAAGTATTTTGCTTAAGCAACATATAACATATATCCATATGTAAAACATGCATTTTGCTTATATTTTAACAAATTGATAGTGCTTCTACATAATCTTATGCATGTGTGTATTGTACTCATCACGTATTACCAAGTAAGTAGTATAGTGAGACCTTAAAGGGTCTCAAAGGGGGGATTGTGTGGTGTTTTTACTCATCTATTAATGTTAAAATGGTACGTCGGGAAAGGTCATGAAAATGTAAAAGGTCTCTGTCAAAAAATTAGGCCTCTGTGTCTGCCTCTGCTCAAGGCAGAGGTAGGCCACTATTCTGTGAGTAAACATGATCTTATGACCACATCACATTTGGACAAGTATCAAAGGAAAACAATAAGTGGCCTGTTTAAGGAGTAGAACAGGGAGTCGCAGGGAGTCTGCATAAGAACCTTGAGGGAGCCACCTGTGTGTGTAAACATGATTTCCGAATAGACCATATTTGGATTTTATAATTGCCAAAGGAAAACATTTAGTGGTTAAATGGTTTGGTGAGTGGAACATGAAGTACCAAACAGCACCTGTAAAATAAGGTCAGGTCACACAAAGAGTCTTAAGTTAGAGTTAAATGGTTTTCATGTATTTCAACTTAAAAAGAGATTCATCTGTTGGGGGTTACCATGGCAATGGATATCATGTTGAATGTGTTCTTGGAAAGTACCGTGCCTTTTATTGAAATCTTGTAACATGAAGTATGTGCCATCAGCCAAAAAACCCTGGTACCACTGAGTCTAAAACACCATAGAATATCCTTGTATGTTATTCACGACTATTATTCAACTAACTGTCTTTAATTCCATATAATCATGTCAAGTTAATGAATAGAGGCATAAGTGTCTGATCCAAGCTGAAAATGTTTTGAAATACCAGGTGCATGAGTCACAGTCCAAAAAGGCCATAATAAACACTCCGTGCAACCGTAATCCAACAGCCCCATCTTAGGGTCGAAAAGCAAAGCAATGATTTGATTTAAATGTGGTCTAACACCTCCACCTTGTGACCAAAAGAAGTAACAAGGTGTGAAACAAATGTTGAATATTTATGAGGTTTTGATGAGTTAAGAAGAAATAATTGGGCAGGGGCTGAGTGAGAGATAAGTCTAACAAATCTGGTTGGGCATATTCAAATATTAGTGGCCCCTTAAAACAGACATGCACCCCTAGAGAAATTCGAGAATGCCTACGACACCCGAAAATAAATTGGATGAGACACTGCGCTTCTCCCGGTGACATTTGCGTAGCCTATGTTACTGTAATAAATCAACATCAGCATTATTCCTGGCGCGGACATCAGTTTCTTTTAAAAAAGAGTTCAATAAGTAAAAAACCACAACAAGTCCAAAATTCACAGGGAGAAAAATTCAATTCAATTCAATTTTATTTGTAGAGCGCACAAATACAGTACATTGTCTCGCGGCGCTTTACAGACAGTACGGGAAGCATCCATGAGAATCAGGGGCAAGGAAAAACTCCCTCGCTTTGTAAATAGTTTGTTATGTAGGAAGAAACCTTGGGCAGATCCACGCCTCATGGACTCAGCCTACCTGCCTGGGGCCTAATAAAGTATCCGTAAAGTCTGATGCATAGATTGACCATGGTTAACACAAAACAGTATGAGTACTGAATGTAGTCAGAGATGATATACACATAGTTTGTGTGACAGTCAGGGCCAAGGGATGGAGTCAGTAGTTGGAGTGTGGGATTAGTCAGTATTTGGAGTGGGATCAGAGTTCATTGGGTGTTGGTCGCCATCTAAGCAGTGGTCATCAGGGGGCCATCAGGCCAGTTCCATCACGGGCCTCAGAGAAAAGGGGGGATGGTCATGGTGTGTGGCTCCGGGGAGGTTGGTCAGCATCCGTAGTGGGGTAGGGTTGGTGGCAGGGAGGTACGGGGGGTTCATCACTCAGCCAGTGCGTCGGGGCAGAGGAGGCAAGAGAAACAAAGAGAAACAGAAACAAGAGGATTAGGCCAATCTAGGAGGATATCACTTCATGATATGTGTCATATAATCTAGCTAGAGTGAGGAGAGGGAGAGAGAGAGAGAGGAGAAAGAGGGTTGTACAGGATGGCAAGTGTGCAGAAGGTGGCAGCACTAGGCTATCGCAGCATAACTAAGGTATGGTACATGGCATCTCACCAACCCAGAAGGGGGTGGTCAGTGGCCGCCTTGGAAAAACAGCAGAGGTAGCCCTCCCAAGAAAGCCCAAGAGGAGTGGTGATATGCCATGGCCCACTCCTAATTATAGGAAATGTCAAAAAGGAAGGTTTTAAGTCTAGACTTAAAGGTATTGAGAGTGTCCGCTTCGCGAATGTAGGGAGGAATAGAATTCCATAGAAGAGGTGCTCGATAGGCAAAAGCTCTTCCCCCAATTGTAGTTTTAGATATGGTCACTTTTTCAAGGAGGCCAGCATTTTGAGATCTCAGAGGTCTTGCTGGATGGTATGGAACAAGTAAATCTGTAATATATGCAGGAGCTAAGCCATTAAGTGCCTTATACGTCATGAGAAGGATTTTGAAGTCATTTGAAGTCAAAAAACAGTGACTACACACTGGAACTGCAGCGACGAACCCGTCTCGACTGGCAAATCCACCTGGTAATGCAATCAGTAATAAAAGGACACCGTCATTTAGGATAACAGATGAATAGCCTATAACCCAGTGCCAACACGGGAATAAGTTCTCTGCAGCGCCAGCGTTCTCCTTACTACCAGGGACGAAACGGCCTGAATCTAGATATCCAGGTGTATATATAGACACGTAGTTGATTACCTGCCCAATTAGCAATCCCCTGCTTTACAAGGCCGCAATATTTTTAGGTTCCTGATGATGGCAGCTTTTCCCCGTCTCTCCCCACTATTCAGAATGTGCTTATGCTGCCCACATATATTTGAATGATGAGTAATACAGTGTTCAGAGGAAAATGATTCAATAAAAACAAACAAACAAAAACAACACAATTAATAGCGAAGTTCAATTACATTTAATTTGAGGTTAATAATAATGGGACTGTCTGTATTTGAGTATTTCTGAGAGAACTAAATCATAATTCGGATATCCAAAGTCTGAAATGAATATTTTCAAATGAACAGTAATGCATCTATTTTAAACAATGGTTTAAATTATAAAAAATAATTTAAACAAAACCTAGAAACAACCAAATAAATAAAACAAAAATAAATAAATGCTGTGACCTCACAAGAGTCGACAACAAATCCTCCAACATCTTCAACAAAGCCTTAAAGGAGAAAGCTGGTGTGATTCTGTCTTAAAATATGTTAAATAATGATTGGAGCATGGAATTGTCGCACATAGTTCACTTGCACCCCACAGCTGTGTGAAGCTGGCACCCCCTCAAACCCAAAATGCTGAAATAACACTGCAGTTCGTTTGTGCTGCGAATATTTTCGTTTGTGCTATTAACACTTTTCGGACATGTGACGTCACGCAGCCCCCTCCACGTCCAAATCACTCCAAACAGTCTCTATCGGGACATGCCTGAGGCTGCCCACCCTCCTCAAACCCAAAATGCTGAAAAAACACTGTTCGTTTGTATTGAAAATGTGTTTCTAAATTACTCAAATGCTTTAATAGCACAAACGAAAATATTTACAGCACAAACCAGCACAAACGAACTGCAGTGTTATTTCCAATATCATCCAGCTGCGTCTCATCTAAAACGCCCAGTCCTCACTAAACCGCCCTCACACAGTAGGCTACTGCCCCTTACTTCGTCACTGTCAACGTGCTGCGTTGTTATTGAACATCCGGGTTATCATGTGCTATCGCTAGCCTGGGGAATATTGAAGTTGCATTCGATAGATAGGAAAGTGAAAGCATTTGGCGGCTCGTTTGTATTTTCTCTAGAGTTAGGTTCGTGAAAATGACTCTTATTCCGATTATAAATTGAGTATTTGCGATATTTAAGTCATGCAAACTGCCTACGGCCAGATTGTTTGATGTCAAACGGAAAAAGAGTTAACAGGACACGTAGGCCTACATCAACCAAATATTTTTCGGTGTATCCCAACGTTATACCAGTGAATACACTCAATGAGGCCCCTTCCTTTATATTACAGATACTGACTGAAACCTGCAGAGCTCATAAGTCACGCGGCACGTCCCTCTGCCGAATTGCTACGTTATAGTATGATACCGTTAACACAAAAACAGTTTTATTCCGCCATTGAGAGCATACAGAAAACTTGCACTTCCTAGATCGCATGTTGAACATCACTAACGCGCTTGGGGTTCACTTCTATGCCGCCCCACCACCATTAGCACACATTGGATGATTAAATAAAACAGAATTGTAACTCTCAAACAGTTTATTTCAAACAAACATGAACAGTGAAGACATATTAAAACACATTTCAGACCCAGGGTTCCTACGCAGTCTTGAAAAGTATGGAAAAGTATGAAATTTGATTTTAGTATTTTCCAGTTCTGGAAAAGTATGGAAAACAAGAAAGATGATATGGAAAAATATTTGTGTTTCCAGACTATTGCTAAATGGCAAAATGTGTGCTGTTCTAAGCCATACAGTGAGTGCACAACAGGCTATGAACTTACAGTCTTACAGTGTCCAGCCTATCCTTGAGTAGCCTATCTGTGTGCCCAATTCTAGAAGTATCTGCAACTTCACTCCATTGGCAGACCTTGAGCAAAGTTCTCTGATGTCGGCCCAGTATGTGCACACCATTTGAGCGCCCCTGCCTAGCCATAGTCAGTGCATATCCTACAGAATGAATATGTCCAAATGTAATTGATAGGTTCAATAACATGTTAAAGGAAAAGTTCGGTTTTTAGCACTTTTAGCCTCTTTCCTAGGGCGTGTAGGATGGAATAGAATGATCCAACGCCAAAATATTGATGATTGATCCTGTCTCGGCTATTGGGTTCATTTGGAATCCCCCATCTGTTCAGAATGACTTCTTTGTGCATGTCATGTTATGCCCTTACAACAACCTTAAATGTTCATATATTTTTTTAAATATGCTATTCACTGAGTGGTCAGTGTTGTTCTAGACAGTGGCGGAGCTAGACTTTTGTACTTGGGGTGGCCAAGGATATTTCAGGGGGTCCAATGAATATGACAAAAAAAAGTAGTCTTCCCATCTTTGTGCACATGACAGCATATGGTACGCGCACACGCGCACACACACTAGGGCTGGCGATAGCGATATGAATCGCGATAGACACGTACTCGATAACAATAGAAAATGCGCTCGATAGAACTTTCAATAGAATCCCCCCCCCCTCCCCCCGGGCGGATTCTCATACCTGCAAACTTTCGGCGAAATTCGCCGTTTTGAATTCAAAAAAGGTCATTTACGTGAATTGTGTAAATCCGAAGAGTTTTTTATTTTTTTAAGGGGGGGGGGGGGGGGGACAACCAACCAACCAACCAACCAAGCAGTCAATCAACCAACTATGGACTGTCTATGGACTATTGCTGTAGAATGAGCGAGGAGCATAGACACCATCATAATCAATATGACAGGTAGCGTGTCTTTTTTCCACCGCATTGGTCCAGTCTGGAGGCAGACAGGCGCACCGGTAACAACGCGCCAGCAGCCATGGAATCATCTAACTTTTCATTCTCAGTGATGCCATCAAAACATAGCAAAATGACACAATTTAGCGCTATTTTAAGAGCGAAACAAAGACGGAAACACATCGTTTTGATGCTATTATGATAGACGGTGGCTTTGTGAACGTCGCGCTGTACAGTTAAATTGCCGTTTTAATCAGCCAAATATGAGCTAGGTCATCGGTATTGTTAGGCTACTTTTAAGTCGGCAACGACTGCTGAAAGCGCAGTTTAAAGCAAACGGCAGGCCTATTAACTTCAATCTGAATGGTCGAAACTTTCATATACACAACAAACTTGTTAGTAAAGCGAGCAATTTCTATGGGCTTCCTGTGCAGGTTTTCAAAACTGTTTTCTCCTAATTGCTTTAACCTCTGCAGCTGCGCAGCTGTTTCTTGTGGACTCCGTTACAGAGGGTTAGAAAACTTTTTTCTAAAACCTGCGCGCCAGCCTCACACAATTTTCACTCTTCAAATGGTTCACGTGTACCTTCCCTGGCTGGCTTGGTCGCTTAGCCTGAATGGATTTATTTTATTAGCTTAGAAACCTAGACGTAGGCTACTCTGTACATGTACATGTGATTGTCAGGCTATTATTTTAGACGGAGGAGGAGCTCAATATGGAAGCCCATTTCCGCCACTTAAAAAAAAAAATCTGAATCAAATAGGCTAGTATGAGGCCTTTAATTGTTGTATAGAGAAAATGCTATTGTACAAATTAATGTTAGGCCTATTGCTATTTCATTGATATGGTAAAACATTGAAAATATATTCATAAATATATTATATAAACAGATTTATATATATATATATATTATATAAAAATATTTATATTTATATTAAATGTATAGCCAACACTACTCCATGAAATGTACCGCAATGAATTAACATGTTAGAAGGAGGAGGAGCTCAATATGGAAGCCCATTTCCGCCACTTTTTTTTTTTTTTTAAAAATCTGAATCAAATAGGCTACTATGAGGCCTTTAATTGTTGTGTAGAGAAAATGCTATTGTAGAACATAATGTTTGGCCTATTGCTATTTCATTGATATGGAAAAACATTGAAAATATATTTATAAATATATTATAAATTTATAGCCAACACTACTCCATGAAATGTACCGCAATTAATTAACATGTTAAAATTTGTAACATTAGGCTATGTAATGTTACATCAGTGGAACATCATTGTAGCATTAGGCCATACACATGGCACAACGTCAACTTATTGTAAAACGTGTGCCATCAATAAAATTAAACTTTACAAAGAAAGGCTATTTGTTCTTAGTTTTAGCTTTTAAAAGCCAAAACGATTACACGCCTATCAACAGGAAAAAAAATCACCTGGGAATACAGAATAAGCCCAAATGCATTCACAGTAGCCTGCAAGACGTAGAGACAGAGGAAGGGAGGGAGCGCGTCTGTGTCTCTCTCAAGTGCGCTTGGCGCACGCTGCTGACAGAGAGTGAGTGACTGTCTGTGCGTTTGCTGTCTTAATTGTAAATATCATAGGCCTACATTAGGCTACCCATAACCGGCATCAAATTGTAAATATTGTAACTAACGCGTGGTTAGCGAGGGTAAATCAGCTAGAGTCGACTTTCAGGCAACTTTTCGCTTGGTAAACTGCCTAAACGGGCGGATAGGCTACTTTCTGCACAGGTAGAGCAGTAGTTACGGAAGGCTGCATTCGTACACCTTGTTCACTTTACTTTATTATATTTTATTATATCAGAGTTTTAAAGTATCTCTGATTAAATGTTCCCACGCTAGCTGCCTTTTATGCCCGCCAAGCTTGTTTCCGACATCGTCAAAGAAATAACGCATTTTATAGGCTCTTGGTGGAACGCTATTTCACTGACATCGGATTTACTCATGCCAACAGACATTTGATAAATAGATTAAAGATATTTTGTTACATTAACAGCCACTCATAGGCGACATCGTTGTCATTTTGTAACTAATTAATGGCTAACCTACTTCAGGCCTCAGAGCGGCACAGGTCTGCGCATCTCTTTCAACGTGTGTGTCAGCGCTTGTGCGAGATTGGAGAGGCGCAGCGCTGTAGATTCGAGAAGAGCTTTATGATATTTTTTCCACCTCAAAGAGGGCCTGAATAAGCGATAAGTCTGCATAAGTAATAAAAAGCAATGCAAAACTAAAGAGAAAAACTGAAACAGTGGTAGAATATGTGTTGGAATAGCGGATTTTTTATTTATTTTTTCCTCCATCCCGTACGAACTATGGCGGCTCTCAGGAAACTATGGCGGCCCGCCATAGATTAATACATGTGTGGGAAACACTGCAGTGTACCAAAACAAACTTCGTTTTGAAGTCACATTATGCTAACGAGTCTGGTGTGCGTTTCCCAAAAAACTAACGAACGTAGCATTTAACGAAGATCTTACTATGTTAGTTCAAGCTAGCGACTGAACTTATTCCCGCGTGTCCCAAAACGAGATAACTAAGTAAGTACCTCCATAGTAAGAAGTTGGTTAGTAGGGAAGACGTCCAAACTATGTCCTTTGCAGATGTTTTCGGAAGTGTCCGGAGAGTTCGTAGGCATTCGTTGCGATTAGGATCATGGGATATCGCCAATGTTACCAAATGTAAAACTACGGTGTTGTCATTTACAGTTGTGGATAATGTTTGCTGTCTTTCCTATTTGCATCGAGTTTTAGAAAAGGAGGAATTTCAATGAGTTTGTGTTGGAATATGTTCAGAAATAAAGCATGGGCTTCGGGGAGGACGTGCTATTTGCCAATAATGCCAATGCAAGCTTCACAGTTATTTTAGAAAGTTAAGCATGGGCTATTTGGCCATAATAGTAGTATTTAATGAGCGACTACACACCATTATTATTAATCAATTCTAAAAACGTATCTTTATATGTATGATTTGACCAATTCTTGATTTGAGATATTTCAATTAGTCAGTGGCATACCTTGCTAAGGCTGTCACGTAGAGGTTGGCACATTAATTGTTTTGTCAGTTCAAGTTCGAATCCAGCCGGGAATGCTGTAATGACGGCTTGATTTTAAATTAGGAATCGTAATGTAATGATTTAATTGCATCAAAGTTGTAATTTGAAGTTTCTGCCAGTCAAGAAGACCAATTGTTTTGACAACATGCATTTTACAACGTGTATCCTCTTGTCAGTTAAACTCATTTGTATGAGTTAAACTGAGGTCAATCAAACTGTGATAATTAATTCACGCTGTAGGTGGGAGTAATGCATCAAGTGGTGTCGCGTCAGCAGTATTTCACCCCAAAACAGCCAAAGAAGACATCACGTGGCCATATAACTAAGCTTCTTTGGCTTTAACTTGTACCTTGGAGTGTCAGCTTGAACTAACAAGTTTTACTAACAAGATACTATGCTTAGTCTGGACTATGCTTTTGGGGGACACCAGTGATGAACTAACTATGCTTTGACTAACGACGTTATCACCATAGTTAGTTATATTGTCAACAAAGGAAGCTCGTTAGTCTGGCCGATGGCTTTGGGGAACAGAAACATATTCCAAACTAACTAACAAGCTACCTTAGTTAGCAACTATGCTTTTGGGGGACGGACCCCTGCTTCAGAACAGTAGCCACATAGGCTACAATTGTAAACCATACAAAGCCCCTCTCTGATTGGCCTATGTAATAGAAGAATCACATAACATTAGTTAAAATATTAATTTCCTTTATGTATTGGTAGGCCTATTTATTCAGCTTATATTTCAGTGTGGGAGAGACAGACTTCTCCTCTTAAATTATTATTTTTTGACTACTAGTTTTATTTAAGGGAGAAAATGGGCTACTTTAGGAGTTTAAAAGAACCCTAAAATAATAGGCTACTTTAAAGCAGAATTCAACCCTGAAACAACATTGTGCTCAAACACTATATTTTACCATATATTTATACATGACAGTGCTGCCATTTAATGTAATAACTCTATATTAAAAATAAAATATAAACCTAAAAAAAAAAAAAAAACCTAATTTAAGGTGTTTTGCGCACCTGGGCCCATTTAAATACGTCATTAAAAAATTCAATAATTATCGATATCGACCAATATACTGAGCCTATATCGTGATAGAGATTTCAGCCATATCGCCCAGCCCTAACACACACACACACTTGCTCAAAACCCCTCTCATTTTCACCATTGGCAGTATTACTCAGAATTCTGCTCTTATCAACCATTATTCCTCTAGTAGTGGAAGAACTAAGATTTATTTCAATTTTAATTTTAAAATAATTAGTGAAATATTTCCCCTATTTTCACAGCCTGAAGAAAAACATTAAAACTAACAGTTAATTTATATTTTTCAGATTCTCTTTCTGTAGACAACCTTAAAAATAGGTCTTTACTCATGCAACCATATAGATCATATCCCTGAAGTGAATAGCTTAAGCTACATGAGCATGTCAAGCTATTGATCTGATGAATGTTGTAATGCAGGCTATGATCAAGGTTAATCATTCATTTCTTTAATTGTCTGGTGAAGCATTTGGCTAGCAACCAGTAACATTGCAGGTTCTACAAGTTCAGATGGTGTGCCTTCACATATTCTACAGCCTAGAATTATACAAATGCTGTGCAGTTGATCAGAGAAAAAAGGGTTTTTACGGAAGTAATGCAATATGCGCAATAGTAAAATGTAACTAATTTAAAAGTTGATTTTCTAACGAACTATTTACCACAGCAATTAGTTAGTAGTATCATTTGTGCATGTTTGACAAATGCTGTGAGAGCAGTGTAATGGAGAAAAAGTTGATGTTTTGGATGCAGAATAGCACACGGGAATTAACTTGCGTTAAGCATTAATTTACTTGCTGCTGCTGTCAAGCCACTGGCAAATCACCCCATGTGAAAATTCAGATTATGTAGGCTACTTTTATTTGATAGCCTCTACAAAAGATATAGATGTAGATGTTGCCTAGATATGTAATGAATAGTCTCTATAGACTATAGTGCAAAGCAATTTATCGATCAGAAATGTCGGTTTTGGATGTAAGAAGCACGCCATTTTAGCACGCTAGTTTGAGACAACATTGATGCCTTGATTGATTTCAAATAGCTATTTAATGTCACTGATAGCTTGCACCTTATATACTGTACCTTATATTACAGTATGCTGTATCTTGCAAAGGCACAATGTAGCCTATCCATGTAAATGTTGATGGTCACATATCTGCATGACTGAGGGCATCTTCCTGATGCACAGCAGGATTGGGAACAGATAGCCTATCTTTTACCTTTAAAGACCTGTTCTTTAAAAATTAGGCCTACATCACAGTGATATTTTCTCAGGCTGACTCAAGTGCTGCATGAGCTCTGACTATTGCTCGCTGGCTCAAAAAAGGCGCTTCTTACAGACGTGCGCTTAACTGAACTGTCAATCATCAGTAGCGAATGAAATTCGGGGAGCGGGTGGGAAAGGGTGGGGGGCATCTGGGGTGGCCAATCACGTTCCAGGGGAGGCTAGTGCTACCCCTGCCACCCCTCTGGCTCCGCGCCTGGCTCTAGAATGTTACAAAACAAGTATTGTAGCGAAATACAGTTCCTGACATGTTTTATGTAGTATTTTTAACATTCTGCAACGATATTTTTCAGTGTAATGATCAACATAAAGTCAACATAATGGTAAATAAAACTGTATAGGAAATATATTTCACTATGATTTTGGAATGTAAATGGCCACATGCTTTAAAATAAAAGTTTAAGATTGTTTTAAGGACATTATCATATGTGCACAAAGTAGGCCTAAGCTATTCTGAAGCAGACAGGGAATTCTAAATGAGCCAAATAGCTGAGATGGGACCATGCCGAAGGCTGTGTTGTCACAACTTGTTAAGTAAACGAGTAAACTTGCCGCAAACGAGCTGGCTAAGCTATAGGCCTACATGGCCTACTGCTCTGTTTTGGGCCAAACACAAAATCAACAGGCCCAACACTATCATACTTCCGACTGTGGATTTTCATTCAGACACTTTTTTCCTCAAACTTGTTCTGAAAGATTTACCGCAAAGTGGCAAATTTGAGTATGGAAAAAGTATGGAATTTTTAAATGGAAAATGTGTAGGAACCCTGCAGTATGTACAGACGCTATGATAGACATTTGTAGCGGCCAATAAACGGTTCTGGACAATCGTAAACGATGCTTCCGCTACGAGAGATGCAATAGATAGGTGTCCAGACTAAATATCACTTGTGAGTTTTAATTTGGCATTCACCAGGCTAGTAGTTTTTAAGAATTCCCAAAGGAACATGTACGCTACCTTCTACTTAAAGGAATATACCGGAGTAAGTTTAAACTTAGTCCTGCTGCACGAGTCTTTTAACAGCAATATATTTCCTATGAAATGAAAGAATTTCGAACAGCATGGACCTAACACGAACGCGAAACACTTTACATTGAGTCAATGTAACCTCAGATCTTACTTTCGGTTTCCAACAATCAGGTCCCATTGATTCAGTGTAAAGTGCCTGTTCACTGCGTTCGCGTTCGGTCTGTACTGTACCAAATGATTTTGTTCCACTCGCTTACTAGCGCACTTAGCAAGCTCTATCAACAGGGCTATGCTTGAATTCACTCCGGTACTTTCCTTTAAATCAAAGTAGACAAGTCAAGTTTTGTTCCACTGAGCTGTTTTGCCACAGTGCTCTCTTTACTGTGCGCACTCATGCTTCCACAACGCATTTTTGCAGGGGAATTTTAAACATATGCAAAGCACAAAAAAACTGTTTTCTTACCCTCATCAATTAATGTACCAAATTCTATCAATATCAATGTCATACCAACCAACAGCTCTCAGTAACCCCAAATAAGGGGCCTAGGGGTTGATTGACTCTGGACTGCTGTTGATCATGTCTTATCATGTTCTGGGTCAGTGTGGTCTGCCAGTTCTGTATTGAGGGTCTCAGGAAGCATGAAGCACAGCGCTCCTCCCAAAAACGGGAGCGAGCCGAAGATGATCATGGGGATGGCCTTGTGGTACACCTCCAGGAGCCAAATCAGAGACACAAGGATGCCCGCCACTCGGCCACACATGGAGGTCAGTCCCAGTCCATTCTGTCTGTATGAAAACCAAGGCAAGTCAAACCAGGTGTTGGTGCGATGCAGGTTGAAAAATTAAACACAAGGTATGCACTGCATGCTGAAAGACAATACTTTTTTTTTTTTTTTTTAAATATTAGGAGAGCAATGCTTGCTTAGCACTTCATCAGGCTGACAATGAGTTTTCCTTGCTCATATGCTTGCATAATAAAACGCACACGTTCAGTTTATTGACACTTACTTTTATGCTGTGAGTAAAAGCACAAATCTAACACAATTAAATCAATGTTGTTCTTTTGTCACCAACTCCAGGTCAGTTCATCATATGTTTGTTAATGCACACTCACCTCACCACAGTAGGGTAGAGTTCAGCTGTGTACACAAACACAATGGTGAAGGAGCCAGCTAGGCAAAAAATTCCCAACATAGCAATCACCGTCACCACAATAGGTAGATCTAGGAAATTTAATACAGTATTTATCCATGGTTATTTGCCCTGTAGAGATGTTAGAATTGTTCTACCATACATCCTGTGCAAACATAAAACCAGTTACCAGCTATGCACATTAAAACATTTGAAATGGCGGGAGACTCTAATTGTTACGTCCATGATTGGTCAGAACAGTGTTCAAACTATTTAAAAATGGCTAAGCTAACAAGAAAGCAAGAGGTCACGTTAATTAGATTGGGTAAGAGATACCTTCAGGGATGGTGGTAATGATGAGGCATGCTGTCCCACCAATAAGGAGAGCTACACTCAGGCAGATCCTCCGCCCAAAATGTTCGATGAGCAGGAAGCAGCCCAGACGGGCAAGAATCTCCGAAATGCCGAATATGAGCTGTGTGAGGTAAATATCCCAGCCAAAGTTGCCTACGTTTAGACTCAACCCAAAGTACACCAGATTGATGACAAACCTGCGAGGAAATTAGAGAGAGGAGATTCAGGTGAGCATGTAATCCCCCCACAGTGGTCAGGAATAGCATAGAGGCAGAGCAAAGTTGCTAGCCTTTGGATATAACCCATACGAAAAAGATTTATATGAAACTTACATTTTTCCTACATGTTGTATAAGAATCTCGTATGTATTTTATAGGGGACTCAAAGCTCATACAAAATCCATATAAAATCCATATAATGTGAAACTTATAAAACTTTGCACCATGCAAGAATTGTATATGACACGTCCCATGTGAAAAAGATTTATATAAACTGTACATGTTTTAGGCCTATATGTTGTATAAGAATCTCAGGGTGTGTAGGGCAGTCAATCCACATGCAAAATGCATTTGCAATGTTTCTATATGTTTATGTTTAATGTGATTCACACGTTGGTGAAATTAAAGGAATACTTTAACTTTTTATGAAAATTGGTCAGTCATCCTCTTCCCTGAAGTTACATATGTGGGTAAAATCATTTTAGTCTGGAAATCCAAATTTTAGCTTTAGCTTAGCATAGGCACTGGAATGTAATGTAGCCAAAGAGTTGCTATCTGGCTACTTTACATTCCAGCACCTATGCAATGCTAAAACGCATGCACTAGGGACAAAATGCTTTTACCCACATATGTAACTTCAGGGAAGAGGATGAATGATTAATTTTTCATAAAAAGGTGAAATATTCCTTTAATTTCACCAATGTGTGAATCACATAAAACATAGAAACATTGTAAAAATAAAACTTTTCCATATGAGAAGTTATAAGCTTCATATATGCAATGTATTTTGCATGTGGTTTGGCAGTCATACAAACCCCATCTGAGATTCTTATACAACATATAAAACCATTGTCAAGTTTATATATCAACTTTCACATTATATGCATTTTATACTGATTTTGTATGACCTTTGAGTCCCTTATAAAATAAAGATTCTTATAAGGATATCAATGGGATTGACATCAGATATTAGGCCACTGACAATTCACAAATTCACATATTAAAAACATGTGTGAGAGCACCGTGGCTCAGTGGCTAGAATGTCAGACCATTTCCCCCGGGGACCCGGGTTCGATTCCGACCCGAGGTCATTTCCTGATCCCACCCTATCTCTCCCACTTATTCCTGTCATCTCTACTCTGTCCTATCTAATAAAAAGTATATTAAAAAATCATAAGTGTTTTATATCATATTCTTTATACATGGGAATGTCATGCTAGGTGTTGTTGCCATGTTTTGTGTCAGACAGCTGTGGTCTAGTGGTTAGGGCTTAAGACTCGTAACTATAAGGTTGAGAGATCGATTCCCATCCAATGCGTCAGTAGGCCTACTCTCCAGCATGCACTCCACTGTAGCAGGTCAGTATACGTAACTTCACTGTCTGCTGTGTCTCACCAATTCCATGTGGGTTTTCTACATTCTTATCAAAATATAAAGCCTGCATAATTTTATATAAATTTAATGTATGTTACATGTATGTTTCATACACAAACCTATATATGTAATTTGTATGTCTCATATACTGGAACTAAATGTTCCTTATAATTTACTTATTCAAATCATATATATTGTGCGTTTCATTCATATAGCCTATGACTTAAATGAGAAACGGGCCACTTTTGTAGTATGTGCCATATAAGATTTGGATAGTAATATATGTTTCTGGCAGGAAAGGTTTTTATATGTATGACACTTCTTATAAGTTCCATATAAATCTTTTTCATATGGGAAGTCGCCACAGACTTAGAAAAAAGGTGACAGCCAGCACAGAATTCAGCTCCCCGCCAAACATTCAAACTTTTTATGATGTTGCATGTGTGCTCTCAGGCCATATCACACCAGCGTTCACCCAAGTATCCTTTATTACAGCAGCCAAAGTAGGAAATGTTCCTGAGTGAGCACGTGTTTCTAATTCCTTATGTATAAAAAGTGTCAGCCACCATTATTTTAACCAGAAACCTTATTTATCTTATTAGGAACATTTGTGCTACATGAATTCTAACAGCCCTACTTCGGCTGCCAAAAGTGATTAAGGCTTTTTCATTTATTTGTGCAGCTCTGTCATCAGAATTGAGGACAAACCAGATGTAGCACAAAATGAGGGTTCTTTTTCTCAGGTAGGGTATTCTGAAGAGATCCATCATGTTCCCAGTTTTAGCTTTGTCATTTGCCCCCAGCTGAAGAGAAAGACAAATCATCTAGGATCAACTTTTGGGGCCTATTATGTAGCAAAGAACAACAACAGAGCAATTAACATCCATAACTTGGAACTGTAGAACTATAGAACACACCTGCTCCAGCAGAAATTCTGGAATCTTTCTACCGTTCACTCGAGCAACTTTCTGAATTATTATCCGTGCTTCCTCTTGCTTGCCTTGTGTAAGAAGCCAACGTGCTGATTCCGGAAGGATCCTTCACAGTAGAAAAGATGGATGAAGAGACAAATATTATAAGTCTACATTAACTGGTGTGTGTTTCTCGAATCATGCACTTAAACACTGTTTCAGTGCATTAGTGCGTCCACAATGACAACTACAGTGGAACTGCAGTCATCAATCTGAACGTTTGTTTATTTCAATGAGGAGATTTAAACAGCAGTTAGGTATGTCACCTCTGCTTACTGTTATAAGCAGTCATCCATTTAGGACACTCAAGATCAGAAATGCACACTATGAAAGCAAGTACACTCTGCACTACATTGCAGTGCACTGATAGAAGTGGGTGATTTGAGATGCAGTCTGATGTTAGTATATCTCTGTGTGTTGCACTGAATATAGCCAGTAACCATATTGACTGCTTCCTCTGGCTGTCAAGCAGAAAAAGTACCATGATACTCTGCTAGCCTATTATACTATCCTTACATAATACTATATTATTTAAAGGTTTTGATTCCTTCTATACTGGCATATGAGGATGAATAACAACATTAGCCTGGCAGGCCATCCAATATCATTGAAATGTATAGTCTGGCAATGAGGCATAGACCAAACTCAATTGTGGGCTGAACAAGGTTATCTTTCAAACTACTTCTGGACGCAACAGGATAGCCTATGGCCAGTCGGGGGAACGAACATGATGTAAACATTAATTCAAAAGACCATTGTGTTCGGCGAAGCCTGGCCTGATCACATAGAGCGTTGTGATTAGATGTCGCCAACATCGTCATCCAATCAAATTCCCCATGGCTTGCTGCTAGACGTACAGGCTCTAGTAGGTCTAGATTTCTAGGCTTCAACAACATAGTAACAACACCAATAATACACTAGAAAGCTAGCTGCAAATCCTAAGAGTTGAGTTGTCTGGTCTTACCAGTAGTACACCCCCAGTAACCCAATGGGGGCAGACAGCACCAGTTGCAGAACCCTCCAGTTTTGGATGGCGTAGGAGATCCCAGACAGTAGGATAATGCCCAATGCATAGGCGCAGTGTGAAAGGCTGGTAACGAGAGCTCGTCTGGAGGTGCCACTCCACTCAGCCCCTGAGTGATATCATCATGAAGACAAATAGGTTCATGTTGCTTAATTTGTGTCTTTGATACCATATAATAATAATAATAATAGTTTACTTTTTAAATCTGTTTGTTTAAATGTTTTGTGTGTGAGTGTGTGTGTGTGTGTGTGTGTGTGTCCTTGCTTGGTGAGATTTGTGGATTCCCATTAAGGATTCCAGATGTGCTGTACTCACATAATCACTTGAAACTAAAATACTCCCAACTAGTATGCTGTAAAATGTTGCCTGTTGTTGCCTGCTGAAATGGCACTACATTTAAAATGTAATTGAAATGTTTCAAGGGAACGATCTTTACCTAGCACAAATGCATTTATGAAGGTGCCCGCCACTCCGATACCAACAACAAATCTCAGGGCAGTATAGACGTATATGTTTGGGGAGAAGGCTGCACCAACACCAAAGACAAATTGCAGGAGCAGGGACAACAACAAGGCAAGTCGCCGGCCATATCTGCAAGGGGAGAATCATTAATAGTATCGAAGGCATATGAGGGTCTTCATAATGTGATCAATACCGTTATCATTATGCATTTTCTCTAATTCATCTCTTCTTATTCATGAAATGGATCAAACAATGGAGTCAGAGTCACTGTCCAATCAGAGGCCAGCTAAGAATGTTTGAGTCATCCATACTTGTCTGCCATTGGCCCCAGCAGCAAGGCTCCGACCAGGAGCCCAGTCATGTAAATGGACTGTGAAGCCTCATTCAAAACACTGTTATCACACACCAAGTTGAACTGGAAATGGGTTGGAAAAGAAAGATGGAGAGAGAAAACAGTCACTCTGCAGAAGCGATGCATGATTTAGTGCAAAAAATGCATTTTTGGTCATGGCAGCCCATGATTTTATTCAATAATAACTTTATGGCAAGCTAAAATAACACTAAGTTGGGACATACTGCATGAACACAAGAGGTTTGATTGGACTCTCAATATCCTTCAAGTAAATTATGACCCTGGCCAAAGAATGATTGTCCGCCCACCGGACATTGCCCTCAATGCCCTATGACCAGTCCATGATGACACCCCTTGCCAAGTCTTTCCTAGAAGATGCTCTTGAGACAGTGACAGTAATTGGGCATGGTGGCCTCTGCCAGTATATCCACAAATTACCACACAACAATAGCCTACAACACCAATAAGTCATACTTTCATGCTGTTCAAACATACTGTAATTTCACGAGAAATGGTAAAACGGAAAACAAAATTGATAGACACTACCTCACTTATTATTGAGGTGGTTCCTTCAGGTGCGCTGAATTTATATCCGTCCGTGCATTTAGTGGTGCTATTGAGGCCATACTCTTCAATAGCTTCCAAATCTTTGTCCACTGGTGTGAACATCATGCAGGTTTGATAGTTTCCATCATTGTCCAAAGGAAGAGTCAGGTTTAATATTTTGTCAGAAGTCAGATTGGGCCCAACGTTCAAGATCCAATCCGTGTTGCAGTGATGAGAAAAAGAAAGCCCGGTGTAAATTTGTCCAAACATGTGAAAAGCAGTGAAGATGTGGGGTATACATATTTCGATCAGAAGTCTCTTCTGAAAAACCCCAAACTCTCCGATTTCTGTTAGTATCTGCCCGAAGCCGATCATATTCCTCCTGGAATCAGTCTTCTAGTAAATAGCCCAAGACTCCTTGTGAATGAGTGATAATGACAGAACCGAATAATAAATTAATATAAAAAAAATCACGGCACTGCACTCAGGTAGGCCAGGTTAGGACATAACAAGCTGTATGGGATAAAGGATAGTCACTTTAATGTTTAGTATATTCCAGCTGAAGTCTATCTTCCTGTCGGACTTCCTGCAGCTAAACCAGCCAATCTCACAGTAAGGGTGTCCAACATTCTGTTAAATATGTGATCTTGTTAATGCAGCGTACTTTATCTTTCCCTTCTCACATAGATGTTCGGGTACTGGTAGTACTAGTAGCACTCAGTCATGTCTTATGTGGGCTAAGTGGTTGGCTATCGGAGAGACATTTGGTTCCTGACCCCCACCACCCCCCTCTGTTGATCTTCCACAGAACATGTTAAAGTTCAGCTCCAATAGCGGCAACCTTTTCACATTGTTAGTGTTAACAGCCATTTTACTATTCGGCCTATGTTGAATCATATTATCTTGTTATTTTTCTCCTACTGGATGTGCTTAGTGACCTTGAAACAGCGGATTTATTCTAAGCAGATTTCTCCCTTAACATTTCACATTAAAACTGTTGTTCGCTGCATTTCCAAATTCCCTGACTCTCCATGTTATATCTGGAACAGAATGTTTTGAAATGCCATGACTTTCCTGAAATTCCCTGACCAGTGGTAACCCTGGAAAGCACAGAAACATCCAAGAACATCTTATCTCTAATGATGGGAACAGCAGAATAGAATGAAATAAAACATGTCACAGTCATAGAGAGACAGTTGGGTCAGGCCCAGCTCAAGCATGAACTGCATATGGCTTTGAAAATAAGACATTTTCCCCAGTTTCTCAGGTGGTTGAGACACATTTAAGCTCATATTGGGCGAGGTGGGTCTTGTCAAGATAAATTATATATATATGCTATACAGGGATAATCAGTATTTGTCCACTTAAGGGTGAAGAGCTCATAAAATTGTTTATTCATCTTAATTTGTATCGGCTGTTTTACATTCACATCCATTTCTCTAGCAATACCATGCTAATAATTTTGCTCGTTTTTTGGCCCGGGTATAGAGAAAATCATTGCACGGCACTGCTCAGTTGGTAAAGACAATTACCAAGTCTGATTTAGCATGAACTTGACCAAATCAACAGCAGTGGGAGATTTTGAGCCAATTTTGAAGTCACTTTCCATACAAAACTAAACGTATTACATTCAAACATTAGCAAGAATGTGATAGCAACAATGTCTAATAAATGTGTCGGAAGCTAATATTTTATCATTTTGGCTAAAACCAACTGTCAAGCTTAACCATATATCAAAACAGAAACTTTGGTCTGCTGACATGAAATTTCTTGTCGGCACTAAAGGTAATTTCTCTTTCTTAGCTACACCCTGTTGCCATGGCTACTTAGTCTACCTTCCTGCTTGGCCCCCTCATTGCTGCTTGCAGCTATATTTCTTCATTCTCTTTATAATTCAGGCAGATATAATTATTTTGCCCTCTCCATCTTGCTTCAAACAGATTCACATCCATAAGCAACAGGCTATATGGGCGCACTCCTCAACTGGAGTGAATTAAAATCTTTCATACATTCTTTTAAACTGCATATGAAGATAGTAGTGAGTTAAAAGCAGCAACTTTTAAACATAGATGTCCACACCAGTGATGCGCGGGTACACGTTTGAACCAACCGCACCCGACCGACGTTCTCAACTAGACCGACCGCAACTCGGACCGCAAAACTTGGATCGCAGAACTCCGGTCCGAAACCCGCTTCCACCCGCTTGTTTAAAAAAATATCTATGCTTTTGACTGCCCTTATAGCCTCATTTTGACAACATAAAATGTATATATGACCTGAGTATGCATAGCCTACAAACTGAGGTCAATGGCATTGTTCAGCATTTCACCTGGTATATTGAATACCATTTAAAAATCCACCATTCATGCAGAAGTCAGGCTTATATAGCTTATCATTTAAAATGCATATCGTAAAGAAGGATGAAGGGTGCCAAATCGTCTGTTATCACAAGCAAGTAGCCCAGAACATTAACACAACATGAAAGTGCAAGCTGCAAGGTAGGCTACAAGGTGGAAATGGTCAAAATAAACAAGTAGCCCACGGAACATTAACACAAAATATGACAGTGCACGCAGCATAATGTGCTCAATTGCATTCAATCATAATGCATTCTGCATTCAAAATAATAATAAGGTAAATGGCATAAGGCTACATTATTATTATTATTATTTTTTTTGCTTTACGCGCGCTGTGGAGAAATAAGATTGAATCGACAGTGTCAGGGTGAAGACGATTTCTTATCACTTCTATGACACGGCCTGCAGAGCTGAATGTGCGCTCAATGGCTGCGCTTGAAGCTGGGACGCAGAGAATCCTCCTTGCCAACGCACGGAGCCTTGGGTAGGTGTGGGCCTTACCAGTAGTGCACTTATTGCGGGCCATGTTCGTCGCCAGTTTTGTGACTATCAAATTTGTAAATTGAATCACAAGAGGTAGGCTACACATGACAAAGCCAGCACTATTACCATCGTCTTTAGTCACCTCAGCAAAAATTTCCCACACTTTACTCTCTCTGTTTGTGTGTTTCTGGAGCTTCCACTCTCCAGACCTCAGCTTCTCCCTTACCGCTTCCATCTCTCTCCTCTCCTACACTGAGCTTGCGCTGCATCTTCGCCCCATGCAGTCATTCAATCAAATATGCAATATATTGTTTTTTTTTTTTTTTTTTTTTAATATAAATTACAAAAATGTAGTCAACTTTTATTTTAGACCCGACCGACCGCGGCCCGCATTTTATATTTTTTTGATGACTCGTGCCCGCGGAAACCCGCGGACGCCCGCAGTCATCCGCTCAGTTTGGATCAACCCGCGCGACACTGGTCCACACAATATACAAAACTTTTTTTTTTCTTACTGCTGTTTCGGCGCCACGCCCGAAGGGGTCATGTGGCAAATTGAAGAAAGACTTCATATCTCATGTGTTTGTGTGTGTTCATGTGATGATTAATTGCTAAGGCATTTTCTTTGGAAAAGTAAAGTGGGTGTATACATATGTGTTTGTGTGTGAAAGAGGAAGTAATTGCTTGCGTAAGTGCATGAGGGAGCATGCCTATATGTGATTGCAACATGTGTATATTTATGTGTGTATGTGTCCAGACATCCTACCACACTATCATATCTTCATCTTCAAACACGCATAGAATCTCTCAACATCCCAAACCATGTAGAAAGGAACAGGTAAGACATATTATTAGCATGTGTTTATTTGAGAAGTACACTTGCAAAAAAACATATCTTTGAACCACAATTGGTTAATTCTGAACAGAAACAAAGACAAGTTGCTATGATTACAAGGCGATGATTAATCAAGAGCAGGGTTCTTAAACTCCCGGCCCGCGGGTCAATTCCGGTGGGGCCCAGGCCAGATCCGGCCCGCGAGCTGGTGCCAAAATTATAATGCAATCCGGCCCTGGAGAGAGGCGCTAACATCCCGACAGCGGCGCACCCATTCTTCTCCGTCACGCTACTTGCGGAGTTTTAATCGTACCGAAATATTAAGACCTTTCCAACAGTAGTTATAGTTAGTTAGTTAGTTTCTGTGATGAACATTTTGCGAGATAATTAGCGTTGAATATGTATTAAAATTATGATCACCAATACAATTCTGCGTCCATGTCATACATTGTTCTTTGTGCAATATCTCACGGATTCTTAACTTAACTATGACGCATATAAAATAAACAGGAAATCAGATTACAGATACAATGGTGCATAGCAGTCGTCTTTGTGATTAGCGGTTTCCGAGTAATCCGATCTTGAAATCATATACGATTTCTGGATTGTCTTCAACAGTGTCATACCAAAATAGAAGAATTCTCTTCCATAGTGGTCTGTGTACTTTTTCGTTCATTCATTATTCTATTTTGGAATGAAAGATGAAATTGAAAAAAGGGTGCAACTTCTTGTCTTGTTTAAAGCCATACACGCAGAAATGGCTGTATTTGGTTTTCAGCATGTGTTGTCTCATACCATGTGTTGTCTCATACCATAGCAACAATGCTTGCAAGGTATTTGCCTCCAAATAAACCATGTAATAAAAACTCTTTTTTCTAGGATTCAGCGTTTCATTTTCAGTTCCTAAAAGATATCAAAACATGGCACTTGGTTCCATTTCATAAGTGATATTCAAGCGTAAAACACCATAAACGAGTCCTTATTCATTTCTTGTGCGACTTCCAAAATAGAATAATGTATGAACGAAAAAGTACACGGACCCATTGTGAAAGTTGTTTTTAGCTCCCTGTTTGTCAGGACTTACTTTAAGTAACTGTTTGTCAGGATTGTCTCAAGATCCAAATTAGCAATAAATTATATTTAATATTCATAACATATCATAATTAATAAAATATTGTCAGCACATACTGTTGCAAATTGCATAATATACAGAATACTTTTATCATGACTCTTATATTACCAGATTCAACACAATCTCCTATATTTAAAAGTGAAAAGATATTTGTTCTAGTAGGCTATGCATTCAATGATGAGACATAGTTCTACACTCCGGAGTTTAGGTTCTACTTTCACTTTCACTTTTGTATAAATTTCTAAGAGTCTGAACCAAAATCAAATTAATTTGAAATGTCAAAAAGCACTCCAGCACAGGCTGCCTGTCTTTCCCATCTCCGTTACAAAAAAAAGACAAAAAAGAAGAAGTTTTTAGAAGAACTATTTTATTCTTGAATGAACTATGGAGTAGACGAGTACTGCAACAACCCTCTGAGATTCATTTCCTCATTCGAGTGGGAGAGACTTGTATGGCATTTCATGACTGTGATTTAACCCTTTCTGCTCATTTTTGTTTGTTTGTTTGTTTGTTTCTGAGTAGCCTGCATATAAAATAACATTTTATAAATCAGGGCAGCTCAAAATTATTTTCACCAACAACCTTTCATATCAGAAAAAAAATGTTTATTATTGTCAGTATTTTATTTGAACACACTAACACACAAAATTTGGGTATAACAGGGGAATGGAATGATTTATGTTACTCCAGCATTAGGGTCAGAGAATAACAGCTTTACTCAGTCTACAGCTACACAAAGGTGAAGTAACCTTATCTATTTCCTCTCATTTCATTTCTCAGTGCAGATCCAGACTGTCCCTTAACGTTAAGTCGTCGGGTTGAAGCCCTCAAAGCCAACTCAAATGATAAACAACTCTCTCTGGGTTATCAGGAAGTTGTGACCACTGCATCACTGAAACTCACACCGGTCAGATCCTGAAACAGGAGAATTTGGTTTGCCAATTTGGAGTTCATGAGTGACGGGAGCTACATGGGAAGAAGAACAGCAGTAACAGATATCCCCTTCCATGCTATAGGCCTGTGATACCATTGCTTTTTCTATTTATGTGAAGTATGCCTGAGTGACTTTTGTCAGACATGAGAGTCAGTATAACCAGAGAGGGCTGTAGAGGTAGCCTGATTGCCATCGACTTTCAAAGCTCTACGAGACTTTGGTCTGACCAAGAGCCCGTATAACAAAGTTTCTCAAAGCGCATGGTTGACCCGCCTCGGTTTGCTACTGGTCCATGTTAGAAAATGCTGTGCCGAAGCAAAACCAATCACACCACTCTTTCCTCTGACGTATGTGACGCGAAGGGAATTCCTTGAACAGGACTGAGAGCCATTGGAGCTGCTCAAAGTTGATTGGTTCTCGACCAAAAAGGGGCAGTTCCCCCGTCGAGGGGAATTCAGAAATCCTGCCCGATCAGCATCTGGCCAGACCAGCGACAGCAATGCCGAAGGTGTTGCGTCACTGGGAGGGCGTGCCAGGCTACTGTAGAGGAGTAATTGAATGATCTGTGTGATAACTGTGTCGAGCAACAGGACATAGTCATACTGTACAAACCCTAGGCATCAGGGTGCATAATCCAACCTACACAGTATACTAGTCAAATATGTTTAATTAGAAGCTCAGATAAAAATAACAGAGATGCTTTGAATCACATTGACTAAGTCCAGCAAAACACATGAAGTCCAATGATGCACATGAATTCCTGTCTCTTCAATTGCAAAATCATCAGATTATTTATGTTACCATGAAAACAGCTAAATAACACCCAACAGAACATATTGCCATATCACAGTCATACTATCACCACCACCACCTATGACACTAACAACCTCAAAATTAAAATGTGTCATTTCACAAATCAAAATAAGTTGGCTATTTTGTGTTTCTCTCCTAGAGGTGTGTTACTGCAGCAGGTTTCTGAATTCTGAACTGCTCTACTAACACAGTGGCCTTCGCTGGTAAGATCCTCAGAGATGAGTTTGTGTAATAGTATGGAAACACTCTCTCAGTGAAAGTGTGTGTGAAAGTGTGTATGTGTGTGTTATTATCAGGGTCATTGAATGAGAGTTTCCCTCTGTCCCAGTCCAGCTGCACTCTGATCCTCTGGGGTTTCTGCTGCACTCTGATACTGGTGGTTACTGGCGGGGTTGGACAGTGGGCTAAGTATCCACTAGGATCATGATGGACCCTCCAGACTCCACTGCTGCAGGAACCATCTCCTTTCCTCTCACCAGATTCTGTTTTCACCCCCAGATCCCAGTAATCACTGTCCCCAACCTCCACATCCCAGCAGTGAGTCCCTGAGTTAAAGCCCTCTGAGCCCAGGGCAATGCCATAATCAAATCTCTCTGGGTTAGCAGGAAGCTGATGTCTCTTTTTACTGTATGTCAAACTGGTCAGATCTTCAGACAGGAGGAGATTTGGATGTGCAGTGTTAGGATCCAAAATCACAGGAGCTACGGGGAGAAATGATAATTTAAATATAATAAATAAATAATATAATAACTATACCAAGTACTAGTAGCTACTAAAATGTGTGTGTGTGTGTGTGTGTGTGTGTGTGTGTGTGTGTGTGTGTGTGTGTGTGTGTGTGTGTGCAATTTTAAATCATATGGTCAAGGCAGATACACTGCAAACCAATCCCATCCTTCAGTCTTTTTAACATTAGCCTATCAAATGTTGGAGAGGGAGGGGAGATGTGGAGTGGGTGAGGTTGATATTAATTAAAATAACATTTAATTAATTAAATTAAGACCATTTATAGCTTTGGCTGAGGATTTTGCTCATTTTTCAACATAACAAACCTCACCAGAGTTATCGCAAACTGAACAATGAGGGTATAGATACGGAAGGCTTTATCATCATCAACATTTATCAAAGCAAATTTTCATAGCGTCTTGGTAAACACAACAGAGAAAAACACTTGTTTCAGGCAGCATACCATGCTTATCTAGCCTGGGCCTGTCCATGCTTCTGTTGCTGTATGACATTTTGCGATCAAGTGTGTATGGCCAAGGAGGCAATTTACTCAACTCAAGAAAAAATCAAGAACCAATGAGAAACGAGCAGGCTGAAGGAGACAAGCCTACGATGACTCCTTCAGCCTGTCCCACACCACTGATAAAAGTTTGATAGCATTTGATAGACAATTACATTGATCCCGCCCAGAATTCCTGGGCAATGCTTGCTTTGCCAGACCACAGTTCATTTCTGAACATGGACACGCAAGCCAAGCTAATGCCTATCATAATCTAGATACGATATCTAAATTACAGAAATTGTAATCTCTCTGCTTGTGTGTATCTTTGCATTTGCGTGTGTGTGGGGGCATATACTCACTGTACTGAACCATGTCCTGCATCTTCTCCCAGACGCTGAACTTCAGGTTTCCCAAGTACTTTGCCACATTTATCAGAGCTCCTGAAATCCTTTCTGGATCCTGTAGTGTCCACTGGGATCTGGAATAACATTCAGGAATAACAAGACCAGAGCCGAGACAGAGTTTAAATTTGTATTTGGAAGAGAGAGAGAGAGAGTTTGGCCAACTCTCATAATTTTTACTCAGTGCACATTTTACCATGAATCCTTCTTTGTGACATAGTTTGATGGCCGCCCAAGCTGGGGTCTTGGACATTTAGCCTGTAGCCTGGAGCTGCTACTTTTTTTTCTTTTTTTTGGTATGTATGGTATGGTATGTGTTACATAGTGGCAGACAACCAAAAAAAAATCAATGAATAAAATATAAAATGCCAGAGGGCCACTATAGCTTGGCCTCAAATGTGCCACCGGCAACCTGCTAGCCTCTAGCTCTCTCAAGATGTTAGTACAATATCAACCAATTGGACAATATCAACCAATTGGACAATATAGCTTGAGACTGCTTGCTCCAAATGTCCTTTCATATTAATATTAAAATAACTCATTGTTTCACACATGAACGTTTAGCATGGCTAAAGCCAGATGCACAACAGTATGTTTGGTTTTTGTCTATATATGTCTATACATATATACATGTATACATTCACAGCCATTGGTAAACAGAATTGGCCAAACTCTCTTGGCTCTGAGAGAACCAGGAGATTACCTACCTTTCCACTGTTACCTTATAGTCCTGTAAAACAGAGGTTGGATTTGGTTAGATATCAATATGATGCTGTTTGTGTGTGTGTGTGTGTGTGTGTGTGTGTGTGTGTGTGTGTGTGTGTGTGTGTGTGTGAGTGTGAGTATGCAGATACACCATAGCAACATAGAATTGCTTACACAACAATAAATTATTATTGTGCAGTTGCTTACCTGCAGGAATATGACATCATCAGCTCCCATCTGCTCTTCTATGGCTCTGATTGTGTCTGAAAGAGATGAGATCTCTCTGTTCATCTTCTCAATCTTCTCCTTCATCATCTGACTCTTTTGCTCCTCTTCCTCCCTCAGCGCAGCTATCCTGGCTGCCTCTTCATCATGTAGAAACTGGTAAAGCTTCTTGAACTCCAGTTTGATCTGTTGCTCTGTGTGTTGGGCCTGGACCTGCAATACCACAAACTACTTGACAATCTTATACATAAAGCCAGTGTATTGAATATAATTGTGTTGATGTCATCTCATAACAACAAATATACTGTAAATTATAAATGTAAATGTAAATAAATGTAAAATCTAAAATATATGTTAATCATTAGAATTTATGCTGCCTGACAAGCCAAACCCACATCAAGACAGATTGTGGCCAGTGTATTCAATATTATTGTGTTGATGTCATCCCATCAGAAAGAATATACTGTAAATTATAAATGTAAATGTAAATAAATGTAAAATCTAAAATATATGTTAATCATTAGAATTTATGCTCATGTATGTATGTCTAGTATATCGCCTTACTAGTATTCTCTGGCTAGTTTTAAAAAAGCAAAAAAAGTGTATATTTCCAGTACAGCATTTTTGTCAGAGGTTGTTTGTGAAGGAGGCATCACTTACTGTTATGTGTTGACTGGTTTCATCACAGAGTTTTTTAGCCTCTTTAAAGGCATCCAGTTTGTTCCGTAAGGGCTGTAGTGTCAACTTCAGTTCCTCCTATAATGAGATAAACATGCTTTTCACATCAGAAAACAAATGTGCACTTGTGTGAAATTGGAATCCCGTATATTGAAAATATGTAAAAATAAATAAATAAATGTGTTCATTTATTCATTACTTGTATTGCAAACACTACAGCATCGTGTAATTTAAAATATTGACACATGATCTTCATTGATGTACTGTATATATTATTGTATTAGCAGTACTCGAGTTGAGGGGGGATGAAGGGGAACGGCATCCCCCTTCTGAAATAAAAATTGAAAATAATCCCCCTTCTTAAACAGCCATCCCCCCATACCATCCCTTGTTCCATTTTAAAAATGTGAAAATTACAATTATTTTAACATTGGAAATATTAGCCTACCATTTCAACATTAGAGGCTTTGCATTTATTTATGCGCTTCACTTAAACAAAGGTTTCAGTCACCGCAATCGAAAATTCCGGGCAAAGCGCAGATTTTTTTTGGTTTCACTTTCAAAACGGTAGCCTACCACTGTTTTCTTGCCGGTCTTACTACATGGCATGAAGGAGTCTGGCGATCCACAAGCGTATTTGCGAAATAAAGTTTGTCTACTGTACACTATCACGTACAGGCCGGCCACACGCAAATAGGGTGGTCAAACCTCTGGAAATACGCATAGACAGTGTGCATTTGACCTTTTTGAGGCTCTGCACTTAGCTGAGGCTTTCAGAGAGATGCACGCAGTTGACAGGTAGGCCCGTCATCTATGTTTGCCTATAGTAAAATACTTGTGTTTTTCTCTACACGTTGTCTTTCTGTCACCCATTATCTGTGGCAATCGCACACAGACACAGAACTCTCCTCTGTGCTGCTCCCCTTACCGAACCCATTTGACTCGCACGCATACGCGCAAGTCCCAGAACAAAAAAAACATCGCGAAGTTCATCTAATGCTCTGAACTTGCTGATTGATGTATTTACACTGATCACGTGAAAGTAACAGTACTTGATATTATTACTCTCATTCTCCAACATTGGGCTGATTATAAAAATGCATTTGCCTAATAGCAATCATTTTAAACTTGGCTAAGACTTGCACAGGACATTAAGAGCCTTGTGCATGGCATATGTCGCCTCCGTGTATAGAGTAATGAAGAGATGAGGAGTTAGCACATGGATTAAAATTCCAAATAGTAAAGAATTACCTTCTTCCTTTTTATCTTTTTTCAGTTAATTAAATAAACACATGTATGAATAAAAAAACATATTGTTATATGAATGGGTAATTGTAGTAGGCCTAATTATGTCTCATCATTCCTGAATCATAAAAAAGGGGCAGAACAGAAGTATATGGACCTCACATTCAACAATTCTTTAAAACTTTACAATTGCCAAAGTAGTGCCTTCTGTTGAAACAAACTCCTGTCCTTCCATTGACAAATAGATTTATAACAACTGACTAATAAAGCATAAATTAGGCCAAATGAAAATGCGTATGCCTGTGTGCGTGTATCCACGAGGCCTATGCACTCTGTACAAGTGACCCCACCATGGGCGCTCATCGACACAAATTAGCCGTCCCAAACGATAAAATCCACCATCCCCCTTCTTTTTATGTTACAATTCGACTACTGTGTATTAGTATCCTTCAGTGAATATTGTTAAGCTAGTATGTAAGGGATAACGGCCGCCGAGGCAAACTTCGTGTAGGCAAACAGCCCTTCGGCTTCGCCGTCGGGCTGTTCTTTGCCTTCGCGTCGTCCATTATTTCTCTGATATCGGGACACCTCGGCGGCCGTTATCCCTTACATACTAGCTTAACAATATTCACTGAAGGATACTAATATGGACAATAATATATACAGTACATCAATGAAGATTATGTGTCAATATTTTAAATTACACGATGCTACGCGAAGTCCATTATTTCTCTGATATCGGGACACCTCGAAGGCCGTTATCCCGCTTATCACCCGGTTGCAACTAAAACGTATAGATGGTAAGCAAGTGTTTAAAACATAAAAGAAACACGTGGCTCCGTTTAGAAAGAAGTTATCCTGTTCGGTTGGGGTACTATTTTCATATGAAAGAAGATCCGCAAGGCTGCATTCTAAAGAGCATTGATATAGAACGCTGGTGAAACTTTTTTAACCCAACAATGCCTCAGGTGTCCTGTTATCTAGAAATAACGGACACCCTGACAGCCAATCAGAAAACAGTATTCCATTCCACCGGGTGATAAGTGAGCATATTCTGTGCTCCATTAGTGAACACTCATTGATGTCATGATCAGTAAGCATTGAGGAGAATATGAGTGGTTAATCAGGCCTTCCCACAGTAAATGCCATCTCTTGGCCATGGACAGTTCATCTTACCTTATGCCTCAATGCTGCTTCAATGATGGGACTACAGTTGTGGTTTTTGTGGAGTGTAGAGTCTCGACACACCAAACACACAAGCTGATTGTCTTCTTCACAGAAGAGCTTCAGTTTGGAACAGTGCAGATTGCAGAAGGCTTTGTTTCCAAGGCTATCATGGGAAAAAGTATCACACAGATTCTTAAGATGAAGGTTAAGCGGATAAATCTCCTTAGAGCATCTTCTTCTGCACACAGGACATTGCCTCAATCCTTTGGATTTCCAGAATTCCTCTAGACAGCCTTTGCAGAAGCTGTGAGTACACGTTAGAAGAAGAGGGTCTTTGAAAACTCCACTGCATATGGGACATGAAAAATCCTCTTCTGTGAAAGTTCTGGAAGCCATTTCCTCTACACTGGCCATACAGGTCTGTCAGGATTAGTCCTGTTAATAGGATTAGTATTTTCACTTTCACTGGTAGGCCTCATGTACCTCATGACACCCTCTGAAATTGAATATTTCCTGATGTTAAATGTCAAGAACAAACTCTAAAGTAAAAATAACTTAAAATTGCTCTGATCTAATGCCAGCATCTCTGTCTCAATATCATAACAAGAAAAACAAACAGAAAGCCCAGACCTCTGCCAAGGCAATGTGGTCACAGATGGTGTTCTGGACCACTGATCGCCACCCAAATTAAATCAGTTCGTACTTGTCCCAATGCACACGTTGTCTGAAAATTTCATCCAAATCCATGCAGTACTTTTCGAGTTGTTGTACACAGAGAGACAGGCTCACACACACACACCGGCAAAAACATAACCTCCTTGGCGGAGGTAACAACAAAAAATGGAATGTGTTCCGGGCAGGAGCACCACCTCTTGAGTTCATTTCCTCAGAAGACTCCGAAGGAGGGACTCCTGGAAACAATCATTGGACAGTAATTGGACAGAACTCGTCAGGTACCAGCATTTCATATTCACTGTAAAACTGGTTCCTTGGTATTTCTGCCTGTGGCTTCATGTGCTGCAACACCCCAAACCTCCTTCATATGCACTAATGTTTTTTTTTTTTTTACAGTTTGACATCTTGATATCAGCACTTCTGTTGCTTTCATACAATTTAATGTTGATGCTGTTAAACACACACACACACACACACACACACACACACACACACACACAAACCAAGGATAGCACTGCCCTCATCTTTCTATTCATTACCTTTCCTGACTGACTCAGCAAACTGGACATTCTCTCTCTTCACAAACTGTATATATCAAACGTCTGCATGCAGCATCAAGAACTGTCCATGAACGGTCAGCCTAAGTGGACACTCGTACACACTATTGTTAAGCTTTTCTCTTGGAGATTCTTGGACATCCTTAGAGCGTACCAGCCACTGGAGTCTTTCCAGGCAAGGAAAGTAAACTGGGATGATGTGTTTGTTGAAAATCATTTTATTGGCCTGATTATCATATAATGTTGTGGAACAATATTCTGGAATTAAAGCTGTATTAGGCAAGTCTACATAATTCTGAAACTTTCCCCCTGTCTCTACTACGCTGCTCAACAACCTCTCAAACCCCTCCCTCGCTGTAGCAAGTTGTCAGCAGCTTGCTCACAGCTGTGATCGACAGGCAGTTATCCCTCCCTCCGAACCTGAAGCTACATGGAGCGCTGGATTTTTGCAACAACGATTACAGGGTTAGCATGGATCTAGAGAATTAGGGTTTTTTTCCCTTAATAGCCCTTTTCATGTACTACTTCAAGAATAATGTGAGAATTCTATGAAATTTGACTTAAAAAGAGTTGCATAATACAGCTTTAAGATGATTACCCTAAGCTGTGGATAGTGTCATGGGTACTGACTGCATTTCCTGCATGAAAGCACATAGGCCTATAGGAACCTTTTAAAAGGGTACATAGTTATGGTCGACATAGCATTGTTGTCAAACAAAACATAAAAGCTAATTGCATGCAGGATTTCACAAGTATGTAGGATGTGTATAAGGAGCATAACATAGACTGAAGCATCTTCTAAAGGTAGTTTAATCTTAAATTTAAAAATATCTGATCTGACCATTTGACTGTAGAATTTTGTTTAACAGAAATAGGTCACATTTGCAAATCCTATAGAAAGAAATACAGAGTTTACATCTATCAACAGAAGAGATTTCAGTAACATCTTAAATGGACATTCCAGAAGTTATGATTATACATCTACCTGATGTAAGTTTGGCTGCTGTACATTTACATTTACACATACATTGACACTAAAACAACTTACAAAAAGATGATTAACAGTCAAGCGACATAGTCTACAAGTCTTAGTTAGAAGTGCACATTGAAAGGTCACTAAACCTGATTGCCTTCATTAAAGACTTGTTTATATTTTTATGAACAGAGTGCCTTTCACCTACTTTGTTTTTGAAATTTCAATTTTATTTCATATTTTGAGCTGCGTGTGGGCCTCCTTCAGTGGTGGAGTCTTTCAGGAGACCTTTTTGAACCCAACACTGGCTATGCTAGAGCACACACAGTAGGGGGCAGGAGAAGAGAAGAGTTCACCACTGAAGGAGACAGATTATTGGTTGGAGGGGTCCAATAAATTTGAATTCAGAAGAGGAAGTCTGAAGTGAATCCACCAAATTTAGACCCACTAGAGGGTGTGCTCCCGGTGTATGAGTGGGTTCCACCAAAATTTAATCCACTGGTGGTTGCTGAGTTGAGTCCTGCATACAGTAGGCCTAGAAAAGAACATACATGTAGATATTAATATCAAAGAGGTTGTTTCAATAAGACATGGATAATGCACCACTGCTGTTCTAAGATAAATGACATTCACAGCTATCTTCTAGCTTGCTAAACTTATCCCCAAAGCACAGATAGTGTATAACCTGCTGAGGTGGTATTGTTGGAGTCTGATGATGATCCTCCAACGCTAGGGAACGCTAAAGGACTCTGAGATACATCAAATTTGTTGGACATCATGGATGGTTTGCTGTAGTCTAATTGAAATCCCCCAGACTCAGTGGGGGAATAACAAAACTTTTCTGTGGGGAAGAAATGGGAAGAAAAAGTGAAGGAGTACAGAAACAGGCAAACAGCTCTACCTCAGAAAGAAAGGAAAGTTTGTCAAGAGGAAAAAAATGTAATTTCCATCACTATATAATTTCTCATTTCACATACAGAATACAGACTGTCAAATTATGACTCAAACCTCCAAAGACGGGTTCCCTGCAGGAGTCTGACGATGTGCCTCCAAACATGAAGCCACCATAGGGGAAGCTATACAAGTTTGGCAGGGGTCCACCGAATGTTAATGGACTGGTGGGTGAATATCTAGATGAGGCTGGGGAGGGTTCGCCAAATACATATCCACTGGAGGGAGGAGTTTTGCTGCTGAAGCCAAATCTGAACCCTACAGATGAACCAGGGGAAAAGAAAGGAGAGAAAAAGAAACAGATGAAATAGAAGAGTTTATTTAATTCTAAATCTGTTGTTTGAGGTCACTGAATGTTGTCATTAGGAAAAATAATGAGAAAATGTCCGCAAATTGAACTGAATAGGAAAGTAGCAGCTTAGAGAGAGTGGTTATTATGTTCAAGTGAAGGACTGGTACTAGAAAACTAATTGATATTTTCGGGGGCTTTTTCCACCTTTATTACATAGGACAGTGTAGAGAGACAAGAAACGAGTGTGAGAAACAGACGGGGAGGGATCGGGAAATGACCTGGGCTCGGAATCGAACCCGGGTCCTGAGATTTATGATATGGCACCTTAGCCAGCTGAGCCATGATACCCCAACTATTTGGTCATTTTACAGTATGATTTTCAATCCCACCTTTAGGTTCAGGTTTGGTCGTGGGCTTCTTACTCTGGCAGGCCCCACACTGTAGGTGTTTTACTTTGTTTTGCGCAGAGCACTTGCCACACACCCAGCTGCCTTTTGGTTTCTTAAACTGATCCCGAATGGAGAGGCGTCCAAAGAACGAGCTGTCAGGTGCACCTCCAAACTTGAAACTCCTGGAGGAGTCTGAGGTTGCAGCTCCAAACTTTTTAGATCCACTGGATGATGTGACTACTGAGGAATCTGTTGAGGGATTACTTGAGGGTTTGGTGTTCTGGCAAGCTAGGCCTTTGGTATCTTCTGCAGCGTTGCTCTTTGTGTCCCCTATCTTCCTCAGTGCAGCAATCCTGGCTGCTTCTTCATCTTGTAGAAACTGGTGAAGCTTCTCAAACTCTTCTTTGATTATGCTTTCTTGCTCCAGGACCTGTATGATAATATCAAGTCATCAAATTATTTTCTTGGTATTTTAAACCTTAAGAGTAAAAATGCAACCAGTTACAACCCCAAGTGACTGGTCACAAGAAAATTCAGTCACAGAATAAAATGAGATAGCTCAAACTAATGTACAGTACATGTATTGAGGCAAGTAAAATTAAATTAATTAAAGCAGAATTGCCCCCGCCGGTTTGCAGAATTCAGTGTATTTGTATGAAAAAATATTTATTAACATCATTATGAGACTTTGAACCACAGGGCTACGGGATAACAATGATGTTGTACATGAATGTTCAGGGGTCACAAAATAGTCTAGCACGACCAAGGTCAAAAAGGTTGGTGACCACTGCACCAGTTGTCTGTATTATGTAGGGATCACTTACTTTTCTGTTTGAAGCAGCTTCATTGCAGGTTGTTGTATCGTTCAAAATATCAATCGTTTGCTGCAAAGGCCTCAGTCTGTCCTTCAGTTCATCCTAAAGATGAAGTAAACTTAATAGCTGTGACTGAAATCAGATTTCTATTGGCATGATGTCTTTAAGATTGACTAGCAAAAATGTTAATGTTAATTAGAATAATATTCTGTAAAAGAATATGGTCAGAAAGTTAACAGCATAACAATTCCATATAAAAGGTGAAACTTGATACAAAACATGTTGATTGACCAGGGCCCGATTTCTTGATAACAATATTCCATCAATGTTTTGAATGGAGTTATTCTATTAAAATCACAAACAAATGTGATTTTGATTCACCTTAGATTGAATTGCTGAAATAAATGCTATTAACGTTTTGACAATATTCATTTACACAATATTCTATTGATCATGCAGACTTTAATATATTCGTTTGGTTTTCCAGTATGTTTACCAAACATGATTGTAGTGTTATTCTATGGATCACTCATTTATAGCATTTGCGACAATACTCTTAAACAACAATGGTTTCAGGAAATGGTCAGAGAACCGAAGATGTTCTTAAGAAGGACTTTATGAACTATAGAATTCAAATGCTTTTGAGAAGCCCGACTCACACCTCTTACCTTAAGTGCTTTAGCAATGTGGGCTTCATGGAGTTCAGAGTTTTGACAATGTAAACTATCAATCTTCTTGTCAACTTCAGAAAAGGGCTTAAGTTCAGAATTAGGCAGACTGCTGATTGCGTCCCTCTTGCTTTTGAATATCTCACAAAGGTTCCTCAGATGCAGGTTGAGTGGAGGGCTTTCCTGCGGGGATTCCTTCCTGCAAATTGGACATTCCCTAGATCCTCTTCTTTCATAGAACTGTTCGAGACACATCTTACAAATGCTGTGGCTACACAGTAAAAGAAGAGGATCCTCAAATATCTCACAACACACAGGACAGGAGAAATCGTCTTCAGTGAAAGACATGGAAGCCATTTTCCTCAACAGTTAACTAACTGTACTCCTCGTCTCATAGGTTACACTTCCTCTTTCTTGTATGAAAACAGTCTGCCTGCCTTCATATGTCAACGTGAGACTCAATACGCCATAGTCTTGTTTTTAAAGAAGTATCAAATCCCTTATCACAGTCCACAGAATTGAACTGAATGTAAGAAGACTCCCATCATCATCATCCAGGTTTCAGAGGTTCAGCCTCTCATTAGTCAATGGTAAGACATGAAGTGGATTGTCAGGCAAACTGGAAAACATGGAATAGGATCAGGGCCAGTTCTAGCCTTTTCTCTGCCCAAAGCCAGTTTTGAACTGTGTCTGTCTGTGTAGGGCTGGATTGTCACTTTGCCCAGTACCACAATCTGGGTGCCTCAGTTCCCAGGATTGTCTTAGCGATAACACAGCAAGTTGCCATAGAGACAACCTTGATAGGGTCCCAGACAGAGTCAACAATCAGCAGGTGTCTGTTGGGGAATCCATGGGGAAGTAGTGCAAGAGTGTCTTACTCATAGAATTGTATAGTAGAACTATACTACTGTCACTGATATTCTGAAGGCCAGTGCTGGTTGGGAGGGGTAGGCCGAAAGCACATTAATTGTTTATGCTCAGTTTAGGGCAGGTAGTTTGTGTTCCATTTAATGCCTTGATGTTCCCCTGAGCTGGGGTAAAGTGAGAAACAAGACACAATCGCATTTTCATTGCCCTTTGCCCTGAATACATTCAGATAATTTTCATATCTAGGAAACATCTAGAATGAATAGGAAATAGGTGATTCTCACAAAGGATGGCCTTTTCGGTAATGAGAATTCTGTCAGTAATGATAAATCCCATAGGAATTCCATAGGCGGTAATGAGAAAAAAATTTGCCCGGACATAAATTTGTAGGTTTCACGAGAATTAGCCAAGTGTGTCAATTTTACTGTTATAACGTTGGCTTGGCTAGAGGTGAGCAAATGGAAAGCTTAAAGCTGCCTAGACTGATAACAGTTGCATTACATTGTGGGCAACTGTAAGGGAGGTTGTTCGGTATGTCTCTGCTTACAATGCATTAAATGCTTGGTAGGCTACAGGTTACGTATATGTTTATGTTATTCTGTGCCTGCTGTTTTCCTTATCACTGATAAGGCGGAATATTACAGTATGTTCTTGCTGTTGTTTTTGTGCTTGCTCTGTTTATGTTTGTCCCCTGCGTCAGTGGCTATCTGCTCTTTGCCGTCCACATCAACTGAGATGACTAACTCGATCTTCTGTCAACCTGGAACTGTACTTATAGTCAGGCAAATTCCTGTCTAGTTAGAGCAGCTGATGGATTTTTAAGTGTAGCATGCTGTCTCTCCCTTGGTGCATCAAGTTATTTTTCTTTTGCTTTTTGTAAATAATCTCTGCTCCGGAATTTTCTAAACTTTCGTCTGACTTGGTCTTTGCTACAACCTTTTGGTAACCTTAAAATAATAATTATCATCACAGGAGATGCACATTTTGCCAGCACAGTTTCAAATGTATGACCTTGTGTCCCTAAGGTGTTATCAGTAGCTACACTATCTCTTTGGGCCCCATTTGTGTGTACCAGTCCCTAATGTGGATGTCTCTGTGTAGGGCAGCCGCCTAAAATGTCAGAGAGTGAGATTTGCTATCACTAAGGGACATAGTGTTCAGAATATACAATGAACAGAACATACAACCAATACATATTTTCCTCAGAGTATTTTTCCTGTGATACATGTATTCCGTTCATCAGGGATATTTTTTCTTTGAAAAGACAAGACAATATGTCACAGTATGTTGATTTTAGTTCATCATACATACACACATCAACCATCAGTCCTGTGTGCATTGCTGTTTCAAAATGAAGGATTCCCATTCACCAATATCTGTACAGTAAATACCGGCTTCATATTGTTGTTGTTTTGTTTTAATCCATCCCACAGCACAACACTCCACCCTGATGTTAGCCTGTCTGAAAACTATTGCCTAGTTGTATGACGTCACTGTAATTAATGCAGAAACCCAATTCCAATAAAGTGGATGTTTCTTTTGAAACCTTGCTCCATCTGAAATTCTGTTTAAAATGACAAAGTTCTTGAACTGAGCTCTGAACACTACTGAAGCATGAGATACATTCAGGGGCGGTCCTACCCTCTTTGGTGCCCTGGGCGAACACCTTATGCCCATACCCCCCCCCCCCCAAAAAAAAAAAATAAATAAATAAATAAATAAAATAAAATAAAATAATAATAATAATAGCCATTGCTGCTTCTATTTTTTTTTTTTTTTTTTTTGCAAATTTTTTTATGGTACTTATGGTAGCTATTACTCTACTATATGCATGTCTAGCTTCTACAGCAAAGGAGAAAATCTGAACCCCAAAC
>JAODXP020000029.1:29271131-29426131 GCA_027497455.2 Sardinella longiceps
CTCAAAGGGCTGGTGTGGGAGCCCCCTGCTGGCATGTTTTGTTTGCCACTGTTGCTGTTATTACGGTCACGTGTTGTTGAAAGAAACTCTCATAATGAAAAAAAAAGAAGAAGCAAAAGCATGGTTGTTTCATTCTGTTGATTTTTTTTATCAGGTCTATTGGTAAGGAGTGATTTTTTGTTCAATCTCAAAATGAGTATTTTGTTTTATTGAGCCTACTTTTTAGGCCTCACATAGCCTACAGGAGGACAGTCAGATTGTCTTTCAAATGATTATACATCAATTTCACACAGTTGTGAGAAAATAGCTTAGACAAAAAGATAAACGTTTTTAAAAAAATGAATTAATTAAAAGACCTACCTCATTCAGTAGGGCACAAATTGGTGTGTGGGTGCAAACAAGAATTTGAATTGGATTTGTAAGCAATGAATGTAACAAAGGGTGTAACACAGAGGTGCATAATAGTGTAACATTTAAATCCAAAAACGTTAAGAGAGAGTGAATAACAATTCTTAGGACATTCAACCAAGCACACCATGCTAGTCCATCAAATTCCTCTGGCTTCTGCTTCATGTTTAGGCCTATGAGAAGGCTTTGGTCAGAAATCCTAACTGACATTTTTGTACAGTACAAACAGCAATGAGAATGGAATTGTGTTTTACTCTGGAACCAACAATATGTTTTCCCTTAATTTACCTGAAAAAGGGTGAACCACCAAGCTTCTATAAGCTTGATAAGCATTTGTGATTGATTCCTGGATTGGATGTATCCCTGATATTCCCCAACTGGTTGTCATCATTTCAAGTCTAATGGAGTAAGTTGTTACTGTTCGTTTTTGTTACAGATGAACTTAATATTAGATCAGGCAATGACAATAATTACTACAAGTTATTAGCGAGCTAACACTAGGCTAGCTAGGGGCAACTAGATTTCTAGGCTAAGTGCGTGCAGAGGCGACTTGACAGACAACGGTTGCGCCCTCCCTCTACCCAATCCAGCCCTTCCAGACTCAAGTACAGAAATTTTTCTGTACAGAGATGGCCTGCCAGGCTAGGAAAATTCATGTTGCAGAAGAAATTCAAATTGCCTTGCGGTGCTTTTTAGTTTCCAGGCTAAACTGTGATCCTACTTGACACTGGTGGCACGCCAATAGAGGTTACATATTTGGGCTCATATGGTGACCTAAGGTGAAAATGCATCAGGAAACCAACCATATAATATTTTAATGTGAAAGGGAAGATGACACAGCAATAAGGCAAAGCTCAGCCACATTGCTTAGAAAGTTGTCTTGTGTCATTGTCAGCTTTAGACTAATTCAGGTACAGTCAGTCATTTGCTGCACTGTAGGCATCATTTAGGCTTCCAGTTTTTCAAAAGTAGCCTAATCATTTCCTCTATGGTGACGCTATGGTACAAATGACCAAAATGAGTGTTGTGAAGAACAAATGTCATCCAGTGACCTATTTCTGCCTTACTCTTTCTACAGCACCAAATTACTGACCATTCATTGAAACTGTTTTCAGGAACATGTCTCAAATAAAGTTGGGATAAGTGATTGTGCTGTTTTGACAGTTTTTTTTTTTAACAACCAGTACAAGTTTTGAACATTTGTGTTGTATAATTCTTACCCGGTGTTGGATGTCAGCTGCTAAATAGGCTAGGGTCTTCTTGATTGTGCTTTCTGTTCCATGATGGTCCCAGGTTCGTGACAGGTCTGGGCTGCAGGCAGATCGGCATGTATGGAATGCATGACATTGCTTTTGTTGAAACATTCTAGGTCTTTCCTGCAAAAGACATGGGATGGGATGGCAGCATATGCCATTCTTTTGAACGGAGCACAATTGGTTGGTCTTTCGAAAGCAAGTTCAGTTTGATTTGTATAACCAGAAAAGTTTTTCAGTCCTCGGCCCATTTCATATTAGCTCAGGCTCAAATAAGATGGTGGATATGATTTCTGGATCATATGACTTCTTTTAATGGTAGAAAGTGTATCTCTAGCATGATCTCTAGTCAACATCTCTCACGTTTCTGAAGTGGGTTCGATGAACATAGGATAGATCAAAAGGCCTCTGATGGTTGTTTCTTGATTTTGGTTTTGGGTAGAAAGTCAGTGTCTCCATGTGTCAGGGTTTAAGCTATTTGATTGGGGCGGTCTGGTGGTCATACCAAGCTGCAGAGCGAAATCAAATAACTTGCTGATCAGAATAAGTTTTCCCAGGCTAGTTTGAAACCCCATATATTGTGGCAACCCAAACTAGTTTTAAAAATGGTTCCCTTTGTTTAAATTCTGTCATTCTGAATATTTGAATGTTTTCTCCCCCATATGACATTGACAATTATAATTTTGGATTTTGTCAAGGGATGTATGTGTAATGTGAAAAAGTGTGTTTAAAGTAGTTGTGTAAGATTATATTGATAATAAAGTCCCCTCAATTTTTCATCAATGCAAGGCAGGACCAGTGAAATGAAGATGACCTAATCCAGAGACTCCAGTTGGTTTTTGATTTGGGATTAAAGTAGTGGCGGCTACTGTTTGAATTGAACACGTATCTCATTAGAAAAATACAGTGACACCATCTCTAACATCATCTCTCTGAAATTCAAAACAGGAGTGAGAGCAGGGACTCAACTGTATCTGTGCTGAACTGAATTTGACCTGATCTTGAATACGCTTTCAGAAATATATACTTCACAGTGAGAGAAGTTTCACCACGAGGTGACAGGAATCTACAAAGCACATTAAATATTTCACCCACAGACTTTTCCAGGCAGACACAAAATGAGCTCATATCCCAAATGAGTCCCAAAATTGTACAAAAAAGTAGATAGTCTCAGGACATTTCATACATCCACACACATACATATTCATCTATATAGAAACTTAACATAAACCATACACCACAGTTTTTTCACAAGTTGGAGCTTTGGCATTTGTCCTTTTCACATACACACATACATACATACATACATACATACATACATACATACATAAATATATACTCACACAGGAGACGTGTGCTTAAGCAATGATCAGAAGAGCATGTATTTAAATACCCCACTGGGATGGAATAGACATATATAATAATCATCACAAGAGCAGCACAATACAGCCAACCACGGAGAAAAAGAGAGAAAGAGCGAGAGAGAGTGAGAGGGATAGAGAGAGAAAGAGAGAGAGAGAGAGAAAAAAGAGAGAGAGAAAGAACAGGAACAAAGTCAAAGGAAAAGAGGATCAGGAATGCCCCCACACTGGCCTCTTAGCACCAGGGTCATGGGCATGAGTCTTTGGGCACAAGTGTGCTTCCTCCTCTCCAGACAGGAAATGATGTACGCACAGGGACAACATGGAGAGGAGCAGAAAAAACCATGCTGCAGACCAATCACAGGAAGAGAAGAACAAAGGGCCCGTCCTCTATGACACGCCCCTCACTCCCCAGTATGAGATAGCAGACACCCCAAAATCAGACTGTGATCTATTATGTTTGTTTGTTCGGTCCCTGTTGGTGTGCCTAAGCACCACTCTACATCACAACTGCCATCACACATACTGATTTTTTTTTTTTTTTTTTCTTTTCGTAGCATGAACATAGCATTTTTCCATGACAACACTGAGCCGTTTGGTGTGCCTTATGTACAGATGCTGGTGTTACAGGTGTGGTCACGAATGCAGGGCCAGGGTAGAGTGTTTCAGTAAGTTTGGTAAGGTAAGAAAGTACAGAGAGAAAAAACAAAGAGAAAAACATAATGAAGAGAAAGAGAGAGGGAGAGGTTGAAGTCAGGGGTCCAAACCAGAGGGTTGTGGTGATTGGTAGGTTTGGTAAACTGATGAGGGTGGGGGTGGGGTTTGGGAGGGGTGGCCTGTTTCCCTGACTGACTGCTCCCTCGCTTCAAGAAGCACCAACCACTGTTCAAACACCCCACCCAGCCCAACTGAAGAGGGAGAGGCAGATATAGTGTGTATGTATATATGTATCTGTGTGTGTGTGTGTGTGTGTGTGTCTGTGAGTGTGTACATGTATGTATATATGTGCATTTGCGTGTTTGTGTAAACATTATGTGTCTATGTGAGTGTGTGCATGTGTGTGCATAAGTATGTGAGTGTCATCGTGTGTATGAGTGTGTGTGTGTGTGTGCGTGTGTGGTTGTCTTTTGATTGTCACTGCTGGAGAAAGACAGAGTTCAGCTGTTCTCCTCTGTTTCTTCTCTTCAGTCTTTAAAAAAGGAGTAAAAATGAGCGAAAGAGAGATGTCCTCCATATCTCCTAAAAGTGAAAGGGAAAAGAGAAAAGACCTTCAATGCAAGATTACATGTAGCCTAGAAATCTACACGTACCCTAGCAGTAGCAAACTGGTTTGCTCAGCCAGTATGTCTTGTGATGATTATATATAACATTATATGTTATAGTCTGGCTTGTCAGAGTAGCCTAGAACTCTAGACTCACTCTGGTGGTACAGTAGCAAATTCAATTGGCTCAGCAAGGACGTCTAGTTATCAGTCATAGGTTGCACTCAGACATCGGTGGTGTCTGAGCTGTCTATCCACGCACAATGCTCTAGGTTGTATTCAGACATCATAGACAGGGAGTCATTGGGCGGGGTTAGCATTTTAGAATCGGCTTGTTAGTTGCTCTGATTGTTTGTAGCCGTCTAACCCAAGGGTCTATCACTTGTGGCCAGACTATACATTTTATGTGGTAATATGGCTTGTCAGGCTTTTGTCAGAGTACTGTAGATTACATATTGTAGATTACATACGGATTACTGTAGATTATAACCTGTACGTCTACATTTATTAATATAAAACAAACTTGTTATGATACACAGGAATGTGTCAGCTTTCTGACATTGCCTCAGCTGAAAACTGTTACTACAGTAGGTACTATATGTGTTTCTAATGTGCCATCAACATGCTGCTATTTGCACATATGTTGAACACACATGGTCAGTTGAAATGAATACAGAATTCATAGTCATATACTCTATACTCTTTGTCTTACAAGGAAATTAATGTTGTAATTCTAATACATCTGTCTATTCTTAGCATGCACACAAACATTTTGTGAATAAATGTTTCAACTCTAACCCTGTATCTAAAAATTGTGTAGGCTTTATATAACTTCAGCCATATTTTCTCCACTATGCACTATTCTCCACTATGCAAGAAACAGCTTACAATAGTAGCCAAGACAATATAATAATACATATATAAATTTTGTATATAAAACAAAACAAATAGCTCTCCACATACAGTGTGTTGGAATAGCTTTCAAAAGCACTACCATTAGTGTAAGCCATATAGCCAATAGTAACTTACCTCAAAACTCATTGCAAATAAATAAGCAAACATGAATTCTAATAAATCATGTAACTCACTTAATGCATAACTTGTGCTCAGATATTGGGATTTACAACCAAAACCTAACCTCCTGGACAGCAGACCTTGCCCTAGTGCGTATAATACCCAGGAGCAAGGTCAGACGTCTCTCTCACCTGTGCTGTGTAGCCATGGAGCGGTCCTCTAAAGGCTGGTGTAGCAGTCTTCACTGGACTGGTCAAGCAGCTGGCACAGCACCCCCCCTCGAGGGTAGCCATACTCCTCCGGCTCACACGCCCCAGCGTGAGGGGGGCCTCTCTGTACGGGGCCAGGGTAAGGAGACTGAGGCATGGTTCTCAGACCGGGGCTCATCATGGAAAGCTCTCGCTTGGACGGGGTTCGAGGATCCTCGTAGGCATGGGGGTTGTACCAGCACGGGGACGAGCTGTACCGGGGTGAGTCGTACTGCGAGATGGGCTCCTTGCTCACCGCTGAGCCGCACTGGGGGAGGAGGCGGGGAGTTGGGGAGAGGGTGGGGCTAAATGTCCTGGAGGAGGAGGAGGAAGGGGAGCAGTAGGACTGAGAGGGGAGGGCTTGGGCTGGTTTGGGGTAGGGCTTCAGGACATCCATATGCACAGAGGGGCTGGGGGAGAGGGAGGTTGCGTCAGTGGGGTAGATCTGAGAGGGACGCTCATCGGAGGAGGCGGTCGAGCTGTGGCCTGAGTACGGCGACGGGTACTCACACGTCTCAGGGCCATGGCTCATTGGGGATAAACTGCTACTGTCACCACTGTAATAGTCCAGGGACTCCTGGAACATACTCCTTGTGGGAGACTTCTGGGATGGTGGCAATTTGGACTTGGTGGTAGAGCGCTCCCTCTGGCATGGTGAGTAGCCATATCGGCCTCCTCGGGACCCCCTTGAACCCCGGCTCCCGACTCCAACCCGTTTGGGCCCTGAACTGTGAGAGGACGGACTCACAGGGGACCCTGGAGGCATAGTCACTGGAGGACAGGCCTCTTTCTCACCCTGTGGGCTCTCGTTTTGTTTTCTTCTACCTCGCCCAGGCTTGGAGCCGCCCTGGAACAGCATGCTTTGGCTCCAGTTGTAGGAGGGACCGGAGGAACTCTCATTCCAGTCCATCATAAGCTTCTCCAGACTCGACAAACTCGACTGTGTCTCGACAGCAGGGACTTCCCTTTGTCTGTACTGCCCCCTGCCTCCTCCACTGATATGAGAGGAGTCAGATGATGATTCAGAGAGAGTGTCAGAGCTAGGTCTTTGCTTGGTTTTCTGAGGTGTGTAGTTTGAGATGTCCAGGATGTCTTTGGACTCTGGAGACGTTGTGGTACCAGTGTACTCTGCATAGCCGTGGTACTGGCCACCCATAAAGCCCTCACCACCTCCCCAAGCCTGCCGGTACCCCCACTGGCCTGCATACTGCCGGTACTCCTCAGGTGGAGAGCTGGAGGAAGAGGAGGAGGCATGGTGGCTGGATTTGGACATCATCATGTAGCCTCCTCCTGGAGATGTGGGGCCGTTGCCCTCCCCTCTCATCAGGGCTGAGTGGCCGGGGCTGTAGGCTCCATAGCTGCATTTGGCTGCAGGCTGGTAGTTTGAGAAGCCCATTTGACATTGGGTAGAGGGAGACGAGGAGGCCTTTGCCCCATAGCCATAGCTGCAGTCACTCACTCTTTGCTGGCTCTGGCTGGGGGAACAGATAGCCCCTGCTGGTATGTGAGGATGTGCACCAGTACTACTGCTGTAGCCTGAGAGGAAAGGGGTGTAACCTGTAGAGGGGTGTGGGGAACTAGGTGAGCGTGACTGGGACAGGCCAGAGGTCTTGGAGTAAGTGGGTGTTGTTGGGGATGTTTGTCCATAGGGATAAGAAGGTCTAGCTGGGGTGCTGCTACAGCTTTTAGTCTGGGGCACACCTCCATCTGATGGAGTGCTTTGTCCTTTAGGACTGCATTTTGGGAATGCCGGGGACCACCGCTGAGGCGATCCCTCAAATCCCACGGGAGGCTTGCGAGCAGGGGGGCTGGACATGTCGAGAAGATCAGAGGAGTCGTCTGAGTCGAGCAGTGAGCGGAAGTACCCAGCGAATAGCCCCTGGGCATCATCTCCACCACTGCTCTGAACTCCTGGGCTGCCGTACATGCCCCCGCTACCCCTCCCCTCACAAGAGGACATAGGGCCATACCTGCCCCCTGTCTCTCGCTCAGGTGTGTCCTTACAGTCCCAAGCCATGTTCCCATTGGCCCAGTCATCACTGACCACCCTTTGGCCCCCCTTGACCTGTCCATTTTTGCGTGAGCGTCGTTTGCGAGGTGGCTTTTCGCCCGGCGGGGCCATGGGATCCACCTCCCCTTGATTCTTCTCTGAAAGCGAGGCCCTGCTGATTCCTCCAGCCCCACCGGCTCCACCCCCCTTCCCACGTTTCCCACGCGGAGTCCCAGGCTCCGATGACTGAACTTTTCGCTTCTTCCCGATTGTCTCAAAAAAGTCACAAAAGGAGCTTTTAGGGCTACTGGCTCCAGCACCTGCAGCACCACCTCCCCCTCTCACCCCAGCACCACCACCTCTCCCTCCCCTTCTCCGGAACCCCGAGAGTCTTTGAAGGAGCGCAGGGAGGGCGGGATTCTGTGGCGTGGCACTGGCGCTATCGGGCTGGGTGGGCGTCCAACATCGTGGGGGGGAACAGCGTCCAGTGGGGGGAGGCTGCCGCGTTAAGAAGGCCAGCTTAGACAGGACATCGGCGTACTCGCCACACGTGTCATTCGTTTCGGTCACGTAGCAGGGCTGCGGCGAGGGCAGCTTGACTCGCCTGCGTCGGCGAGGTTTCTTGGGCGTGTCGACGTTGCTTCCTGCAGCTGCGATAGCCGCCGCTGCTGCCCTCGTCTCCTTTAAGTCAGGCTGGCCAGGTAGGGCTTGTTTGGGGGGGCGCCCGCGGCGCCGCTTCAAGATGACAGGTAGCTCCCCAGGGGGGAACATCACCATGACACTTTTGCCATTGTTCTTCATGCGTAGCAGAGCGGTGGGCTCCCGAGGAGGTCCCTCTCCCTCTTTCCCCTGACCACCCACCCCCATGTTGACCTCCTTACCACCCCCGACCCATGACACTGCCTCCAGGGAGGAGATCTTATAGCTCTTCTGCCGACGGCTCAGGTGCACAGGAATTCGAGGTACTTTCACCACGATCCGCCGTGCCCCCACAAACCTGCCTTTGCGCTTCGTACGAGGGGGGCAGATGGAACATTGCTTGACACTTCTGACGGTGCTGGGTGGGCGAGCGTAAAGAGGAGGAGGGTGGGGGTGACAGGGCGTCGGAGAGGGAGTAGGAGCAGGAGGAGCAGGTTGAGGAGGGAGAGGAGGAGGAGGGGGAGAGACCTCTGGTTTTCGCTCAGTCTTCACCCGCTCAGTTTCTCCTCCTCTCCAGCTTTTCTCCTCTCTCTTCACTTGTCTCTCCTCTTCCTCCTCCTCCTCCAATACTTCCTCCTCTTGCCGGTCCTTTGTGCTTTCCGGCGCTCGGCGAATCCTGCTGGATTTGCGCAGGTGGCTGGGGAAGCGTGGTCGGCCAGAACTGCGCAGCGTGTACTTCCTCTCTAACTCAGCTGGGCTAGAGAGGGGGCCAAGGGGGCCTGTGTTGGCATTGGTGTGGTTGGGCTTGGGGTGGTCGGGGGGAAGGGCAGTGGGGAGGAGTGGAGCGGGAGATGTGTGGGCAGATGGCATTGGCTTGAGTAGTGATGGATGTGTCTGTGGCTGGACTGTGGAGGATTCCAACTCCATCTCAGAGTGAGCGTCCCCACGCGCGTGGGAGGGTGTTTGCGACTCTGTGTGCACAAGGGGCTGTGCCATGTTTGTGTCCGCCTGGTGCTGGGGCGTGTCGCTCTCCAGGTGGGTGTAAGTACGGTCCGAACGGTCCTGCTGCAGGTTGGCGTCTGTCGCCTCCTCGTTCCTGCGCCGGCACATGTGCCGCTGACTGTCATGGCTCCGCAGGCCATTAGCTAGTGCGTGTGAGGGGTAAACACTGTAGTGCAGCGCAGAGGCCGAGGGGCTGGGAGCGACGGAGCCACTGGCCACTGTGGCTCCCCCATCCGCCCCCCAGGCCTCCGGCTCCACGCACTCCTCCTCCGCCACCCCCCCACACACGATGCGCACGCCTCCTGACCGCAGACGCCCAGACAGGCCGCTCATGGGACTCTGTGTGTGTTTGAAATGTCCCTGGTGCTTTGCACAGTCCAGTCGGAGGAGGTTTGCTCTGTTGGTTTAGCTGTCAAAATATGGGAATCTCTTCCTCGGCTCCTTCTTTTCTCCAATCCCCAGTGAGAAGTCAGAGTGGGCTATCACACAGAATCCTGAGGGAACACCAAGAAACAGACACTTAGTTTATTAATACAGAAAATTAGCTCTAATTTAGGTAATAGTCATACACACGTACTGTAGTTCTACATTTACAGTCTGCAATACACATACTGTAAAAAAGTCAAGATATCTTAATGCTGAAATGCATGTACATTCAAGTTCAACATTTTGATTATTGAAAATATAACATTCAAAATAACACATATAACACATTACCTGTTCTCCATTGGCATCCATTTCCGTTTGTAAACCTAATGGCAAAAAAAAAGGAAAATCTGTCATGTCATCTCACATGAGAATACAGCTTCACAAGCCAACAGAAGACATCAGTAAACTACTATGTCATCTTGGTAATATACAGTGCTATTATGATCTGGAACTCAGTGTTCATGAAATGGTATACATCTGTGTCTATATCTGTATTTGATATTAGATCAGAAGTGCAAATATGTGCTGGTAAATACAGTTATGCATTTAATACACAGAGCAAATCTTTTTTTCTCAAATCCATGAACATCTTGCAAAAACCTTCAGTAGCTTTTGACAATGAAGTTTATCTCACCAGGAGCATAAGAGAGGACGCTAATACATAACATAAACCATTCCTGTGCTTACATATCTAAATGACTGACCCAACCTATGAGGGTTCCTTACTTCCATTAGAGGGCAGCCAAGGGGTATCTATGCAATCAACTCCACTCCGCCGTCAGGTGAGCAAACTCCACACAAGCATCTTTTGTTTTTTGGATGACAGATGCGCAACTTCTAAATGTCTCACCTTATAAAATGCACTGTGCCAGTGTGTTAAGTGTGTGAGTGTGTCTGGGGGGGCAGTTTATATACCCTTCACAACCACCTATATGTATTTGTTCCTGGCTAGTCTTCAGTGTAAGTATGCCTAAGAGAGTATAGGTAAATGTGTGACTATTATTGAGAGAATGTGTCAGTGACTGATTGAGTAATTTCTCTCTCATTCTTTCCCGTTCTCTCTCACTCTTTCTCTCTCACTCCAATTCTCCCTCTCCCTCTCTCTCTCTCTCTCTCTCTGTGTGTGTGTGTGTGTGTGTGTGTGTGTGTGTGTGTGTGTGTGTGTGTGTGTGTGTGTGTGCGTGTGCGTGTGCGTGTGTGTATGGGGTGTAGAAAAAAAGCCCTCACTCAGTTCTAAGGGGAGTGCAGTTGTTGCTAAGATACAGGCAGGAGCTTTGACAGCATGTGAGGGTGAGAGACAGAGAGAGAGAGAGAGAGAGAGAGAGAGAGAGAGAGAGAGAGAGAGAGAGAGAGAGAGGTGTGGGGGGTGGGGGGAGATGGTGAGACAGTGAGAGAGCGAGAGAGAGAAAGGTGGGGGAGAGAGATGTAGGAATGGCGAGAAAGAGAGAGGGGTAACAGGGAGAGAGATACACAGGAAAGAGACTTGGCTGGAAAGGAGACGGGAGTAACAGAGAGACAGAGAGAGAGAGAGAGAGAGAGAGAGAGAGAGAGAGAGAGAGAGAGAAAGACTGAGATGGAGGGAGGGGGAGGAACTGGGTCATGGGGTCCACGGAGACACACAGTGACACTCTGCAGAAATGCAGCTGTCATCATAGGCACACACATATACAAATGCACAGCCATGCAGACTTGGAGAAGTGAACTGGCTCTCTTCGTAGACACACATAGTGAGTGTTTTCTTATTCTCTTTCTCAGACACACACACACACACACACACACACAGACATGTGCGCCCAGACACACACACACACTCACACACACACACATGCATGCACACGGACACTGTGTTCTACAGGCTTCTGTAGTCCTACTCCCCCTGTTTTCCTTTCCCTCCTCTCTCTCTCTCTCTCTCTCTCTCTCTCTCTCTCTCTCTCTCTCTCTCTCACTCTCTCATTCTCTTGTTCTTGTGCTGTTCTGCCCTCCCCCTCTCCAGCTGCAGGAAATTCCTGATGATCTTCATCATTAGGGTCTGTGTTAAACTCAGCCTTTGCCAAACATGCACGCACGCACAAGCACACACATGTGCACACACACATCCACACACATCCACACACACCTCTGTCCACATGTGTATGCTCATGTAATGCATGGCTGTAGTGGCACTGCTCTGCAAGAGTAGACGTGTGGAGGTTATTTTAAGACCAGCAGAGACCCTAAACACCCCCAGCCTTTTCTCTCTCTCTCTCTCTCTCTCTCTCTCTCTCCTACCCTCTTCTCCTCTCCCTCACTCCACCCTCTTCCTCTCCCCTTTCTCTCTTTTTTTTCTCTCCCTCTCTTTTCCTCTCCCCCTCCCCCAGGCTCTCCCTCCCACCCTGCTGCTCCTACCCCAGGTCATGTGATCAGAACTGCCAGCCAGGAGCAGCCAGGCAGCTTCTCTCCTTTTCCTTTTCTCTCTCTCAAACTCACACCCCACCCCCACCTTCCCCACCCCCCCACCCCCACCACTCCAGCCCAACCACACACACAACATCCCAGCCCACCACCCCCACTCCCACCCCTTACTCGCCAGCCAGTATATCAGCATATCGCTCTGTCTCTCTCTACCTTGCCTTTCTCTCCAAGCCTCTCTTTCTCTCTCTGCCTCCATATTCCATCACTTTCTTTACTCTTTCTCCATATCCAGCCCCATTCACAGTCGGCCCCCGAAAACTTCTTTGTTGGGATGAAATAAATGGTGTCTGCAGTACACTCTTCTAATGGCCACTCAGTACTGATGCTGCACTGCTGCAACTTTCTCTCTCTCTCTCTCTCTCTCTCCACGTCCCCACTCCTCCCTCGGCTTTCTCCGCCTTTCTTTTCTTCCTTTGTCTCCTTCTCCATCTTCCGTTATTTACTCAGATGTCCTTCGCCGCTGTTTCCATCACAAACACACACACAATCAGAGACTGGACAACATCAGCAGCGAGCGAGCGAGCGGCCACCGAGGATGACTCCTGGATGGGCCTGCAATGGCTCCAACTTCCTGCATCACCTCCCCCACACGCTGCCGCTGCCGCCACCGCCACCATCGTTGCCGACAGCCCCATCAACACCCGTTCCTCTTCCACAGTTGCTGCGGGAGACACTGCAGTAGAGTCGGTTGCCAAGGAGAGGCTGCTGGCTGTCTGTTTAAACAACAATGCCTGTCTTCTCTACGCAATCTAGTCCTTTAGAAGGCCTGAAGACTCACACATGCACGCACACACACACACGCACACACACACATACACATACACATACACATACACATACACACACACACAGTATGAGAATGCCATCTTTATGTTGGTCTCTGCATAGACGTTATCTTGAAACACAAAGTAAGCCTAAGCCTAATCTGATTCATCTTATCTATCCAATAAGCACAGTCAATAGAGGGATACTTGAAATCTTAAACCCTTCCCATTGATCATTTATAATAAATACAAATACAGAAATAACGTTTTCAAATCACAGTCAAGATCCCTAAACACTTTTTAATGAGAAATGCCTCTTTTCTGAGCTCTCTTGGGCAGGTGTTGGAGCAAATGACTTGCTAGACAGACACAAATAGAGACATATCCTGTGTGTAGTGGACCAGTCAAATAATACCGAATCCTAATCCTCACATAAACACAAACACACTTGTGCATGTCATTTACACCCTGAATATATTTTACAATGTCTTCAAAACAGACAGTATGATCTGTAGACCTTAAAAGGTAAATGAAGGCTTGTTAGACTGCCAATTATCACAGCCAACTGCAGTGACCTTCTGCACTGAAATAGTTAATTGATTTTGGCAAGTTAAGGGCCAAACTAACAATTCAAATATCTTATGAAACATGTGTATGAAACATAAAACAAATGTTTTACGAGAGAGTCCAACAGGGCATGTAAGAAAGGCAAAAGTTTCCCCTTCTAGTCTAAAGACATAGAAATTCATAATAATATACATAAATATGGAACATTCATTACACAGAACAACAAAGCTGTCTTTCTTTCTTTTTCTCTCTCTCTCTCTCTCTCTCTCTCTCTCTCTCTCTCTCTCTCTCTCTCACACACACACACACACACACACACACACACACACACACAAACACAAGTTGGGACAGAACAGAGGTTTTCAGCAAAAGCAGCTCTGTGTCTGTGTCTCCTTAGTCAGACACCCTCCAGTCACTCTCCCTGTTTTCCCTCTACTGATCCCTCTCTCACACTCTCTTTGAGTCTTCCTCCACCCCTCCTCTCTCTTCTCCCTCTCTCTCTCTCTCATTGTCTTTCACAGATGTAGAGAGGTACATTCATCCATCTTTCCCTCATTCACTCCAATATCAGCCCCATCTCTCCCCTCTGTCTCAGTCTAGCTCCTCTTCAGCTTCTGTTCCTCCTCTCCTTCCTCTCCCTCCATGGCCTCAGCTCTCTCTCTCTCTCTCTCTCTCTCTCTCTCTCTCTCTCTCTCTGTCTGACTCTCTCTCTCTCTCCTTCTCTAGCGCTCTCTTTCTCTCACTGCCAGTGGAAGTGTGTTCCCTAGGGGAAGCAGGGCTCATTAACTTGCAGTAGACAGAGAGAGAGAGAGAGAGAGAGAGAGAGAGAGAGAGAGAGAGAGAGAGAGAGCAAAAGGGAGGGAAGAGAGCAGCAGAGAGAGGTATAGAGAAAGGGAAGTATGTAAGGAGGTAAAGAGTGAGTCAGAGCAAAGGACATAAAGGAAAGAAGAATAGGATTGGGATTTATTTGTGCGGCTGACAGAGATGTAAATAACAGTAAACATCCTGTTTCCTTTGCACCATTATTATTTGAATAAATTAATCAGTGATTAAGGCTTGAACGTATTATTGAGCAATATTTCAAGCATAATCTTGCCTTCAAGCGGATGTAGTTTCAGATGTCTGGGTGATGGCTATATGTTGTGAGATTGTTGCTATGTGACATAAGGTGGTAACTTCAGTCTTACTCGTTGACTGCAGTAGAATTTACATTGTTGATGTCACATCTATGATGTTCGATAGGTGGTGAAATATTGCAGTAAACAGGTGTAATGTCTCAGTGAACATCCACAAGGGTAGTTAGGGTGTCGAAGTCTTTGTGTGACGTGTTGCTTCTTTGTCAGGTGTCAGACGTCTTTCTGGTGACTCAGCTACCAACTCCTCAGCATCTTTTTTCTTTTTTTTTTTTTACTATATCCTGTTTAGACCAAAAGTCCTTTACAGCAACATCATGGGTAACTTATTTCTGCTGCTGCTGCAGCTCAATGACATCTTCATTTGGCTGCAAGAGTGAGATTAGATGCTGAGGAGTTGAAAGCACTAAAGTTATCAGACCTATTGCTATTTGATGAAAAATCACTTTATGCAAGACTCTACATGCAAGACTCTACCTCAGTAAAACATAAGTTAAATTTTTTGGCAAAAAAACAATTATCTGAAGGGATATCCGTATCATACACCTGTATCATACAGAAAGACAAAAACTGAATGGTCTGGTACATACGACTTCAATCTGATAACTGATAGCTATTCATCCATGTCATATTATACTTTCAGTTCTTTATACATTGTCTTCCTTCCTTTTTGTTCTGATTTTTGATTGTCATCTGCTGAAGTGGAATAATTAAGTATTCCGGTTGTCATTGACTCTACAGAGTATGTCTCCTCCATGGTTTACAGTAGTATAAATGTAATCTGACTACCATATATTTGATAAATGCTCGTCCAAATATCAATCAATCACATCTAAATAAACCCTATCAAATTGGATGTTTTCTTTGGATATTTAGGGGGAAACCTGGGCTAATCCTCCAACTGCTTTGGAATAATGAAGTGGGTGACAGAGGGTTCAATCTATGACAAGAGACCAATTGAAGCAAGGTCAAAGAGGTCATCAATGATGGTGCAACTGGCAGTCTTTACACACTTCATTTCATCCATCAATAGTCTGGCTGCAATCCTTCAACAAGTCTTAAACTTGGAACAATACCATTTATCCCTCTGTGTTATGATGCAAACCCAGAGGGAAATATGGCTACAGTATCTTTCTTCTTTCCAGCCTTGAACTTGTTTTGTCATACCAGCTCTGACCAGTCAAATGGAGTTGAAAGGTGAAACCTTTCCTGTTTCATTCATAAAAAAACTCACTTTGATTCACAGATCATCTTTGCTCCATCCAAAAATACTAGCTACATCACTGCCAAAACAAGTTGTAGTCTCTCTACCTCTACAACTATGATGATGGTCAGTCATTTGCACTCATTAACAACAATCTACTGGCCAATTTTCATGCTACTCATTGTGTGTGTGTGTGTGTGTGTGTGTGTGTGTGTGTGTGTGTGTGTGTGTGTGTGTGTGTGTGTGATGTTTTTGATAATGTTGAATGCTTGCTGAAACTCCAGAGAGTGAAGCTGTTGTTTTTTTACTTCCTAGTATGTCATAAATCTCCTGCCTCTGTTTATTTATGAATAGAATTGGATCAGCAGGTAGATTTACAGCCATGAGACCCATACAGTATAAAAGAGCAGAAGTCTGATGTGTTTTAACAAGTGGATGTTAGTCAGCTGTGTGAAAAGCACGGTGCTCAAAAATAACTTGCGGGGCAGGTGTGGTAAACTGTCTTGTGTGTCTTGCAAGCCTCAGTTGATGATCCATGTGATCATTCCTGGAGTGCAGTCACAAATATGATTAGAACATTTCCAGCTGAACGTTCACTTTGATTTACCCCAATAGCTCAAAATGTCTTTTTTTTCAACAGCTTGTAATGTCTTTGGGTGTAATGCTGTACATGCCACTTAGGTTAAATGTTAAATAATGACTGGTAATGTAACCATGAGGTCTAGTGACCTAAATCACAGTTTGTTACAGTTACTCACAAGCTGGCAGTAGTTGACACACAGCCTGAGATGACTAGCCAGGATCCATTTCTCTCCACTATAGATTCCATCATCCGTCTGCCATATCTGCTAATCTGAGATTCTGCCATATCTGCTAATCTGAGACGTATCTGTATCTAACTGTTACACAACACTGGTGCTAGTCTACTCATGTCAATAGAGTCTCCCTACACTGCTTCCTGACTTCATTCCTGAGGACTCTTTCCCATCCTCACCCTGATACCCCCACACCCCTGCTGGTAAGTAAAACTCAGTGCACCAGGTTTGACTGAGCCATTGTTTGAGCCTCTGCTGCAGTATGAACTGTATAACCGAAAACACAGTGTGTCGAACCAATTTTACAAAAGGAAAAAAAAGCTTTTACAATCTGTTAAGAAATAATAATAATAACTAATCTATGATTACAGTACAAGAGTACTTATTGTATGTCAAAGACTCAGCACTCAGCACATTTTTGGAGAGAGAGTGCTGGACAGTGCTAAATGCAGTCTGGAGACTGATTGATAGTTTTGAGTTTTGCCAAAGTAGATCTACTAGCTAATAACTGAGGAAATGATCATAGTTGGGCAACAGGTCCCTAATATGAAACAATTGACTAAATTCATTAAATTGAATGCATGCCTTTGCAGAATGCAAGACATGTTTGGGGTTAAAAGGTGGTAAACAGTAGTAGCAACATCTGCAAACATCTGGAAAATGTAGCCTGAAGCATGTTAAGTTACAAAACAAAAGGTAAAAATGTAAAAGTCTACACTCATTATTATAATAGGGTTGGAAACAATTCCCAGTGGAGAGTACCCAGACTATTGAACAAGTAAAAGAGCCCAAAAAGTATGGTATGAGGCTACCATTCACTAGGTCCCTACTGCACAAACACACAACCAGTTTCAGAAGGAGAAATCAGTGTGCTGCCACAAGGTTAAACTGAAATAGATAGCACTCTGCAAAACTCCAAAAGTGTCATAGTCAAAGTTTACAAAGCTCTTCTTTTCGGATGGTCCACTGAGGGAATTCTCATAACTTTTATTTAGTTTGGGTTTGCCTTTATGCTTGGTTTTAAATTGGATTCTTAGCAAAGAGTTAAAAAAATGTTGTCGTTCATGTGATGAAGACAAGGTAATGGACAACACTATTACACGATAATAACACTGTTATAATGTTTCAAAAATACTACAATCTCTAGCCAAATCTCTCCTAAATTCAGTAAAGCCATTAAAAATGTTGAACAGAATGTTGATTATCCCAAGTCACGGCAAAGTTCTAAGGATCAGGTGAAGTACAGTAGCATGTAAACTTTCCACAGAAATCATTCACATATTAATGCTATTGCTATTAATACTGCAATATCGTATTAATCCCTGACTAGGCTGAAACAAGATTTCTAAGTAAACACAAAGTTTTACACCTTTACAAGCTAGGGTTGGAAATATTTATCTGTGAGTAGCCAAACTCTCTCCAGCAAGAGTCAGACAGCTAACAGACATGCAGTATCTATCGAAAATGCAATCAAGTGATTACTTTGGCTAGATTGAGAGAAATATCAAAAAGTTGGTGTTTGTCATTTAATTGTCATTTAAATTTAACCTTAGCCACAATGTTTGGCTATTTTCTGTTTCCAAGTTTCATTCTGTGAGATTTAAATGTGATACTACACTGAAACATGTGCATTTAGATGCGTGATGTAAACAAAAGCTAACAGTAGTGTATAACTTCTGGTGTTGGATCATGTGTGAATCAACATACACTTTACCATGAGTGCTGAATGCAATGTTAACATAGAGATGAGCAATCTCTGAAGGATTCATTGTATCAGAATCAAGCTCATCTTTATTCTGAAAATTCCCAATTTGGAGCCCTCAATAGCATACATGTATCTGAGTTAAGAGATGCTGACTTGTTCAATATGATGTTGAATTGATTTTGACAATCTGTCTCTAGATCTTATTAGCCGCTGAGTTTCTCATCTTATGTATGATGAGGTAAGAGTGTAATTGCAGGATGCAGTGGACATCTTTTGCATAGACAGGATTACCCAGCTCTTCTGGGTTACCTTTCAGGGCAAGTATGAATCTAACAATGAATCTAGCCTAAAAACTCTTTTTTCCATAGAAAGTCCCCTTGTTGCAAGAATAACAATTTAGTGCCCTGTAGCTTGCAAGAAAAGTATTTTAGCCAGGTCTGAGATTAACATAATGACTAATCTATTACTGTTTGAAGTTCATTGCCCATTAATTGCCCAAGCCAAAGCACAATAATACAAGCAAAGTTCAATCATATAAACTGCAGTCTAACAAGACTGTGGAGAGTGAAATATTACAGAGGCTATCTGTGGTTACTTTCCTAAACATTAAAATAAAATCCCTTCCTCAATATGAACTTTTGTTTAGCATAAGATGCCAAAATCCCTGGCCAATTTTCCATCCTTTTGGCTGCAAACGAATAAAAAAGTGTTCCCAAGAGACATATTTTAATGTTACTCAAATGTGTTACAAGACCCCCATGTTACTTTGCTCTAATGTATATGTTCGCTTATCATGTGAGCTAATGTGTTAAAGAGAAATCCAAAGAAGTAGTAATTACATATAAATTTGCATGTCATTACACTGTATTTTTGTTTTGTTTTTTTCTGCTCAAAACTTCTGAAAAAATATTACTTGGGCTGGGCGAATATTTTAACAGTGTGACAATGTGTGCCAGTTTGCATCTTTGGAGAACTGAACTGAACTGAAGATCTGGCTTTAAATCAGAGACTTGTTTACATGGACAAACTCCTGAGGAAACATACTCAAAGCTGTTACCTAATATGTACAAGTTAGCAGAGAAGAAATGTAATTGGATCATTTGCAGCAGATCTGACTTCAGCGAAGTAGTTGGATTTTGAAAGATATTTCATTTATATTAAAACTTCTGTTAAATAGGGGGCTGCACAGTGACTCTAAGCATCCTTCTCCAAATGGGTGTAGGTTTAACAAAGCTGTCTTACTGCTCCTGAACTACTGACTGCTTTAGACTGCTGGCCGGTGTCACATTTGGTGACCTGCTTCTGTAAAGGCAATTGGGGTTTGTTTTAGTTAACATCAGAGTTTACGTCACAAATCCTTCAAGTCTAACTATATTTTCTATGGGATAATAAAAGTATATCTGTCTGTCTGTCTGTCTATCTATCTATTTATCTATGGTCTGTCTGTGATTTCATAATGTAATATTGATGATCCACATTTCCACTGAGGAACACTGGTCAGGGTTGTTGGGTTAGACCACTGACAGTAACCTACTAATGGCAGCCATGTGTGATAAACTGTGGATAATCTCTTTGTTAATGAACCCTCTTGCGTGAGGTAGAGGTAAGAAAAGAACCTGTTGCCATTGGTGCCTATTGACTCCTCCACATTCCTCAGACATTTGTTGCCTGAATTGTGTATGAATGAACACACACAGATTCACGCATTCACATGTGCTCACACACACACACACACACACACACACACACACACACACACACACACACACACACACACACACACACCAATCCTCCTACACAGATGGAGATACATTTTGCTGTGCTTCTATTCTCTGCCTTTTCAATAATTAAAGTGTCTCCATCTCTGCTGTTACTATGGGTTTGTTAGTAAAAGAAACAGAGACAGGCAGCTTCACAGAGGCTACACTCTGATTTTGTGTCCATGATGCATCATGCATGCATGCACACCAGCGACCATTATTCTCTAAACATACAGTTCAAAGGTTAAGGTGAGTTGACCAAAGTAAAGAGGGGACTAGAGACCTGTTGCATAGGCTACTTTCATTTTCATAGCCTATATGTCTGTATCTTTTGTTTGTGATGTGCAACCTACACAGACTGTTGTCTAAGTGTGTGTGTGTGTGTGTGTGTGTGTGTGTGTGTGTGTGTGTGTGTGTGTGTGTGTGTGTGTACTACTGTGTGGGGGTGTGAATTCATGGAGACACTCATGGTATGAAAGGTTTGTCTCAACCAATAGGATGACTCCAGCTGTTCTCGTTGGAATACAGGTCACCATGGTGATGTGAGCTGTCAGACTGACTTACATTCACACAAAATGAAACCTAAACTACACAATTACAGTACAGGTTACTAGTGATGCACACTTCTTTCACACATTCCAAATTTGTTAGTTTGAAATTATTAAAGCACCTGACAACCACAGGAAGACCATGCCATGCGCGTCATCCTCACCATAATAGACACGAACATTTGAGGCTGTTGTCATGACAACCTGTGCATCTATACAGACGTCTCTCTACGCAGAGAAAACGTTTGCATACTGCCACCATGTGAGCAAGGTGCAGTTTTTAAATCTCATGTCAAATGTCATGAGTACATGCGAACTGTCAAAACGCCATTTTCATCCCGTCATGGACTCCTCTGCTGGCTATACATTAATCGATAAAAAGCACTAGTGGGCTATAACGCCTAATTACTCTAAGCTAAAATCTTGGCAGAGGAAGAGTCTCTCATTGTCTGACAATGTGTGTGTAGCCTATGTGTATGCATGAGAATAGGTCTGTAACCGTGCGTGCGTGTGCGTGCGCGCACGCGTGCGTGTATGATTATACTAATCTGAGGCGGGTTTTAAAGAGAGGTGGCGCGTGGGGCTGTGTTCTGCCTCTTGGTCATCCACAATCAGTACCCAGTGGTCGTTTTCTCATTAGCATAATTTCATCTGATGATCGATAATTACCATCCTGAGCATACATCCCGTCATAAGTTGAATTGGGCACAATATTTTCGCGTCGCTGTCCGTTCAGGGGTAAGGGTATTTAAAATGTCTGAAGGAGAAATCTGATCATGAAGGGCTTCATTTCAGCACATACACTGTGCCCACATCAGCTGCAGATGTACCTGCTCTGTAACCTATGTGACATCGACGTAGAGAACAGATCACATAACACAGGCATGCAAACACGTGTTAAATTAAAAACAGTGCGAGGGGAGGGAATAAAATATTGCCAGGGAGCAGAGATGTTGCTCGCTCGCGCACTCACTCACCAGGCAGAGCCAGTCTTGTACTCCGTCTTGCTGCAGCGGCGGCGATGTGTTCCTCTCGCGCTCCTCTGAGCTCCCGCGGTAGACTCACAGAACCGACAGCTGCGATGCCAACCTCCACGAACTGCATTTTTGCCTCATGGACGTATGAAGCATGAGAACACTCCACTGTTCTCGTGTTAATTTGTATTTGTCCGATAGTGTCTTCTTCCCTCACTGTAACACTCGGTTCAGAAACAGGCTGCTGTGATTCGGCATCTGGACCAAAAAAAAATAAAAAATAAAAAATAAACTAAAATGTGAAGTGCTTCAGTTGCCTCAGTGCCACCCTATAAAAACGAATATTTTTGCTTTACGATGACAGTGTGGAGCTGCCTGATGTTAGGGTAAGAGAAATAGAGCGATTCTGAGAGAAAGAGAGAGGAGGAATAGTGATTTACGGGCTGTGTTCCTTGCGCCCTCTGCAATTCCAACCAGGAGGAATGTGGTTTGCGAGCTGCAGACGTTCGTCGAGTTTGGGCGCATCCGGGACTCCGTAGTTAACATCGGGATTGTTCTTCACCTGAGAATGATGGGAAATGATGTTTTAATCAGCTATTTGTCTAGTTCTTGCACAATCCTTCCTTATTCATAAGAGGGTGTCTGTGTATGCAGTATGTCAGGCTCTGACATATGACTGACAGAGTAAGATTAGACCTAGTGGGGACAGTTTTTTTCAGCATATAGCCTAGAGAACATATGATTTCACAGATGTCTTACCTGGACATAGGCTACTTTATTTTTGGAACATTTGGAACATGTTTTTGAATATTTGGATTTTAAAACGTTGACTACTTAATTTAATCACCTAAAAGGATTAAGAATATTGTCACCCTGGCCTACAGGGTGAGTTGTTGTAGCCTATAACACAACCCTTGTAGTGATGCACCCTTTCCTGTTACACTTGAAAGTAAAACCAAACCACATAGACAATGGCAATGGCAACAAATGTGACTTTGATACAATTAGACTCCCAAGGCCCTGGGGGGGTGTGAATACTCTGGGTGAATACTCTGCAACTGCAAGCAAAATATTAATTTGAATTCTGAGTAAGAATGATAAGACAATGCTAAGAAGTGTTCACGGCTGTTTACAAGTGGGCCTTAGCCTGGGAGTTCCCATGCTCCTTTGCGCGCTTATTTCATTCCACTCTGCAAAGCAGCATGGTGACCATGGCCGTTTTTCTCGCTTACTTTCGGTATCCAATCGCAGAACAGAAAGGGATTTGTACGGCCCTCGATTGCATTTTACGTCACGTGGTGGCTCTGGTATTGGCTCCGAGGTATGTACAGATGCTATGATAGACATTCGTAGCGCCCAATAAACGCCTCTGGACAATCGAAAACGATGCTTCCGCTACGAGAAATGCAATAGGTAGGTCCCCAGACTAAATATCACTTGTGATTTTAGTTTGGCATTCGCCAGGCTAAGTGGGCCTATTACTCTACTTATTTCTTGTTATAGTCAGTGTTGGGAGTAACGAGTTACAAAAGTAACTAGAATGCATTTCCGGAGAAAATGCAGAAGTGTGCTTGCCCCGATGCACCGGCACGGTGACCCGCCACGCCGTGCCGACAAGTTCCGCGTCAAGACGCAGGGCAGACTGTTACGCCGAGATATAATAGGGCATCAGAGAGCAAAGATATACAAAAACATATTTTTGTCACTGTGGCGCCCCCTATTGCCCAAATGACACCAAATTTGAGGGGGGCACTTTGGATGGTGTCCAAAGCCATCCCACCAAATACGGTCTTGGTATGTGAAAGTGTTTCCGAGATACACGTTTTTGCTAATTATGGCGCCCCCTTAAGGCCAAATGACACCAAATTTAGGGAGGGCACCCAAATATGAGTGCGATATGTCAAAGCGTTCCTGAGATATCAGAGAATTTTTTTTTTTCTAATTCTGATGCCACTGTGGCGCCCCCTGGAGGCCAAATAACACCATATTAGAGGAGCTTAGTTGGGATGGTGTCCCAGGTCATCGTACTAAATATGGGCCGGATACATCAAAGCGTTCATGAGATACATTTTTTTTCCTAATTGTGGCACCCCTAGTGGCGAAATACCACCAAATTTGATGACGGTACTTTGAATGGTGCCATACATCATGCTACCAATTTTGATCATGATAGGTCATAGCGTTTCCGAGATCTGACCTCACTTCCTGTTTGGCGGCTTCGCAATCGTATTTCATTGGCTGCCATGGGCGAGCGCTTCAATGTATGGGAGCGCCATGAATACAGTGTGGCATGGTCTGAAGATCATGTGTGCCAAGTTTTGTGACGATCGGACCAAATATGCGGCCAGGTCAGTTTACTTTCACTTTTGACAAAATTCAAAATGGCGGAAAATCTAATTAGGCGGAAAATGACGTCACAGGGTGCGTTGGATTCGTCTAGCTCCAAGGATTCCAATGGTACCAGACTCATGAAAATCGGACATACAGATCAAGGGTTACGCACATTAACGCAATTACAACTTTGATCAGTTGGTGGCGCTAGACCGTGAGCGGTACCAGCATGCCACTTGGTCTACCAAGTTTCATGGGTTTACACCTTACGGTTTGGGCTACAGGTGGAAAAATGTAAAATGAAAAATGAAAAATGGACAAGTGAGGGGTGAAACCGAGTCTCTAAATCGAATGCCCCGGGAGCCTTAGGGGTCCGTAAAATGAGTGAACAAGTGAAATAATAAAAATAAACGACACTTAAGAAGAACAATAAGTGTGCTTTTGCAAGCACACTTAACTAATTACTGTAATGCATTGCTTTTTGTGGTAACTTTAATGGAAGGCATTACAGAAACAAAATTGGTAATATTTTACTCGGTACAATAAACACCATTGAGCAAGTTTTTCATACCCCCTTTCGCTGCATAGGAACCATCAATGTTCAAAGGACGTACGAAAGGAAGCTTTCAAGCACCTTTCCTATTCTCCAATTATGAGAGTTTGAACACTTATACTACTAAATATTTTTGAGTAATTTCATTAGGAAAGCAAAGAAAAAAGAATCTGATATAGAATAGTAGCTTGAGATAGACAGAGCAGCAGAAAGACATCCACCCTCCAATGACTATTACTAACTGAATCTCAAGTCAGCAGGAGGTGCTATTGTTCAAATTGCTGCAATTTACTATAACAATTTTAGCTATTTCAGGACCTCCCTTTACCTCACTCACGTCAGATCATGCGCTACGTAACTTTCGTAAGGCACTTCCGCGCAACGATCTGATGTTGAAGCCCATCAGAGAGATTTCAAGCCATTATTCTCTAACCGGACCAATCAGGGCCGCTGGCTGCTGTAGAGGGTGTGACGTAGCGAAGAAGCAACTGTTTTGAATCCAACCAATCCAACAAACGTAACGAGCGTCATCGGTTGGTTTCGATGTGGTTGGCTGCAGTGTACGTCAATTAAATTGATGGACAAGCCGTTTGCCCAGTTAGATTCAAGGATTTCTGGCTCCTGAAATAATTCGTCTATCGCTGAATATCAGATGAACGCGCGTAGCGCTACATCTGACGTGAGTGAGGTAAGACCTCCCTTGTCTTCGATAGCCTATTCATAAAATATAATATACCATTGTATTTATGTTCTCTGCAGTCTATCTATCTATCTACAGACAGGTATAGATAGATAAAAAGAAGGAAAGAAAGAAAGAAAGAAAGAAAAAGAAAGAAAGAAATAAAGACTCCCAGAGAAACATTGTAATCACAAGTAGTTCAGTACCATAGTGGAAAAGACAACTGTTTCGGATGGATAGTGGATGGATGATGAGTTTTGTGATGCAGTTGCAGATGAAATAATCATCTATCCATTCCTCACATCTCTAGTTTAGACTTCTTAGAGTCTATGATGAGCTCTGTGGTCTTTGTACTGTATACACATATACTTGACACCTTCTGTGAAGGCACCAGGGAGTGTGTAACACTCTCTTGTCTCAGCGTCTCTCCTGTCCAGTCTGCACCAGTCTTCTCACATACAATAAAAAAAATCACTGGAACACAAAGTCCCCTTTGCCTCTACAAGTCATCATTTTGGTTTCGTACCGACATCCTCCATCACTGGACTAAAAAATCACTAAGGACTTTTTGCCTTGACCTCAGTTGCCATGCTTGCCTTTTGAACGCCTGGTGCAGACCCTCCTAAAAGACATCACAGCTTCAACACCTTGACCAATCAGGGACCGGGACCTATGCAAGGATCCTGTTAGTACACTTCAACGCAGCACTCAATACCATCATTCCTGACACCTTCCCTCTCCACCCAACTCTCTCAGCGTACTGTACCTCATGCCATCTGTCAGGATCTCCAGCTTCCTGAATGACAGAAAACAGCTGCAGTGGGGAGTCACATCTGAAACACCATGTACCTGCGCTGGTACGCCACAGGGGTGTGTCCTTTCCCCCCTGCTCTTCTCCCTGTACACTAACTTTACCTCCCAGGAGTTACAAACTTTTCTTTTAGACACAAAAACTTGCACTTGGAAAGTTAGGGGCTGGTTTGCTTTGCTGGTCAGTTTTTCTTAGACCCTTTTCAGTTAACAGTAGCTGCAGGTTAAGTATGATTACATCAAATTTCCTCATTATTTTTCCTACAGACGGCACATATTGACCTTGAAAAAATCGGGCTACAATTAATAATATTAACTTGACAGCCCTGGAAAATATGCGTAAAATGAAAATATGTTTTATCAATATCTGTATGTGTCTGACACACCTGCAGAGAACGCCTCCAATTTGCTAGTGCCTCATCTGGGTTTGCCCAAGCTACTAGAGGTTAAAGAAAACTGCAGTCATTTCTGACTGTCAGGAAATTTCATAAAACATACTCAAATTAGACACTATACAAATTCATAGGAAATTTATTTAAAGTGGTATAATAAAAAAAGAATATAAATTCTTTTCACCAGACATGGTAAGTCATGGTTTATATATAGGCATATAAACATACAAACGTCTTTAATGAACTATGATTTAGAAACACTCAGTCACAACTTATTATCAGTCACACACAGTTGCTGACATTCTCTGTTGTGTAGCAAACTCATACAACTGTAAACATCAGCTATGCACTAAACAAACAAAACAAAACAAAACAAAACAAAACAAAACATACCAGTCTTAAGTTATACAGAAAAGCAAGAGTTAAAATCACTCACAAGCATTATGTGAAACTAAATACTCTAATGTTAATGCCTCAAGCAGAAGACAATTATACAAACAAAATATCTACACTGAATGAATGACATCATGCAGCAACTGCACGAGACAGAAAGAATACAGTGTCACTTAGAAGACAGGGTGGGTGAAACTGTTAACCACACACAAACAATCTTCAGTGTATCTGACTCACAATATTTCAGTTGAACTGGAGGAGATACAAAGGGGGAAAAAAACGATTACTATAGATTTATTTTGTATAAAAAATCCCAGAAGAGTTAAGAATTACCAGGACTGCGATGACATACATTCTATTAATTTAACTGTTATGGATTATATTTCATGTTGATATTGTTTAGCATTCATAATGAGAATTACAATCCAGTAGAATAGAACGCATGTCAGTATGTTTGTGTTTGTGTGTGTGGGTGGATGTGTCTGCTCTGTGTGGGTGTATGGCTGTGCTTGTTGAGTCTTTGTGGCACACGGGTGTGGGTCACAGGTCTTCCCCTGGCTGGTACTGAGGCTCAGTGGCAGTGAAGTAGTCTTCTAGGAATCCCTGAAGGTATTCAAAGGTGTGCCTCTCGTCCGCCTCCTTCTTCCAGCACTGCAGCATCAGCTCGTGCAGTGAGGCGGGACAGTTAGCAGGACTTGGCATCCTGTAGCCACGGTCCACCTGCTCCAGCACCTCCCTATTATTCATGCCTACACACACACACACACACACACACACACACACAGAGAGAGAGAGAGAGAGAAAAATACAGGCTATTCAAACAAACTTGATACACGTATCAAGTATCAAAAGAAAAGACTCGGCAGAATGACAATACTGATTACAGAAGTCTATTGAATGCAAGGAATTGGAAAGTAATTAAGCATTGTGAAAATTCTGAATTCATTTCTCTAATTGTACTGCATTGGTGCAAAAGCATTTGGATAGAATAGATAGAATGATTTGATTACCTGGGTATGGCACACGTCCCTTGGTGATGAGCTCAGTCAGCAAGATGCCAAAGGACCACACGTCGGATTTGATGGTGAACTTCCCAAAGAGAGCTGCCTCAGGGGCCGTCCACTTGATGGGGAATTTTGCTCCTGTATCACAGAGCCACAGTCTTACACACAGAAGGCTCTGATAGACAACTGACCACTAGCGGCTTTTATAGGGAAGCCAGGGACTGTTATCATTGGTCATCTTCATCAAGAGTTAAACAAGGAAAAGAAACAATACTGACCTAAAGGCCAGCTCAGGAGCATAAATATCTAGACACTTAAGATGGGGTTCTAACAGAATTGTTTGACGTTTGTATAAGATTTGAAAGATAATTTAGGTGAGTTTTGAAGTTAGCCTTAAGCATGTTCTCCATTCTGTCATTTTATCCATACATGATTTTATGATGAATGAATGATGAATGTTACTGTTGCTTTCATTGTCATGTGGATGTGTCATGTCAATAGAGAGTAATTAATTGTGTACAGTAATTAACTGTTGTGTAACTTCTTACCCTGTCTGGCTGTGTACTCATTGTCCTCAATGAGTCGGGCCAGTCCAAAATCTGCAATCTTACATACTAGATTGTCTCCAACCAGGATGTTTGCTGCACGCAAGTCTCTATGAATGTAGTTCATCCTCTCAATATATGCCATACCAGCTGCAATCTGAACACACAAACACACAGTACACATCAGTATGCACTCTCACTACAAAGTCAATGCAGTATTTTCTGTTGGTTACTGTACAATATATGTCCTCCCCATAAACAGCTAATTTTTGCAAATAAAATATTAAACATGTTTTGTCACACTGTTTCATGAATTGTTTTGGGAGTGAATTCTATTGAGATATGAGATGTGGTGTTGGTGGTCACTTTTATTTTTTTTTACCTGTGCTGCCATGTCAACCAGTTGAGGAAGTCTCAGATTTCGCCCATCCCCATCTTTCAGGAAATCAAGCAGACTTCCTACAAACAAGCGCCACACATACAGTACAAACTGTCAGATCAAGATCTTCAAGAGACATACAGTATGTCTTCATGTCAGCATACAAGGCCATTTCCACACTACATGAGTGTTTCTCAAAGTCGAGGAAGCATGCTTGGAGGGTTGTTTTTCAGAGTATTCCATATGTCGCCAAGCACCGTTCCAGTGTCAAGGATACTTCTAAATTCTATCGAGGACTGAGTCCTTCATTCATACATTTTTCAAAGATGCACTGATGGAATCAGTAGTGTAGTGTACAACTTCCAAGACGAACGTTCTACCGAGGAAGCATTCTGAACTTTGAGAAACACTCAATGTGGGAGTGAGTGCCACAGATGAGTAAATATATAGAGAGTGGGAGTTTACCCTGGCTCATAAACTCAGTGATGATGTAGATGGGCTCTTCAGAGACCACAGCATAGAGCTGCACCAGCTTATCATGGCGGAGTCTCTTCATGATCTGGGCCTCGTCCAGGAAGGCCTCAGGCGACATGGTTCCCGGCTTCAGGGTCTTTACCGCCACTTTTGTGGTACCATTCCACATGCCTGATGGCAAATGCATGCCGTATACACACATATGCATAAACACACAAATATAACAAAATAAATGGTCACAGTTAAAAATGGCTAAACAAAAATAAACATTTACTTCTGTTAAATTACTATGGCTAAAAGGGTAAGTAAGTAAGAGTAGGCTATAGAATATGGCCTAGTATAATACAAATGAAATATGGAAAATGGAACTGAAAAGTATATATTCATGCCATGCAAACATGCCATGCAGAGTGATTAACGTCAGTAAGAATGTCCTCATGCTCATGCAAAACTAAGAAGTCTGAGTAAGCATGCCAAACTAAGGAATACTGTCTGAGTAAGCATGCCAAACTAAGGAATACTGTCTGAGTAAGCATGCCAAACTAAGGAATACTGTCTGAGTAAGCATGCCAAACTAAGGAATACTGTCTGAGTAAGCATGCCAAACTAAGGAATACTGTCTGAGTAAGCATGCCAAACTAAGGAATACTGTGTGAGTAAGCATGCCAAACTAAGGAATATGAGTAATCAAGCCTTTTGCAGTAGAGAAAACTCTGAGACCTGGGAAATACCTCAGGGAATGTTGAGAGAATTACGCTGATAACAACGCTGGAATAGCAATAGAAATAACTCTGAATTATTATTCCCTGACAGACTAACAATAATGTAACATATACTGTAGCTTGATGGGACAGAATATAATACTGTATAAATAAATGATGCGATTTATAGCTAATGCTTGAAGTATTGATCTAAATATGGAGCCAAAGCTCTAGCTGAGTGCTGGTCACTTTAGGGGTGGGGGTAGGAGGTGGGGATGAATCGCTCACCCATCCAAACATCACCAAAGCATCCCGCGCCCAACTTGCGTTGGAGCTGCAGCGTGTCCCGGGGAATCTCCCAAGCATCTTTCCCTAAACCCAGAGTCTGCGGTGTGGAGTTAGGACAGGGAGTGGTGAGGTAGTAACACAGACCATCATTACTACCTGAGAGAGACCAGGAGAGGGATGGAGAGATGGAGAAATGGAGAGATGGAGAGATGGAGAGGAAGGGTTAGGATGGAATGAAAAGTGATGGACATGCAGTGATGAGGAAGGTAAGAAACCTCAACAAACACCCTTTGACCTTTTACCCTTTGACCCTGCCTGGCTACATTCAGTTTGCCTCAAACCTCAGCTAACACTGTCTAACAGCCTTTAGGCCTTTAGGGTGTTTGTTGGTCTCTTTCCTTCTGCTCAGAGTGGTGCTCCCTACAGGAATGAGTGTCTGGGAAAGCGGTCCCAACGGAAACACGTCTCTGTCTGACTGGTTCCTACCCATCCACACTTCTCCAAACTGCCCATTGCCCAGCTTCTTCATGAGCTGCAGTGACTCGCGGGGGATTTCCCACACATCCTTGGTCTTCACGGACAGATCCGCCAGCTTAGGCATACCTCGCCTACAGCTGCCCATCAAACGACAGCAAAGCCCCGCAGCTCGTTCTGAGAGCGGAACCAATCGGTGAAAAGCAATGACAGATACAGAGGATTGATAGACAACAGACAATAGACAGGATATACACACACAATATAAGGGGATCATATATGAAGGGGAATCTTTTACGATTGCATTTTCACTTTTGTCAAAAAAATGCTCACTTTCACCAACTTATTGTACCATGTGCTTCACATAAGTCAGTGTGCAACGCTTCAATGTGTTAGAAACGCTTTACACCTCACACAAGTGTGAAAAGTCATGTTCCTGTAAGCCAGTGCTCTCACAAAACGAGATGGGCACACACACACACACACACAGTGAAGTTGAAAAAAAAAACTACTGCAGATTCCTGCAGCTACTGCAATGGATGTCCGCTGAAGCTCTAGTGCTGGTCCACACTGTCATCTGGATCTGCCACCATTTTATGAAATGCATGAATGAACATAAAGGAACATTCACTCTTGTGTTAAATGCTTGTTCATGTCCCCACAAATCTCTGACATGGCACAAAAATCTCAAGTCAAACAGGTATCATTAGTCCAAGACCAAAGTCTCTCATTTGTTAGCTTGTCTACCTGAGCTGAATTCAATGTGTATGCTACTTTGTGTGTACTTTGGTACATTTATGCATCAAGCAGAAGCTTTTATCCAAAGCAACTTTAATTTGTCAACTACCAGGTAGTTCAGGGCAAGTCTCCCCGAGAGCAACTTAGGGTTAAGTGCCTTGCTCAAGGGCACAATGGTGGCATCCGGGATTCAAACCCACAACTTCCAGATTACTAGCATACCAGTCAGGCTCCTTAACCACTGCACTACCACCGCCCTTGGTAGCGCGTGTGTGGGTTTGTCTGTGTGTGAAGTATGTAGGTGAGATGTCCCTGTCTGAGCTGAATACAATGTGCATGCTAGTTTGTGTGTGGGTATGTGCAGATGTGTAGCCGTGTAGATGTCTGTGAGTGAGTGAGTGTGTGTGTGTGTGTGTGTGTGTGTGTGTGTGTGTGTGTGTGTGTGTGTGTGTCAATGTGTGCATGTGAATGTGTGCATGTGTGTGTGTGTGTGTGTATGTGTGTGTGTGTGTGTGTGTGTGTGTGTGTGTGTGTGTGTGTGTGTGTGTGTGTGTGTGTGTGTGCATGTGTGCATGTGTGTGCGTGTGTGTGTAGTATGTAAGTGAGACTGTAAATATGACATGTAAATATGTATAAGAGTATGTTTGAGCAGTAGGCCTCACCTGTATAATGCTCCACAAGCTGTGGAACTGTATCAAACTGTGTCCGTGTTGTGATGTAATATCCACCATTGTCCAGTTTTCTAATCTTATAGTGCTTTACATGATCTCCCTTATCGTCATCATAGTCACGAATGGACAGTGAGTAGGCCCCTGAGAGAGAGAGTTTGTTTATGTGACACAAAGAGAGAGAGAGGGAGAGAGAAAGAGAGAGGAGAGACAGAGAGAGAGGTGGGAAGAGATTTTCTGAACAACCCATAATCAAAGATATAGACATACTGGATATCATTTCTAAAGGTGTGGTAACAGTAGACTGAGAATCTGTCCTACCTTTTGTGGTCTCACTCTCTCGAATGAGAAAAGTTCCTCTTGGGTTGTTTGGACCAAGCAACTGACGTTCGGCATCTTTACGACCCATCTTGCCAAAATACCATCTGTATACACACACAAGTATCCACATACATGTCATAAATATAGTTAAATAGCTCTCCATTTGGGAAATGGGTACATCCAAAACAAAGTAAACCGTTTTAAAAACAAATACCGAAGAGGAACATTATCTGGAAAATAAGAATTCTCAAGTTGTGTGAGGGCAGAGGTTAGGTTATGATATTTAACATGCTTAATTCACCGATTGCAATTTCAAATAAACAAACAAAAAACCTATAGTTACTGTGAGTTATTGCGAGTCATTACTCTCATGACTACACAAGCCCAATAAAAGCCAACCCTATAATTCATTTGCACTCTGTTCTGTGTAGATGGGATGGCTAAATGTCCAGTATGTGAGCTCATATCTTACTCTTCTGCCTGTATGGAGTCCACTGGAGCCACATAGTTGCTGGGAATATACCCCGAATTCCCTGTGTCCAAAGAACGGGCCTCCCACCAATCACCCTCCCTAGAGGGAAAAACACACAACTCAGTTGACAGTTCATAAGGAGAATGCAAATTATAGTGAACTCTAGAGCAGTTGTGTACACTGAACATACTGTCAGGGTTAATGGAACTAGAAACTCACGTGTTGTTAATTATGTGGAATTTCTCTCCTTTGGCAAATGACAGATCATCTTCCGTCCGAGCATCATAGTCATAAAGAGCTATGAAGAGGGTAACACCTCCACCTACACACACACACACACACACACACAAAACAGAGAGAGAGAGTTAAGAAATACAGTACTACTGTTGTGAAGACCTAGCACACACAATGGACAGGATTGAAATCTGGGGGAACCTGTAACGTACACACACACACACACACACACACACACACACACACACACACACACACTCACCTGTGATGGCAGTGCCACGAGTCGAGGGGTTGCTGGGGAAGCCTGGTCCAGCAGGGAAGGGCTGGACAGAGGGCATAGAGAAGTTGTTGAAGTTGGGGATGAGTTCTGCCCCTGTGTTCTGGGTGGGCTCGGGGTCATAGCGGTTCTTGGACCCCTTCCCCCCACCGCTGGAATCACATGTGGATCCGTCAGCTATCTCCACAGATTTGGCCTTACGCTGCTTACAGTATGCACAGCCCATCACTATGGAGACAGAGACACACAAAGCAGGCAGTCAGTCGGGGGTTCCACTCTGCTAATTCAAAAATGCTAAATATAAAAAAATACTTTAAAGGAGAAGGTTTTTTTTAGCATGTTTAGCCCCTTTTCTGGAGAATCTAGGATGAAATAGAATCATCAACACCAATCAACCATCAACAACTTTGACGATTGGTCCTATCTCGTAATTTTGGCTCATTTTTCTGCTTCAGAATGGCTATGCTATGTGCATATCCGATAATGTCCTTAAAACAACCTTAAACATTTATTTTAAAACATGTGCTGCTCACCACATGGTTAGTGGTGTCTATTGATGTTCCAAAACAATTATTATAGCGAAATACAGTTTCTGTCACGTTTTACATGGTATTTTGAACATTCTGGAGCTATTTTTGGCGTAGCAATACCAACTAGCACAACAGAAAGGCAAATAAAACTGGATAGAAAATGTATTTCACTCTGGAACAATAACTGTAAAGATAACAGTAACTATAACAATATTACAGTCCACACTGACAAACAATAATTTGCATGCAAATTCATTAATGTCTAATATTACATTGTTTCTTATTGGCTGTTAAACTTTCATCATTCTAAAAATCACTCTGAAAGTGATCCTCAATTATATCTTTGCATGTCGTTATAGTTGTGGTGTGGACGCTGTCATTCACATTAATTACATCCATATTTACATGTCATTACAGTTATAGTTCTTAGTGTGAACGACCCTTAACACAGGTTTATCTTTTAAAATGAGCAAAGTTAAGGAAATCTGTAAAGAAAGGTCAAGAAAGGTCACATGAAAGGTCATGAGGGGGCATGTATGACATTCTAACCTTATTTATTCTGGTCATCTGCCCTTCCACATCCAGAGACAGAGACAGAGAGCTGAAGAGAGAAAAATGAAGAGAGGGGGAGGGAATAAATGTCAGGTGTATTATATTAATGATGTTATAGCAAAGCTGTGACATTGACATGCATTAGATTTACTAAAATGTCAAAGATGGATGACTCAAGACAGACAGGGAGACAGAGACTTCCCAGTGAATGTTTATTATGATGGCAAGACTTCAAATCATAAAGGATACACTCACTCTAGCTCCCATTGAGCTATCTATCTCCGTGACACACACACACACACACACACACACACACACACACACACACACACACACACACACACACACACACACACACACAATACATGGTACATTAGCGAGGCATATTTGACCTGTCATGTTCTGACTACTCACAACCAAACCTCACTTTAAATACATAATTATTTATAATTCAAATAAATTCAAATGAACCAACAAGTACCACACCACACCATGACCAACTGTACATACACATGACAAACACAACATATAACTGACTTAGCCTACATCTGAACACACTGTTAAGCATCACTAACTGACCAGTGGGACCAGACTGTTTGATGCTTCAGTGACTGTGTGGAAGACAAAAGCAACAGTCATCAACCATCAAGCTGAATAAAAAAATTGTCATATCATTTGCAAACACTAGGTGGCACTTATCACTCATAAAGGGGAGCACAGCACACAACACCCACGTATTGGTAAACAGAAAAAGAAATTGATGAAGCAAAGAAACAGAAGTTGACAACTGGAAGAGGAAGGGACTGGTGAAACAACAGCTTTGCCTCAATACTGTTCCTAAATTCACAAAGCTAACAAACTTAACTGCCATCTGTCTTCCGGAAGCATCTGACCTGGGCATTAAGCACCTAGACTTTACCGGACATTCTGTAGGTCACACCTGACCCAGTGCAATATAACCTTGCACACTCTGACAGGTAGATCGCCAGCATAGCATCTGCTAGCAAACCTTCAGAAAAAGATGAACTGAAAACCGACGAGATGTCTAGAGAGGGTATTAAAACATACATCTTGGCCACCACCATAGTTTCACACAAGACGTTGGTGGCAATACCACAGCTGCTTACGTGAGAATATGAAACAACTTATGGTTTTTAAACTTAACTTTTGAGAGTTCAAACTTCTGTGAGTTCAAACTGCGCCACACATCATGGCACGAAACAAACGCTTGATCATCTGACCGTAATGTCAGGTGAATATAATAATTTCCTGTGCTCCACAACAACATTGGGGTAGAACACACAAACAACACTGTCAGCAAACAAATGTTTTGGTCAGTTTTTATGTTAAACATCCTGCCTACATAACCTATCTACCTTATGACAGAAATAGGAAAAGGAAACAACAATTTCAAGCCCTTGTGTAATGCTACATCATACTATTGCATTAGCCATTTTTTCTATTTGACACACAAGTCTATCACCTGGTTTGAAAGGAAATGATGTAGCAAAGGAGTTGTTCATTAACCAGCATTTCTTCTGCTATATATGTCATGATATCAGTCAGTTCAAATGAGCCTCCATGTTAATTTCACTTTCTGAGAAGAACAGGTCTCATCTGTCCCCCCGAGGCCTAAGTTATTCCACTCTGTCTTTCCTCCTTCTACCCAAACAAATGCATTTTAATGTCTTCCCACTGAATTACCTAGCAACCTGTATGTGCTTGGATGCATTCCTTTGTCTGTGTGTGCGAGTGTGTGTGTGTGTGTGTGTGTGTGTGTGTGTGTGTGTGTGTGTGTGTGAGTGTGTGTGTGTGTGTGTGTGTGTGTGTGTGTGCGTGCGCGTGTATGTCAGAGAGAGACAGAGAGAGAGAGAAACTATGTGCCTGCATGTTTGTCTGTATAAACAGTGTTACAGTATTGTGTCTTGGGTCAACCGTAATTCCAGTTCTGGAAATGACCCCCAAACACCGTATCTAACCAAAGGCACTAACACACACTCACACACACACACACACACACACACACACACACACACACACAGAGAGAGAGAGAGAGAGAGAGAGAGAGAGAGAGAGAGAGAGAGAAATACACCACACATTTCCCGCTCTCTGTTGTCCAGTCTGTATCTCTCCCTGCATCAGCACTGCTACAGGAAATCGGCTCTGCCAGCTTCCTGTCCACCCTTGAAAAGACTCCCCCCTCTTTTCCTGTTAGGCGAGGACACAGTCCAGCTGCATTGTGCTGACCAACCCCCCATACACACACACACACACACACACACACACACACACACACACACACACACACACACACACACAGACGATTCTAAACACACTCAGTCATACACATAGATGTGTATGTACACGTTCCCCGTTCAGTATAATCTTATCTCTTTGTTTTCTTCTCCGCTTGACAGAGAAGACCTACACATAGAGAAACTATGACCACACACTCAAAAGTCTTTCTTGTCCCACAAGCACACACACACACACACACACACACACACACACACACACACACACACACACACACACAAATTATATTTATATGCTGTGTCTGCTTGACTGATGGTCAAACCGAAGCAGTTAACCAAAGGCTTCGTCTCTGCTGAAGGCCAGACCACCGAAGGCCAACAGCATAAGTTTCAAGATCTTCAATGAGGAAGTTTTAGCAGCTACATTTGAACTTTTTTAATGCGCTATGAAAACTATTTATCCAATTGCAAGTCCATGTTCATATTTTGGGAATAGCTGCCAATAGTTCAACCACTCCAACAGTGTTTGAAATGTAACTACGGTGTATGTGTTAAACAGAAGCGTATGTTAATCTGTGTGGTTAGGTGAGTTTTCAGTGGCTGTGGATGAAAATAAAGAGTGATGAACCTATTTACCAGTTTAGACTTCCTCTCTGTCAAACCACAGCAATGTGACAACTAACAGAGCGAACACACACAAAAGCACAAGCAAGCTATAAAGCACTTCTACACACACACACACACACACACACACACACACACACACACACACACACTGTGACTGAGAGTGTAGGGCACGCCCTTTCCTACCCAATCTTCCATAGATAAGGAGCTCCCAGTGGGAAAGCAACACAGGACACAGAATACAGCAGCTCCAGCTTTCAAACATGCTATCACACAAACACACCCAACACACACACACACACACACACACACACATACATACACACACACACACACACACACACACGCACGCACACACACACGCACACACACACACACACACACACACACACACACACACACACACACACACACACACACACACGCACGCACACACACACACACAGCCCTTTCTTCCTATTTGACAAAACCACTGGAAGAGTGACACTAAGTGAAGTTAATGGGGAACCTTCTCCTTCTCCCCAGGTCATCATAGTACATTGACTCCTGTCCCTAAGAATTGTGACTAAATACTTGCTGGGCTGTTTTGTATGTGACACGCTCATGAAGGAAGTGTTGGAAGTGTGTTGTCTCCACCTCAGTTGTATGCCAGTTCACACACTCTTCAACACTCTCTCTCTCTCTCTCTCTCTCTCTCTCTCTCTCTCTCTCTCTCTCTCTCTCTCTCTCTCTCTCTCCCTTCATCCTCTCCCATTTTCCATCCTCCACCAGGAAACTGGCTACAGGAAGAGAAGTGTGTGTGGCTCTGAAGTGATAGGATGCTGAGAGAGTCGACACACTAACATCCTCTCGCTCACATACTCTCTCTCTCTCTCTCACATCTGCGCTACACTCACCAAGGATTTTGCCCTTGTTTGTACAGCAACACCAGACTGCCATTCTGTGACTGTAAATTACAGTAAAGGGGACCTAGAATGGAGGAGTTGATTCTACCTTCTTCACTGATCCAAAAATACAATATATTCCACTTTGATTTCTCAAAAATAGACTCAAGTGCAATTTCACACGTCCAAGTAAAAACTTTTAGGTTTGGTCTTAAAATGGTAATTTTAGTCAGTGATACAATTGGTCATTTGGTAATCACAACAGAACTGCAATTGCGTTATAGACTTTTTTCAGTAGGGATAAAACGGCCAACGAGGTGAGCGGTGCAATGGAAATAATGGTGGGGTGGAGACTTTATTTCCATCAAACCGGTCACCATGAAAATGTTTAAAACATGAAACATGCCCTCCATTTTAAAAAGAAGTTAACCTGTTTGACTTGGGTACTATTTTTGTGTGAAAGTACAGGGCTACAGGGCTGCTGCTACTGTTAGTCACTAGTCTAAAAAGCATTGATATGGAACGGTGTTGAAACTTTTTAACAGATACATGTAAATGCCTCAGGTAGCAGGTTATATGAAATTAATGGCCACCTCATCAGCCAGAGAGATAACAAAACGTCAATTTATTGTTTTACCACAATAGGACAAAGAGTTATTAAATACACTGGATGAAAGTTCTCTGTAGGCTCTAAAGGGGAGTACCGGTAAATGCAACATCCTCGGCAGACATACCCTTGTGCAAGGCACCTAACCCCAAACTGCTGAAGTGGCTACCCACAGCATGTGCTAATTGCTGACTCTTGTGCATGCGTGTTCATTCACACAGCCAATCCCCAGTGTACATTTCTCTGAGAAGATTATAAAGTGCCTTAAAATAAAAATTTTGGGGTTAAAAAAATTACCTGCCCATGATAAACTGACCCATAAATAATCATGACTAATTAATGACTGCTGATTATTTGGTTCACTAATCACACAGGTATAATTTCAACTCAGTTAAAACAATAGCCTCACCGATGGGTAATAATGTATTTAACTAATTAATTCACAAAATCTAAACTAAAAATGCACAAAAGTGCATCCTCCATTTTGGCAACTTTTCTTTCAACTTCCAAATGAGGCAAAGTCCTCTAAGCATAGTCGGCCATCTTAATAATGCAGGAATATCTCAGCGTAAACTTTTATGCCTACATATCAAGTCCTGAGCCTGCATTTCTACTTGATCTAAACATTGTCTGGTGGTGAACTCTTTCAGCATGCAAACGTAGTCACCACAGCATTACAGCACCAGAAATACTGATAGGAGCAAGGCGACAAAAAAAAAACAGTCACAGACTATTCTTTTCACATGGTTCTCACATGGGAGATCATTTCTCCCATAGTCTTACATATTAAAACAAATATTTATACTCATAGCGTACCACCACTGATTTCCATCAGACAGCTTTTTATGTTTTACAGTTTCAGTTTTAAGCAAACAACATTAATTTGCTTCCAATGTGTGGCAACTGGTATAACACTAAAACATCATTCTCTGAAAAAAATACTCAATAACCCGACACATATTAATGAAATCTATGGCAAACATCTACACTTCACTTACTTACAGTATGTAGGCGCACACTTCCTCAATATCTTCCTTTTCAACAATTAGGCTTCTCACTTATTTAGACACATTCTGCATGGTTGTGCGCTTGTGAAGCATAATGTAACCACAGACAACAGGAGTCAAACACAAACACATACAGCATATACTTTATCATTCTCTCCACAAAACAACTTAAAATGTCTTGTAGCAAATTAACAGACGAAAGACAGAAAAAAAATAATTCAGAATTCACCAGCAACATACGTTGAGGGTTGATACCAAAACCAGAAAGAAATATTGCATGAGAGGCAGAATAGAAGAAGTGCGTAACAGGAGGAACTAGATTTGAAGCAAATGTGACTGTGGCCATCTTCTCTTACTGTGTGACAATTAACATGTATTGCATTTATTCCAGTAACATGTATTGCATTTATTCCCTTACAGGAACATATTGCTTATGTAGAATTGAACTTTTGGATGTTGTTCACCTCCAAAGACGGCATTTACACAGCATTAAAAATGTTAAACAATTAATATCTGGAGTTATGCCCTGAATGTTGTTTGATTCATAGTGTCTACTGAATGCTGAGTGATGTAGTTTTGACCTTGTTTAAGAAACTTTAGTTTTCAGCACAGTAACAATAGTTCTGATATGAGGTGATTGTGAAAACTAATTTAAAGGTGGCTACAGACCAAAGATCCATGAAAAGACGGGCTGTGGCGTTCTAAAAACCAGCGACATTCTAAAATGCCAAAACCTGCAATTTGACATGTCAAATCTTTTGCGATGGCTTGCAACTGCTTGCAACAACGGTTGATTCACATTGCCGCAACTCCTCTCTAAAACCGTCTCATCTTCAGTCTGAATTGGCCTTAAGAGATCTAGCTAAGAATCCACAACTGGGTAATTACAGAAACTGGTAATTAAAGGAATCCGGAGTCAATTAGTCCATGTCCATATTCTTTGGGCAACAAAACGTTCATGCCCTCATCAGTCAGTGTTGGCTGCTGTTTCACTATTTGGTCTGCATTGCATGAAATTTGGTCATTCTCTTACCTATCGACAACACAGCAATGTGAAACAACAGGGCTACAGGTACAGGGACAATTTACAAAATGTAGCAACTCCATTTACAAAATGTAGCAACTACATTGCACAATTTCACCAACTGATGTAAATTTACCTGCAAACCAAAGAGTAGGAATCAGGGATAATTATTTTCGTGCATTACTTTGACTGACAAGCCAGAAATAAATGCAATTTCGCTTAGATACTTTCAGTTTAATTTTCACCTAGTCCTATCCCCAGATCGTGCAGGTGTAGTAATAGCGAAATCAATGTTAGAGGCAGGTGAGAGAGCCGTCATTCACCCCGTAATGAGCCATCTAATCATCAAAGTGACTGGGAGGCTGCTAAATTAATCAGAAAAATGTTGCCTTGTGTCCCTTATATTATATATTTTGTGAATATTTCATTATGAAGGTCTTGACCATATTACTGAGATTACTGCGAGCACACAAGACTATTTTTAAGTTTCTATGTGCCAATAATCCTTTTCAGCAGTCTGTTTACAACTAAAAGTGTTGCATTTATAGTCTCTCAGTTTCTGAGTACAATACTTCTGTTATCAACACATTGTATTGCTTTGTGTTGTGTTTATGTGCATGTACTAAGGAGATTTAGCTGTAGAGAAAAGATGAACACACAGCAACACAATCTCCTGTGTCCTGACAAGGTACTATGTGTGTCATCTCAAATTCATTCACTCAAATTCATTGTACAAAATGTTACATTGGTGCTCATCCCATGAAGATAGCATGACTGTGTGTGTGTGTGTGTGTGTGTGTGTGTGTGTGTGTGTGTGTGTGTGTGTGTGTGTGTGTGTGTGAGTAGAGAGAGAGAGAGAGAGAGAGAGAGAGAGAGAGAGAGAGAGAGAGAGAGAGAGAGAGAGAGAGAGAACAATGGGAAAACACATCTTGGGAATAGGAAGTTAGGTGTCTGAGGCAGAGACTTCCTTTCAACAAATGATGTCAATTTCCTCTACAGAGAGTGAGAGTAACAGGGAGCCATGTGAGAAATGACAGAATAAGGACTAAACACATAAGACCACATATACTGCATGTGCCCTCATCTCTCATTTTCATCTCAACCCAGCACAACAGTTCTTTAGGCACCACAGAGTTGTCTCTTGCTCTAGCCCTCACTCTATAGACTGTTAAGTTAGAGTATCTTAAGGAGAAGTGCAGGGGACATCTTGCACACACAGTTCTTTTTTCTCAGAGAAGAACATCAGGCTAAAAGTGATAGAGACAGACAAGTGAATAGTGATACTACAAGAAGTTACAAAAGAAGTTACAAAAGTTGCCTGCTAAAAACTGACATGCTGTTCGTGTTGCAGGCGCCGAAAACTGTCCACTAACACCTGAACAGTGCTTGTTTAATGTGATTTCTAAAACCCTGTAGTTTACAGTTTCCTAAAAGCTATTTTTTTTCTAAATCAGGTATTTTTTTTAAAGAATAAGTTCCATGTTCTTATGTCTATTTAATTGTTATTGGTGTAGGAGGTCTCTGTTTATTATGGCACTATATAATCAAGATATTTATGCATCACATCACAAGTATTGTGACAACACTGTATGCTGCATAGCCAAAAGGAACCAGAAGTGAACATATGTCAAAAAAGGATGCCTGATCATGAACCTCACCCACTACTTTTGTTATGTTCCTGAATAAAAAAGGAAATTACAGCAGTAAGCTGACAGTCAGACAGTAGTGATACTGTATGATATGATCAGGGCTTAAGCTATAGCTACTGTGGATGCACAGCCCATGGAAAAACTGTTAAACAAAAGCAAGGATTTGATTGACTGTGGGTGAGACAATAAACAAAAATAAACATTATGTTTAGAATTTTCTGTAATATGAAGATGGTGAAAGTACAGAAAAGGGTTTGGGAAATGCTGCTCTAATGGTCAACTCCAAAAGTCTAGCGCATACCTGGGCAAACTAGCCTCCCCAAAATAAAATAATTTCTCATTTAGTCATGGTGACTTAGATTATAGGCCTTTTTTATCAAATGTGTTGCATTCATGAAATGCAAATTCCACCCTTTTAAACCTGCATATTAACATGTCCTCTGAAGAAAGTGGGGCTACTGCCTTGAGACTTGCCAATCTACCGACATCAGTAGGTTAACTGTTAACACCCGGCCCGTTAGTCAAAATCTAAAAGCCAATGTGGCCCCTTGGCCAAAATAATTGCCCACCCCTGGTCTAGTGGGTCCTGACCACAGCCTTGTCCACACATAGGCCTATGTCTCCAAAGGCTATGTGGTCAAGTGAGGACAGAGAAGTAGAGACTGAAGTGCACTCTTTGCTGTAGGGGTGTGCATGTTAGCAAGAGCAAATCATGAGATACAAACTACTATAATTAATGTTAATTAGCTATGTGGACACTTTTCATAGCAGTGGTCTTCAAATACTTTTCTTCAAGGGTTGAATTTTGTCAAGTATGCCAAGCCAAGGGCCAAAGCCCTGTTTACATGTTCACATACCTGCAAGCACTGCAAATCTATCCCATCCCTCACAATTAATATATATGATACAAACAAATTAAATCTAAATACTGCTACTCTTGAAATGTAGCCTATCATAATATACTGCCTGCCTAAGTATCATAGAATGAAGTAAGGAGAAAGAGAAGTAAACTGGGAAAAAACACTATTATGCAATCTGTGGACATGTTACCTACATGTTAGTTTATTGCTGTATAACACATACAAAGTAGATCTGGTGAAAAAATCTAATCATCATTTTACGCTCTATTTCGTAATGGTAATTACTTGTATAATAATTTATTATAAGTTGAATTGCTTATATACTGTATGATAAAACATTATTCTAATATTAGCATTTCAAGTTGTCCATTATCGGCTTCATAGGCCTACACCACAAGACATTGTTGACTTACAACTAACCACATCAGTTTACAGTAAATGCAGTCAAAGCTAAGATGTAGCACTTTTAGCCCTTTTTCTGGGATGTCTAGGATGGTTGACACAGAAATGACTATTTGACTATTGCTCTTGGCTATTTGGCTCATTTATCGCCTGCAGCTTCAGAATAACTTGCTCACAATCCTGCCACGTTTGTTTTAAAAAAAATGTGAATTCACAGAGTGGTGAGAAGTATTCATTGATGTTCCAAAACAAGAATTGTAGTTAAATACAGGGGGTTTTATGGGTGTGAGTTGACAGTCAGGCAGTATTTCCCAAAATATGTTCCCCCAAGTATTAACCTTTTAACCTTTTAGCTACTTCCAAATCAATACCTTGGTCAGGAAATTACAGAGCAAAATGACACCTTTGAGCCAGTCTGCAAATAAACAGACATGAATTGCACTTGGTCTTCCTTCAACAAAATATTATGATTTATATTAATTGGCAATAATTACATTTATTATTCATAAAGATATACAATTTAATACACCGTCTCAAGAGAGTTTGATTATTAACCACTTAGCTTCCATTCAGACTTCCAACTCAGCAGTTAGAAGCAGTTCTTGAATCATTGGATTGTGAGGATTTACCACATACTGCCGCCAGCTAGCGAGCATCCATTACCCTCACACCCCAAATCACCCTCACTCCCATCTGGGTCACGGCACCAATGTAGCCGGAGCTGTTCTCACGCACTCGCGTCTCGAACTTGCCACTCCGTCAGCTACAATTAACCCAGAACATGGGAGTCAAACACTCTAACCACTGAGCTGAAAAGTCAAGGATTCCAACTCAGCAGTTAAAAGCAGTCCTTGAATCATCTGGTCGTGATGATTTACACATACTGCCACCAGCTAGCCCAGTCTAGTTGGCATCCGTTACACAAGTCACATGTTGAGGTGTTTTGGGGCTACAGTAGCCTATGTTCATTGTGCATTACAGATTCAGTACTGGTGTGACGTTTGTCAATAGTACAATTTAAGAGTGTGACATTATCAGACGGCCTGCGGGTTTTCTTATCTAAAACAGAGTCGCTTTTTCAATTAAAACTGGTTAAAATTGTGCATTTAATCTTGCGTTGGCCCCTGGCAGCTTAGATCTTCCACGATGTGTCCCACAAACAGAAAAGTTAGGCCACCCCTGAGCTAAAGTGTAATATGAATGTGTCCCAACGTCCCCATGAGGAAACAGGAAGTGAGAGGCTGTAAAAAATCTGACCCCAAGTAATCAGCAAGGTATCAGGCTCTATACTGCAAGGCATCTCAGCTATTCACAAATGATTTCATCATCTATGCATTTTGAAACCAAAATCAAAGATGCATCATGTGTTCTAGTGGTTCTGTTGTAACTCCTGATGGGATAGTCATCTGAACTAACTGAACAGACACAAGGGCCCAACTTTCAGCTAGGCACCCTGTCTAAACACCCTTAGGCAGAATGCAGGTGAAAATACTATACACATATACAGACAGAGAGAGAGAGAGAGAGAGAGAGAGACCTGCTAAATATCAAGGGCACTGGTGCAACATGTGCGACCACAGTCTGGCGACCTCCTTGCATGACTAATGCTCATTAGCTGTGGTGAGTGGTTTCTGTTTTTTAGTTGTCAGGCCAAGACCTACACTGGGAACTTCCTAAGGAATCACCTGATGCCCTTTCTCTAACCGTCTATAAAAAGTGTGCCAGGTTTCAGTGTCCATTTTAATGTCGTCTTAAACCAAGTTACATCAAGTTATGTACAAATGTTGACAAGTCAAACTGAGGAAGCAAAGTTAACTACTTAGTGTTTGCAGATGTGGTATTTATGGTTCATGTCAGGACAAGTGTGCTTACTTTAATCCACTTGAGAATCTTAATGAAATGTTAAGATTATTAGATATCACTTGTTTGTGTTGGTGAGACTGTTAGCTTTCGGTTTACATCAAGATGCTTATCAAAATGCTGTGACGACTTATTGTGTTTCATAGAACTTACTTATTATTGTATCGAATTCATTTCCAGTGTGAATTCAAATAATAATACATTTCTCTCATAAACTAGTTACACTATTTCAGTATAAATAAGAGCTGCTACTTTCTTGTATGTCTTGTTACACACAGCAGAGGTTCAGTGAGCTATATTAGCAAATAAAGTTACCAAACCAAACATCAAGTGTTGCACTGTCACATTAGATCAAGGCCACCAGTGTCTTCACTGGCTTTCATGTCAGGTCATCTGGCAATACTGCATCCCTCTGTCTCAACAGGAGCTAACAACACCTTCAAACCACTGACCATGTTCTGACATAACATCTTGCCAGTCATGAAGTCAGGAAACGCAACACCATCGCTAAACTTTGCGTATTGCGTAACACCCTAGTTGAATTGGAGCACTTTAGAGAACTATAGAGCACTTTCAAGAAAGACTAAATACAAGATGCCAACTCTCAATAGTTCATGAGCACCATAAACACACACAACCCACACTGACCGCACCCACTTCCTCCTCAATAGGAGGTAAAGCCAGGAAGTGACCTTGTGAAGAAAATGGAAGTGCACAGACTCTCATTACTCTCTCCCCCACAGTCTTTTTCATTCCATACTTCATTGAGCCAGCTCACTAATCAATACGACTGGTTAGAGTGGCAGAAGTCTACTGAGCTTCATTTGACAATATCTTCCATTTTTATCCAAACAACAGCCAAACTTGGCACTGCACTCACTCGTGTCATTAGTGAGACACGTACCAAATTTGAGTTCAGTCAGACAAATGGTTACAGAGTTATGCGTGGAACACACACACACAGACAGACACATAGACAGACGTTCCTGGCATTAATAAATAGATGAGAAGTGATGAGCACAATATGTGTGTGGAAGACTACTTTTTACACATGCAAGTAAAATACACACACTAACAAGCATGAAATACATAAGACTGGCTCACCGTCAAAGAGTTAGCACGCACACACACACACACACACACACACACACACACACACACACACACACACACACACACACACACACAGAGTGAGAGAGACAATGACAGAGACAGAAGCCAAGACAAGAGAGAGAGAAAGCAAGTCCCCCCAAACCACATCAAACAGTATGGCCTGCCATGCTCTCATGAACACCTGTTTCTGGTAGCCTGTTTGTGGCCATATAAAACATGACCTTTAAAATCTCCTGTTAATTATATCTAAATTCAAGTGTGCATCATATCAATTTTAAGCAGTGTATATATGAGTGTTAGCCTATGAAATGTATGAGCTTCTAACTAAAACAGAATCTCCATCCAAAACTTGATGTGTCTTTATAACCCTCTCCTCTCATTCAGTTGCAGACACACATAACATACCACACACACATACATACACACACACACACACACACACACACACACACACACACACAGAGAGAGAGAGAGAGAGAGAGAGAGAGAGAGAGAGAGAGAGAGAGAGAGAGAGAGAGAGACACACCTTGTCACACACACACACACACACACACACACACACACACACACACACACACAAAGAGTAACTCACCTGTTCACCGTTCCGAGCGACTGGGACCGGCTCCAGTGAAGACCAGTGCTTGAGTCGGCCAGGGAAAGCGACAAAGTTTCGTCTCTGACGTGTGGGAAGCGACCGTAGCTTATTTGCTATGTCCGGAAGGGTTGAATTCTGCGCGCAATATCAGCCCTCCCCTTGCAACTTCCCCTTGTCACCATTTGCGCTAGAGCGGCCAACGCACCACAGTCCCCGAATTGCACGGCATAAATTTGCTGACTGCATTTGCCCAAAGACAACTTATGATGTTTTGAGCGTTATCAAACTTTGATGACGATAAATGTAAATAATCAGAAGGGCATTATCAGAAAAAAATGAGGCAGCCAGGCCTACAGTTTAATAAATGCACAGGGGTTGGTCAAATTTGGTTGGAACCTGATTTGAGTCAATAAAATGATTAAATGAAGAAGTGAATGATCAGCAACAATGGGTCATGTGCTGTAGATCCATGGGAAGTTGATACTGACCTCAAAATGACTCGGTTTAAATTGTTATGTGCTTCTCCTCAATGGCGTAATCTTACTGTTCTTGAGCTGGCACATGCAGACTTTTCCGTTGTTTTGTTCCTATAACTCATACTGTGCCCCCTCCCTTTTAAATGTTTGACTATCCTTGTAATGAATTTTGGCACGTTGTGCTTGCACTTGTTCATTATGTGTTCAGTCCAAAGTGTGAGTGTGAGAGAGAACACTGTTTCTGAGACTCGTGTGTTCCCTCTAGTGACCGCAGTAAGAAAAGATCTGCGATTTTTTTAGGAAGTTAAAAGTGAAATATTAAAGATGAAACAAGCAGACGGAAACATACACACGCATAATCTGATCAGTAGATGGCATTGCAGCGCTAGGTGGTCAAAGAGAGGGGTGTCTGGTGATCACCCAAACCTTAACCTGACATTTGGAGTAGGCCTAACAACATTACTTACAGGCTACTGCTGGCGCTATGGTATAGATTACTAGGCTATACACAACCATGTCATGAATCTTCAAAAACTTTCTAAACATCCTAGAGGTTGTTTATCTCTCATAGTTTGGATCAAATAAATAAATTGTGGTGGAAATGAAATTATTCTGCAGAAGGATTTCAAAAGAATGTGTTGGACCACTTCAACTGCATAACTTTATCCTTTTTGTAATCCCTCATTTACATTGCATTGATATACTCTGTATATTCACTGATATGTTACATGGATTGTCCAAGGTCCTGGTGTTTTCATTTTGACAACCTGACAATGGTTTCTATAAAAGCAGTGGTCTAAATCTGACTGGAGTAGCCTATGTAAGCCTACTGGGCACTTGCCCTTGTCTAATAAAAGTTTGTAACAGACAACAACCAAGCTATGAGAGATGCCAAACCAAAAGCTTTATCTATGTTGTCTTATTGTCCCCATTTATCAGAAATGTGGTATACAGAACATCATCCAATAGAGTGTAATGTAGACCAATTGCCTATACAGTATTACTGTATGTTGCCTATAGAAACATACACACACACACCAGTCTACCTTTCACTCCAGTAAGTCCACACCTGGTTAGAACTCTGCTAGTCCTAGGCCCTAGCCCCAGGCACCTCCTGATGGACCAACATCTCTAAGCTCCTCCCACCGGTCCAGCACCTCTCAAAGAACTCTAAGCCTGATTGTGTCCCAGCGCCCTCTCACACACACCACCCCATACACAGCACACACACTCCTGCACGCCTGCATGTATGACCTCATCACACTCACACGGCTCAGGTACACTTCACAAAAAGCCATGGTGAAACACCAGAGGCCAGCCAGGTTTATTTTGTGTGTGTGTGTGTGTGTGTGTGTGTGTGTGTGTGTGTGTGTGTGTGTGTGTGTGTGTGTGTGTGTGTGTGTGTGTGTGTGTGTGTGTGATTGTATGAGAGCAGGAGAGAGGGAGAGCATGAAAGAGAGAGAGGCATCTTTTTGGGGGCTGGTCATGTTTATAAATTAATCGGTCACCATGTGTCACTGCAAAGTTTGTGAACATCATACAAAAAACACTCCAGGGTGGTATTTCATTGCAAAAAAGCAAAACAACACACACACACATCTTTTTTTTATTCAGTCTTAAATTACCTTTATATATATTTCATATAAAATATAATATAACTTTGACCTGGCAGTGGAACGAAGGAGAAGCTGGAAAGGAGGGGAGAGATGAGAGGAGAGAGGGAGGAGAGAGGGAGGCACGTCGGATATTACGCTGGACCTCCACAGGCCCCGTGCCCACGGTGGCAGGACCTCGTACCAGCACTCAGGCTGCCCAGGGACCAGGGACCTGCGCCCACACAGGCTTGTGCCCAACGTCCTGTGTGTGTGTGTGTGTGTGTGTGTGTGTGTGTGTGTGTGTGTGTGTGTGTGTGTGTGTGTGTGTGTGTGTGTGTGTGTGTGTGTGTGTGTGTGTGTGTGTGTGCTTGTGTATTTGTGGAGGGGTATTCATGGTTTACCAGGACTCTCTTCCGCACAGAGACACCTGGCTGGCAAGAGAAGGTGTTCCAGTGTGCGCACACACCTGCACACACCTGCACCTGCACACACACCTGCAGACCGGAGGAGGATGGAGTCTGTCCGTCAGGGTCCCTATGGCAATCAGTGCTCTATCTCCAAGGAGACGTGTGATGGGAGGGGCTAGATGGAGTAAGAAAAGCATGAGAGTGTGGATGGGTGGGGTCAGTTCTTTAAAGCTCCCGGGGGGGTTGACAGGAACTTAAAGGGGAAGTGTTGAGTGTGGTCTCCTCAGACGATCTTGTTCTCCAATGCAGCGATCCTCTTTGTCACGCTCTCCAGTGAGGCTTAGGTCAAGGAAGATCACATTCTGATGATGGCTCAGAAAAAAACACCTTTAAAGAACACTTTAAGAATACTTCAGCATTGTACTTCTCATTTCTTTTTTGTACCATGAAACCTGCTGGAACAAATATTCTGTTTAATGAAGCACATGGAAACACAATTACACATTCACTATGTCACCTCAGTATAATACCATAAAAGGATATATTTTTTTGTTAATGCCTGTAAAGCATCTTCTACTTTTTTCTGGAACTTAACGATGGAGTCACATTCACAGGGGTCCTCCTCTGTAGAGAAAAGAGAGGGGAAGCATGTCTGCATAGTCAGATTTCAACTCTTGTATGCTCTCATATTTATAATGTGTGTGTGGGTGGGTGTGTTCTGTATGTGTATTTGCATCTGTGAGTGTGAAAGAGAAAGAGAGACTCATTATCTTATTTATCTGTGTGTCTATTAATATCCGTGTGCATGAGAAAGATAGACTCAGAAAGACAGACGTTTGTTCTCACCCTGGCAAACATTGATTTGCAGCTTCTTGGCTATTTGCGTCATGGCTTTGAAATCAGCCGTGTAGAAGTAGTGGTCAGCGATGGGCTCGGAGGCGATCTCTCTCAGCTCGTCCTCCACAGCATTGCCCACACCCACGGCATACATCTTGTATCCTAGTGCACACACAAGCCGTATAAACACACTGCACAAGACAAGTACAAGTACACACACATAGATCTGTATATCTTCAATTTGATCTGAGATGAATAAAGTACTATCTGATCTTATCGTATCTTATCTTATCTTATCTCATTAGGTGATTTTCTTTCAATTACCATTCTCTCCCTCATGCAGTCATACTGGCTCTTTCTCCTCTTGTTATGAATTAATTTCCTCTTATCAATTCATTTCCTCCTCACCTACATGTACTCTTTCCCACCTCTCACCCACACTCTTCCCATCCACTTCTCTAATTCACTTCTCCAATCTCTGCCCTGTCCACTCAGGGGTTGGCCAAGTTACTCAGGAAGACTAATACATCACACATTACTCTTTACAATAAAGCATCTTTAAAATAGTAATTACAACACTAATTACTATTTGGCATCAAAAGTAGTTAGTTGCATAACTATAACATATGACATTAGCCTACCACTAATACAAGACCATGTTCATTTATAATAATGTATTATTATTATGTAATGCATTAGCCTCTGTAACACAACTAGCATTTTGGACAATGAAATCCAATCTAGTAGTAGTGACTGATAAAAGTAACAATATTGCAATAGTATATTACTAAGTAATGTGCTAGTATGGGTCCTCTCACCGTTCTCCTTGGCCTTGCGTGCAGCATCACCGATGTAATCCTGAGAGCGGCCATCAGTGAACACAATCCCCACTTTGGCTACACCGGGACGAGCTCCCTGGCCAATAGTGAAGCTGTTGTCCAACAGGAAGCGCAGGGCCTGTTGAGGAGGCAAGATTAGACATTACATGTGTGTGTGTGTGTGTGTGTGTGTGTGTGTGTGTGTGTGTGTGAAAAAGAGATGTCTTTTCAGAACAGCAGGCTTGAGGGCATCCTAACATCCCCTACCTGTCCAGTCATAGTTCCACGCTCCATGTAGGCCATCTTCTTGACGGCATCCTTGAGGTCTTTCTTGTTGTTGAAGCGTCCCAGAGGGAACTCCTGTCTGACCGTGCTGGAGTACTGCACCAGGCCCACGTGGGCACGGCTGTCGCTCACGTCCAGCTTGTCCACGATCTGGTTGATCCATTTCTTCACCAGCTCAAAGTTCTCTGGCCGCACGCTCTTAGAACCGTCAATCAAGAACACGACATCAGTCGCAGAGTTACTGCAGGCTGCAGAAAGGATAAATAGAGACAAAAAGAAAATAAAAGAAAGAGAGAAAGTGAGTGAGAACGTGGCAATAATGTGTTCCTAAAAGCCTGGTGTTCATACCTGACACCATGAGTAATTCTGGATGCTTGCGTCAGAGGCAAGAGATGTACAAATACACACATGCTCACAAAAACACACACTTGCAGGTACACATACACAAACACACAAACACACATGAACTCACCACTGCATGTTTTCCCATCCTCCATCAGGGTGTGGCCCTCGTTGCAGGCGCATTTGAATGATCCAGGTGTACTGATGCACACCTGCTCGCAGTCATGATCACCAGTAGCACACAAGTCTGAGACTGCTGAGCTCACGCAAACATACATGCACACATACAGATAGATAGATACACACACAATCACACACACACACGCACACGCGCAAAGCGATGCCGACATACATGCGCCCAGACATCCACCAAGTCACACACACACACACACACACACACACACACACACACACACACACACACAAACATGTGCATAGATTGATGTATGTGCGTACGGAGATGCACAAACACACACCCATCATGCACACATAAAAATATAAACACATACACACACATACAGTACACACACCAACACACACACACAAAGCAGCAGCGGATTAGCATTAGGAAAAGTTAGAGGGGAGAGAATAAAACTATGTCAGTTTGAGGAATTGGGAACTAGGACGAGAATCTACATCACATTTAAAGATCCACTGAATACTGTGACTATATCTGCAGCATTAGAGGTCATTAGGTTGTTACACTGCTGCTCAGGTTGTTGTTTCTCATCCTGTCACTGCTCCCACAGAGGACAGTGGATCCTTAAAAATCCATAGTAGGTACAGTAGGACTGTCAGAGCAACCCATGCTGCAAATCTGAGATTGTCTTTCGAAAGAGAACTTACTGAGCACAGTGGGCCCCATTGTCTTCCTATATTATGAATGGTGGTCAAAAGGAGATGCTTTTTTCAATAGTCATTTTTTTGATCACTGCCTAATAACAGGCTGCTTGGTCAGTTCTAACCTGCTCTGAGTTTCTTGGATGAAAATCTGAGTGATTGAGGCAGCTCAACAATCTGAACAAAGCTCATTGAAGAAGCTTGAAGAAACTCAACAATCGGAACAAAATAAAAATTCAGACTAATAGTATTAAAACAACAACTACTTCTATTACTACTACTACTACTACTACTACAACTGTACTACTACTATGACTATTACTACTACTACTACTACTACTACTACTACTACTACTAATAGCCTAACAATAATAATTTCACCATATCCTACAGTATGTTGTGTAAGGCTACATTGGCAGCCATTGTGTTTTTGTTCTGCTGTTATTGTTTCTCTTTTTCAACTTGAAATGCTCATCACTTTGCCAATTCATGAATGGATGAAACTCTAATGTTGTTAGAGTTGTTAGAGTAGCCCAAGTAGATAGTCAGTGTCCCATGTTTGTGCTGTCCCAGCGCTAGGGCCCATTGTGTCAGCATGCATGTGTGTGCTGCTCTGATTCAGTCCTCAGGTCTGTAAAACTCACACAGCCATCACACATCATCAAGTGACTCAAGCAAGAGGTGATCCTCACACACAGGTAGGTTTCAGTGCTAGTGGTTCATCTTGGCAGAGAGTGGCCGAGGGGGGCGTTCCTTTAGATTAAGCCACACCCACTCTGGGCTTCCCTCACCTGCAGTATGAGAGTTTTCCCTTTTCCAGATCCCGACACCTGTCCTATCCTCCTAACCCTCCCTCCTTCTCTCCCTCCCTTCATCCCTCTCTCCTTCCCTCCCTCTCTCCCTCCCTCCCTCCCTCCACCTCTCCCTCTGTGTCTCTCACCGCAGAAGGCCTCCTGGAACTTCTTGGTGAGTTTCTCGATGAGGCTGTAACTCTCCACGTAGTCGGTGTGCTCCTCCAGAGGCTGGCTGGCCATCTGCTTCAGGGTGTTCATGTCCACGCGGCCAACGCCGATGGCGAAGATCTCGATGCCAGCATCTCGTGCACGAGCAGCCACCTCCTGCACGTTATCCTGTGGCCGTCCGTCTGTCACAATGATGGCCACCTATATGTGAACACACACATATATACAAACAAATGCATAAAAGCAGACTTACACTCACTCAATGACCAAAACATGTCATTGCACTTCTCACTCTCACTAGAATATCTCACATGAGATTAAAGTTGTGTGGATAGATGATCTCACCTTTGTATTGTATTATATTTCTTTATAGTTTTGCAATTATTTGTATTGTTTTGTGAAGGATATTTCTATCTATTTACCAACTACAAAGACGGAGATAAGTAGGAACAGAAAAATCAGTAGCCTAAATAAATATTTCTAGTTCTGCTATTTACCAGGAGTCTGTGTGTACTGTATGTGTGTGTGTGTGTGTGTGTGTGTGTGTGTGTGTGTGTGTGTTTAAGTAACCTTGCTGACTCCTTGACTCTTGACACGTGCCCCCTCGTTCTCACTGAAGGCCACATTGAGGGCAAACTGAATGGCCAGTCCAGTCATGGTGCCGGTGGACAGAGGCTCAATCTTGCCGACGGCCTTGGTCAGGGCAGCCTTGGAGCGGGTGGCCTTCAGCGAGATCTCGTTCTTCACGCGGCTGGCATAGTTGACCACTCCCACACGCGTGGCATCTGGTCCTACATCCAGCCCCTCGATGACTTTTGCCAGGAAAACCTTGACCTGCTCGAACTCAGAAGGACGCACACTGCGGGAGCTGTCGATGATGAAGACCAGGTCGGTGGGGCGAGTGTTGCACAGACCTGCCGCTGTGGCACAGAGAGAGAACAGAGACACACAGTTATACATGCTGTAGGTTAGGAGAGAGTGGCTAAGAGAGACTGCACCACCTTATGGCAACGAAGAAGAAACCAAAACCAACTTCATATTTCATAAGCAGTCACACAAAAATAACCCATTATAAGTGTGTACTGTATGTCATCCTTATGATAGATCATTAAGTTTCCAATAACCTTAGTTAAAAAATGTAGTTTCTGCACATTTGCAATAAATACAGTATATTCCCACTTCTCCAACATATGTAGACTAAATATATAGAACTATACTATGTTTCAAAATGACTTACATTAGTCAACTATCAGTTGTTTCAGGTACAACTTCCCCTCAAGCATCTTAGCGCTAAGAGCTTGCTCAAGGACACAACGGTGGCAGCTGAGATTCAAACCCTTATTATTCAGGCAACTAGCACACTAGTCAGGCTCCTTAACCACTATGCTCCCACTGCTCCCAGAGGGATAGGATAATGAATAAAAACACAGAGAGAAAGATAGATCTATCTATCCTATCTATCTGATCTATCTAACCCATGGGTCTCCATACCAACAATAGGTGCCAAACTGCCAATATGAATCACAAAATGCATCACTGTTACTGAAAAATACAGAATACACCATATTATCACTAATACATACACACATACTGTAGCATCTCTCAGTACAACACTAGTTCCCTATGCTTTGACTATATTCTGAACTGCAATCACAAAACACTGGACTTTTGTAAAAAGTTCCTTTCCAGGTAACTGAAATAAATGAAAAAGTTGCCACACATACAGTATATAAACACATATGCACACAGTGTACATGAGTCCATGCATCTCACCCATAGCGGCAGCATTCTGCACATCGATGGTTGTTCCCTGGGCTGCCCTCATCCCGAGGAGCAGCAAACACACGACTTGCAACCATCCAGGAGCCATGGTGAGCGAGCGAGCGAGCAGTAGGGCTAAGCGTCGGAGACTGACCACCAGCAACAGACTGACTGGTGCATATAGAGTGTGGCCAGTTATCAGCCCACTCCTTCACTACCCAAAAGTCGGCACCAGAGACGGCCCTCTGGGGGGAGAGGGAGGGGTGTGGGGTGTGGGGGGGTGGTCGTGGTGAGGGTCTCCTCCAAAACCTGAAGGGGTGGGCAGGAAAGACAAACACACCTTGATGTGTGTGTATGTGTGTGTGTGTGTGCGCGTGCGCGTGTACGTACGTGTGGGGAGTTCTAATGGGGCCCTGCCCATGTTTTTAAGATCAGGGCCGAACCCAAATAAACATTGGGCTGAATGTGTGTGTGTGCGCTCTGATGAATTCCTCCTCTCTGTTCATTTTCCCTCCTAAATTAACCTGTGTGGCAGACTCAGGAATTCAGAGCAGGAAGTCTGAGGCCCGAACTCACATAGACAGCTCTGTGCCTGTTTGTATGTGCTTGTGTGTGCATACTGTACAAAATTCAGTGTGTGTGTGTGTGTGTGTGTGTGTGTGTGTGTGTGTGTGTGTGTGTGTGTGTGTGTGTGTGTGTGTGTGTGTTTCAGTTTGTCCACTACCACTAACTGGTAAGCAGGTGATCAGACGACTGGTGGGTATCCTCTGTAGCCTGTAAGATGATAGCAAAGGATGGCACAGGAGACACATTAACATTTACATCCCAGATCGCGGTTAAGGTTCCTGACAGCCAGGATAGTTTGCAATTTCACACATGACTGGAACATTCAAAAGATTTTTTTTTTTTAAGTAAGATTAAAAACTAAGATTACTGCAAAGATTTTTTTTTCTTTTTTTTTACATTTAGCTTAAACTTCATGAGGTATATATCTGTATATTTCTCTTCCTGTCAGACATATTAATGTGCATTTAATATCATTGTATCATTAACCGTTTTTAAAATAATAAAATAGTATACTTTATGTATGAACCGTGAACAACTGTGGAAATATCAATTTCTCTCTAGATCTGGCTGTATGGCTGCCTGTGTCTGTGTCTGCGTGCCTGTCTGTGTTAGTGGACTTAAGACACAGGTGAAAGACTCCTTTGAGTGGGCTGCCCAGGGCTTACACTAACTGAATGTAAGTTTTCACTCTGTACTGGCTTAACTAATGATCATCAGCCCATCACACACACAGACACACACACACACGCACACACACATACACACACACGCACGCACACACACGCACGCACACACACAGACTCGCACGCACGCAAACACACACACACACACACCGAAACCCGATCTGCTGTTCAAACACAGTTGGTCGGGGTGTCTGAGGTCAGAGCCCTATTGCCAGTCAGTGTACCTGTACACTCTAAATGTTGGCCTGCCTCACCTCTCTTCATCTCCCTCATCATCATCATTTCTCTGTTGAGCACACAGACAAATAAAATGTGCCCTCAAAAATATTTTCTAAAGTATTTTCATCTTGACAAGAAATGAAAGAAGTAGCTAAGTTTAAACAAGGGAACACGCCAAACCCTGAGTCCACATATCATTAAACTATAAGTGTACAAGGTAAACAGTAGCTTCCTGTAACTGTGTTTATTCAGTATAAAGGCCCAAAACACGTAGTCCCTCATACAGCAAAGACTAACATCATATCAAACATCATATGAAAATGAATAATGGTTGCCACGGTACTTGCCACACTGGCATTGAGTTGCTTTGGGAGTATTTGGAATGGCATTGACAAAGATCACACCCCCCACCTGTCAAGTCTCCATTTCCCCTTACTGAAAGCAAAGATCATAGACTCATAACAGAACAGAACAGAACAGAACAGTCACACCCAAACAACACAGCCATTAACAGGCCTGCGTCTATATTTAAACTATATTGAGAGGGCTTGGATGGAATCATATGAAAATATTTTATCATTTTATAAAATTGTTAAATATTTTTGTTGGGCTTAGGCTCTAACTTCCAAAGTGGGAGAAAAGTTTTGCGAACCATTGATTTCCAGTGTTAGACTTAACTATGAGGTTATATAACCACTGCTGGCATTCCACTCACAGCCATGGAATAAAAATTACTAAATCATTTTTATGTAATTTTAATGTAGACATTTTAATGTAACTCTAGCCCTATGTCCACAGAAGCCTCTTGCCGCTCATAAGTAAGTCTTAAACAAAGAGTTAACCACTGAACCCTCTCACACACAAACACGTCCTATAGAAGAAACTTTTTGTTTGTCATCCCTACCTTTGCAGTACATTTATAACCTTCAACATCCCCTCCCTAAACACTCACTCACTTACATTGATACACACACACACACACACACACACACACACACACACACACACACACACACACACACACACACAAATATGCAGGCCCCAACATTCTCCAAAAAACGTACAGAGGCCTCCTTCATGGCCCTGAGCTCTGCTCCAAGCTGGTGGAGCGTGTGGACACTGAGGCCCTCTATATGGACGGAAGATGGGTGGGAGGATGGATGCCAAGGCAGCGCAGCACAGCCACTGAAAACATCTACAGAGGATGTACATGCACTCACTCACGTGTGTTACGCAACACATGGATGCAGATGGATGGATCAAAGATGGATGGATCCAACACAGGGCTTTATGTGCCAAATAATCTTTTTGCAATATATTGCAATATAATATATATTATGGAAAAAGGTTTGTTCTTTAGAGGAGAAATGGTTAATGGACATTCTAATAACTTTAAAACTGTTTTTGATTTTGTTTTGTTATGTTGAAAGTGAAATGGATAAGAGTTAGGCAACTTGTTTGACAGATAGGTTAATCTCCATTGAGAACGCTACACTACATCAGGCAGGCAATGCTGGAGGGACTTTAAGGGCAACTTCAGTCATTTTCAACAAGAGCTCTATTGCTCAAGCTACTTGAGATTAGTCAGTACTGAAGACGCAAGACATTTTGGTCCAACCATATAGGTTTCCTTGAACAGAGAATAATCACTTACAACTAGCCCAATGGGGTAGATTTTTAAACTGTTTTTTCAGCATCTAAACATGCTCCAAATATCACCCCAAAAGCTATGTAACATCATCAGACACATTACAACACACTACTGTTGTGTTCATGACTACACATTTCTGACAAAGTGGTTAAAATAGTGTTTTTATGCTGTGTTTACAAAACCGTTTTGTAAACAAACAATGTTTGGCTGCTTACATAAACTCACAGTTTTAACACTTTTTCAGCTATTTGTAGTCATACACACAGTTCTGTGTTGTAAGGTTTCTGTTGATACTTCATAGTTTTTGTGGTGACATTTGGAGTATGTTAAGATGTTAAAAAGACAGTTCAAAATTCTGCCCCATTGGGCTAGTTGTAAGTGATTATACTCTGTTCAAGGAAACCTATAGGGTTGGACCAAAATGTCTTGCATCTTCAGTATTGGCTAATCTCAATTAGCTTGAGCAATAGAGCTCTTGTTGAAAATGACTGAAGTTGCCCTTTAAGTACCGGTAATACACAGGATAATGTGTTAAATAATTACCTAGACATTGCATAAGTGTTTGAATACCTATTCCAAAACTGACATCAAATAGCATCAAACACAGTCAAATACCGTCAAGCTTCCCAGCATCACTGTAACCCTTTTTCTGTGATGTACAGTATTCTGCTATGGCTTTCTAAGTCCATTCCTAATAGGCAGACATACAGTATAAGAGTGCATACTGTAGCTGTGTGCTAGTCTGGAGAGTACAGTAGGAGCATACCACACCAACAAGCTACAGTCCATGAGAAAATACAATGCACATTACAGTCCACAATGCACATTTTCAAGAGGTACACTGAATAAACTCAGGCGTGATCACCCGATGGTGCTAAGATGGATGAAACCACACTGAATTTGTTAATCATCAGCTAATACTAACTAAAGGGAACAGAGCAAAACAATGGAAATGGAAAAACAAAACAACAATGGAATTTTGTTGCCGTCTTCAGTTAGCATTGCTATTTGGTATGTTGTATCCACTTTTCTCAATCTTATTCCTACTGAGAGTACTCAACAATCTCAAACAACAGTCTCCAGACGATCCCCTCATTCAAGCATCCCCATAGAGTTACAGATACAGTACTAGCACTGATATACAGTGTACAGTATGTAGCATTTGAAAAGAATAGTGAGGTAAATCCTGCAGTCTACTGGACTTACACGTGACTGTAGAGATGCCATTCATACAGTTTCTCTCTATCTGAAATATAGTGGAGTTTTTTTTTCTGTGTGTATGAGTGTGTGTGTGTGTGTGTGTGTGAGTTAGTAGTGAGAGAGAGAAAGAGAGGGGGGTTTGGGGGGTTGGAAAGGTTGCTAGGATTTCGTGTTTGACCACATCCATAAATACTGAAACAAGTCCTCTTTCTGTAGCCCGAGTTCACTGATTAAATATTAGTCTCGGCAACGGAACCCCCCTACCCCCCCTCCTCTACACACACACACCTCTTTTTCCATCGGGTGCTCTCTCTCTCTCTCTCTCTCTCTCCCACACACTCACACACACACCCTCACACACACACACACACACACACACACACACACACACACACACACACACACACACACACACCTGATCCTGTGTAAATCCAGACTCAATCAGAATCATAGAAAGCTGTGGTGTGTGGTGCATGTAGAGGCTAACCCTGCTGTCTGATGCTTGATGCTGCGTGATGTAGTGCTGGGATTCGTCAACAACTCAAAGAGCAACATTTTATCTGATTAGGTCTACAAGATGGCTCCTGAGGCAAGAGTTCATTCATTAAAAGGACGTCAGACTTCCAAAAAAAGCTTTTTTTTTTTTTTTTTTGTAACCAAGAGAGATTCTCCAAGAACGACACATTCTGGCCAACAGGATAAACTGGTCAGGGGAGCTGGCTCTCGTGGTCGGCATGTACAGTAGCTGGGGTCACGGTCATCAGTTGCAGATAAGATGACTTGAGTTGGCGGCTCTCCATCAAGGACAATAAAAGCCACCCACTGCACACCACCTTCTCCAGAGGAGCATGTTCAGTAGTAGGCTATTTTCCCTGACAGGCCACGCAGATCTGTTGCACCTCGCTCAGAAAGGGAGGAGTGTTTTTGACTTTAGTGCTTAAGTTTTAGTTTTGTTCTGCACACTGTCCTTTTCAACAAGCCATTATTACCCCATCCAAACTGTCTTTGTGTGACCTGTACTTGAATAAGTTATTGATTATGCACTGACAAATTCCTGCATTGAATCTCTTCGATACAAGATATATATCTTTATCCCGTCTATATTTCTTCCATACTACCCTTGTAACAAGTTACAACCTAATGGTAATGTAATGGAACATTAGAGATATCTTCCTTTAATTCTTGTGGTAATGTGTGTGTGTGTAATTTGTCATTTGTAGCATGTCATTTTTTATATGTCTGAAGGCTGTGTGCCTAGGTATGTTTGATGTTTTGAAGCTACTGCATAAATTAAAGTCTCTCTACCACTATCTCTACCTCTACCTAGTTGTGGACACAGCAGCAATCCAGTATGAGGTCACTTTATTGCTGTCAGTAAGAAAAAGAACAAGAAAATTGCATACACCCCAGACAAAATAGCAAACTGACAGCTAATGTTAACCGAATAAACAAATAAACTGAAAAATGAACAAAAAGTGAGTTTCTGTGTCCCATTCACTTAGTGTTAGGTGCCGAGTCACTGTTCACTCTGTCATATGAAATATTCTCATTCTTTTTCCTACCAAATTGATGACCTTAATGACCCCATGCCCATGAACAACAGGGCTATGGATTGATGCACACCAGATTTATCTTTTCAGAAAGATACATATATACTTTTTAAATTAATAATAAAAATATACTGCTGTGTGTAGAAAATTTGGTTAAAATATCCAAAAATGTCCTTAGAACAGCAATAGTGTGTGAAGCATCAGGCAGTGCCCATCTCCGTTTCCCTAAGCAGAGGGCAGTATGGGGTTAGTCCCATGTATTAGCTTTACCCACTTCATCTAGTTATCCGAGCGCCAGGCAATGAGAATTCTGATTTTATGATAGTCTTTGGTATGACCCGACCGTGAGACGCACTCACCATCTCTGACCAAATCTCTAATCTCTACGTTGCTCAAGGACACCTCGAATGGCACCTGTACCACCATCGTCCTTGACAGAATATGAAGAATCAACCGTATTAATATCAGAAATGCCCAAGCACCTTGGTGTCCAGATTTCCTGTGAAGTTTGCATGTTTGCATAACCCATGACTTTGTACCATGTGTGACAATTGTATTAAACACAATTCAAGTGAATGCAAGGGTGCATTCAAAATTATTCAACACAGAAATGATTCAATGAAAAAGCCAGTCATACACTTGGGATAACTGTATGAGGACATAATAAGGACAACAACAGAATAAGGAAATATTTGTGAAATTCTACAATGCGAACATGTTTGTGTAAAGGTTTATCCATCTGATCGGCAAGGAAGTTTGCATCATGTGTTGCATGGTTGCACACAGAGTGAGAGCATCTGAGGTTCTTGAAATAAATGAAACCACAGAAATCAGAAATCATCCTACTGAAACTTCCTCTGGCATCCTCACTGCTTTCTGTACCACTGAGAAACTATTCATGGATTCACTCACTCACACACACAAACACAAACAAGTGCACAGAAAAATTCCACAAATCCTTTTATGCATGCTAGGTGTGTGTGTGTGTGTGTGTGTGTGTGTGTGTGTGTGTGTGTGTGTGTGTGTGTGTGTGTGTGTGTGTGTGTGTGTGTGTGTGTGTAAAAAAATACAGTGTGTTTTGGCTACAGGTGTGTTTGCATTTAGCTTCTCTTGCCAATACCAGCAAAGAAACAGAAATCCATTGAGAACCCCCTAGGACTGCATATTACATAACACACAAACTGCACTTTTATTCCTGACATCTTTAAAGCTGTACTTTCCTGACAAGACACTTCCTGTTCTAAGAGTGTAAAACAGGAACTCTGTGTCTTGGCGTGGGGGTAAGCCAATCAAATCTGAAATATGGCGACATGTACATATGACACAGACACAAAGAATATACTATTCACACACTGGCAGACAACCAGACATGGAAAGCCCAGCCTACTCAAATGGTATAGGGACGAGATTACCATAAGGTAAAACAATAGCCTAGAAGTCTAGACATACCCTTGCAGCAGTGAATGCTTTAGAAACTAGCCATAAGGCCTCAACATGTGTTCACCCAAGTTTGGTCAGACCAATCACATTGATTTGTCATTGTACAGAGGTGCTCAATGCACCTTAATGGCAGCTTGTCAGTCTACTACTGTAATTGCTTGCAGAGGCAGTTTGAATAACAACCAACAAAACCTGTCTCTTCCACTGAGCCCAATCAATCAGTTGCAGCCAGATTACACATTTTGATATTATATTCTGTTTCGTCAGGCTAGCAGAATTCCGAATATCAAATGCCATGTTTTTACAGTCCTTTCAATCATAGTCTGGAGAAAAGATTCTGTTTAGTGGTTCTTGATTGCGGCAGCTAATCACTCAATGGTGTTTTTTGCCCCCAACAGAACCTTCCAGGCAGCATAGCCTAAAAGGCACTACCCTTACCCTATTCCTAACCCTAACACCCTCAACCCTCATGCTAACCCTAAACTGAGTGGAGTAGTGCCTTGAAGGCAGCACTGCCTGGAAGCCACCGTTGATGGCAAAAAATGTCAAAGACCGTCTCGCTTGGGGCATTAAGTTCCAGCACTGCAAAGATAATATCCTAAATGAATAACCAAAACACATTAGCTAACGTCACTGGCGCACACAAGGTAAACACTGACAGGTGACAGCCATATTAAATAATACTACCTAAACAAATGGAATAATGATAAGCCTACAAAACACACTACACAATCTCCATATGATTCTTGTAACTACTGTTCAGTCACTTGTTGTTTAGCCCTGAACTAGGAGTGACTCACTGAATGAGTAATGAAATACTGTATGCCAGGTGAGACATGTCAATACATTGATGAAAGCCTCCAGCTGCTACTTGGCACCCTCTGGTGGCCAAATACCTTTGCTTCACATTCATATGCCATTTCAATGATGCATCAAGATGATGTGTGTTTGCTTTCAAAACAAACTGAAATTTACCAAGTGGAAGTGTAAACTACTTTTTGTAGTGTTCTCTCATCATGGCGCCTCCTAAGCCGCAGTAACCATCCGCTAAGGCTTATAGTCACTTTGGCTGTTGAGCTGGGAAACATCACTGGGTAAATCTTGGCTAAGCAGAACTCTAGAACAGTGTGGCGCTTTAGAGAGCAGGCTAATTAGTCATGGGAGGTGGGAATAATTGGAGGCCATTTCAAGATGACGACAGAAACTGTATTTAAAGGGTGTGGTGTTGACTGGTAGAGTAAATTAGGCAAATTCCCAGGCAAACTACATACCAACATTTTAATAAAGCTCAGCGGTTTCCACATTCACTTGGATTTTCTTTCTTTTTTTCAGTAAACAAAAAAATTAGACAATACTCACAGATTTCTCTATACAAAAACAATCTCAACAAGTACCACTCAAGCGCCAAGCTTCTCTGTCAATGTTGGATCACCTAAGAAATAAACAAGCAAAAAATAATTTAAATAATAAAAAAATAAACCGATCAAGCACAATACTGTCACACAAAGCCACGCTTCGCTAAACTCTTGAATGATGCTGTACCTTCGACGGCTACAGGATGATGGGGGAGAAGTCACAGTGGAACGGCATGTCGGAGTGTGTGTGACTCTGTATATCGGTGTGTGTGTGAGGGAGACTGTGGACGTCGGAGTGTGTGTGAGTGTCTGGCTCTCTCCTGCTGTGCGTGCCCAGGCTTAGTGAGGGTCCGGGCTGGGTCCCCATGCTCACGGCTGAGTTGAGGGGGTTGCTGTCTTTGTTAGTTAGGGGAGTGTGCAGTGGAAAGAGGGTGCTAGAGTGTGTGTGTGAATGTGTGTGTGCGTGCGTGTGAGTGTGTGGGAGGGGCGATGCGCTGAAGTGGGAGGTGGGCTGCAGGTGAAGGGACAGGCGGCCGGGACCCTGGAAGGCCACAGGCTGAGGTGGGGGCGGCTCACTGGAACACAGGCGGGACTGCACTGCTAGACACACACACACACACACACACACACACACACACACACACACAACCACACACACACACACACACACCAAACATAAGGGTCACTGTGACAATTACCGTTCAAACCTTGCTTTCAAAAACTGTGCATGTTTAATAACGAGATGGAAGCATACACACAGGGTTGATATGTTAATGGTACATTACACTTCAAGTGCTAACTTCATGAGATCAGAGAAGAACGCTTCAACTTGGTGTGTGTGTGTGTGTGTGTGTGTGTGTGTGTGTGTGTGTGTGTGTGTGTGTGTGTGTGTATTTACCCTGGTGCATCTGATTACTCTGTTGACAGCAGGAGGACACCAGACTGTTGGTCGTCGGCAGGCTGTACGTCATGTGCGTGGGGGTGTGGGTGTGGCCTGTGTGTGGCGGGCCGTTGTTGACGTTGTGGCCGTAGGTGTTCATGTAGGGGTGACTGGATAGATACTGCTGGCTGAGTGCGTTTGTGTGCTGCATGGCTTGGGTGTGAGGGTGGGTCTTTGACGGATAGTGCAATGTGTTGGACATGGGCACAAAGGCAACATGGTGCTGGGGGTCCATCTTCAATGAGGACAGGTCTGTGTAATTGTTCCTGCAAGAAAGCAGCATAAACACCCATGAGACAAGACAACACAAACACTTCAGGTAACATAACAATAACTATGCAAAACTACAATAAAACTAAATCTCATCATTTACAAAACATCATTGACAACAATCATCACGCATCATGTAATGTCTGATTTTCTGTTATGTTCGACTGTCACGCCATCCAAATGAGAGGCAATTATTAATTTGATAAATGTGTCATAGATTTGCCATTTTATGACAACCCATAGATATACAAGTCACTTGATTTTGAGAATAATTGAGAATAATTTTTTAAATGTCCAGAAGTTTCTCTAGTGGGCCCTTACCAAGAGTCTACAGTGGGGAGGTTGAGAATGTGTTGATTGGGGTCCAGGGAGAGAGACAGAGAGGCTCTACGCAGGGGAGGTGGACTCTGCATTGGAGGGGGGCCACTTTCCTGAGACACATACACCTGCCCAATACGTGCTACAAAAAATAATTAAAAAGAAAGCACATGAAATACACCCTTAGACTCAGTTACTTCATTTGACCCGCTCTATAGAGTGCTGTAGTGTATGGTGTACCTGCTGGGCTGCTGAGGCTCCCAATGAGGGAGCTGTAGGGAGGAAGAGTCTGGGTGTGGGTGGGGGGCTGGGGCAGCACTGATGGAACTGTCCCTGAGAAATAAGATGGAGGTCTGGAGGCAGATGCAATCGCAGGCCTGTTATCCAACACATCAGTGAGATCACTTCATGTTATTGTGAACCATGTTAGCAGAGAAGAGAGTGAGGAAAAAGCTAGAGATGATTCTGGTGTGTGTGTGTGTGTGTGTTTCAGGAAGCAGGACCCACCTGTGTGTGTTTTTGTGCGTCTTCAGTGGTCCCTTCCCTGTCTTTCGCCATTTGGCCCGGCGATTCTGAAACCACACCTTGAACAAAGGGATATAGGAAGGCGTCGTGTACCATTCAACATAATTCAAATCTGCATTACAGCTAACTGAATTGCAAAGACAAAAGCCAAGATTATCATGCTGCTAGGCCTGAATTTTGAAAGCTGTTTGTGTGATATGGGACCAAACACTTAAAATAACATGTGAAAAGCAAGCGTGACTAATTGGAGAACACTGGCCAATTTAGTCATTAAAGTAACATGTAAAGTGGAAGGTCACTAACCATGATCCTTTGGGGCGTGACTCCAACCGCTGCAGCAATCTCCCTCCGCCTGTCTCCATCAGGATAGTGATCATCCTGAAACAAGCGTTCCAACTCCTGCAGCTGATCTAACCACAACCATGTCAAAAAAACACACAAGCACACGTCCTAGCACATACCTAAAGTATCAACATACATCAATGTCAATCAATCATAATTCAACTCACTATTTCAGGACTCTCACACACAGCAATTTTCGAGAACAGTAAAAATGTACAATTTCTGTTTGAAATACATTTTTGGTAAAGCTCTGACTTCCATCATCTCTAGCCACTGAGACACGCTCACCTGCTGAGTAGAGCGTGCGGGTCTTCTTCTTGGGCACAGGGGCCAGTATGCTGTGCTCAGTGGCAGGCGCGTGTGTCTGGGTGCCCAGGGGAAGCACGGTGGGGCCGTGGCCGGTGTAGCGGGTGTACTGGCGGGTGGTGTACACCTGGGTCAGCTGCACCTCCATGGGGGGAAGCAGCGTGCTCACCTCCAGCGTCTGAGAGTTGAGGATGCCTGTCTGGGGTTTGCCCAAAGCGAGGGTCTCCGTTTGGACATCAGGTGGCTGGAGGGGGGGTGCAACGTGTCTAAACGCCAGGCCTGCGCTCACCATGCTCTGCTCTAGGGACTGCTCACACACCGACAGCACACCACCGAAGGGCATGTCAGTCTTCACGTTCCTCTCCTCTCCTTCAATACCAACCCTCCCTCTCTCCTCATAAGTCCCATCAGTCGTTTTCCCCTCCACGCCTCCACTCAGATATAACATCTCTCCATCTTCTCTCTCCAACTCTTCAGTCTTCAGCCTCATGTTCTCTGGTATCCTTTCTTGCACCTCAGACTTTTCTTCTGCATTTTCCAGTTGGTTTTGGATGTTGCATGTTTCGTCTGTATGCTCCTGCTGTAGGCCTAGGTTGTCTTCTGTATCTTCGCTCATGTCTATTATGATGATTTTCCTCATCATATTTTCCCCAGCACCTTCTTCCATGTCTGGCATAGGGGTGCGGTTATGCTGTGCATCATTCTTCTCCTTCTCCTCATCCTTATCTTCTCTCTCTTCTTCATCAGCCTCCTGCTTTCTTTTGCAATAGTCTTCCTCCTCATCACAGATGAGAAAGGGACTACCTAAAGGCAAAAAGGAAATCAACAATGCTAACTTCCTAATCTCAAAAAAAGAAGCACCATTTTTATGACTATGGGGGTCTAACTAACAAAACGAGGCCATCTCTAAGCACACGTTTTGGTGATAGTTTGGCTTCTCTTTGGCATTTTAGGCTTCTATTTGTTCTGTGGCAGTTTTAATTTGGCTATTTATGGGCACATTTCTGGTCAACCAAAAGACTGTGTGACTGGCGGGATTTGTGTTTTGGGATGGCTTTGGCTATGGATTGGAATTCCACAACTTGTATTGGTGAGACACTGGTTTGCATTAATTTTTGCAAACAAAACATTCCCAAAACTAGAAGCACTCAGAGAGTGCAAACCTCCGCCAAGGCCCCAGATCGTGATTCGGATCACCACCAAAATGTAATCAGTTGTTCCTTGTGTCATTTCCAACAAATCCACATAACTTTTTGACTTATCCTGCTGACAAACAAACAAACAAACAGACAAACCGACACGACCAAAAACATAACCTCCTCGGCGGAGGTAATAATATAGGTTTGGGCAAGAATTTGTGTGATGTCTGTTAGTTTTATCACTTTTCCCTGTCCCCAACCAACCCAGGCACGCAACAATAGTCCATGACATCATTGTGATATATGTTACACATGACATATAAGCCATCTGTAATACAATAGAAGTTTTCGAAATGGCATGTGCTACATACAGTGGCACTACATACAGTGTCTGACGCAAAGAGGAGGGTGGTGGGAGTGATTGTGCAGTACTTCCTCATGTCCAGTATCACCAGAGGCAGTGCCCTTGAGCAAGGGACCTACAGTAAACCCAAACTGCTCCCTGGGTGCCGGATTAAAAGGCTGCCCACTGCTCTGCGCGTGGGTGTGCAGTGCACACCTCATGGAGTGAGACAAACTCCCAACAATGTGTGTGTGTGTGTCTACCCCCCAGATGGGTAAAATATAGAGAGAAAACAGCACAAACCCCCCAACAGCACAATAAATTGCTCTTCTGCAGTGTGCTTCATACTGTAGGCCTACTATGTGCCCCAATATTCAGTGCAGCACTCACTTTTGCCTCCTGCAATTAATTAATTGGCTGCAGGTGCTCTCCTTGAGAGCTCTGACTGGAGGTCCCATGCATAGGCCTACTGCCCTGTATGCAGCATAGTATTCATTCAGGCAACAGAAAAGGCCTTCTCATTAATCAATGGACTAGTTGCTAGAGTTAGTTGAGCCCCTTACTACTCCTGTGCTATGTTTTCATGTACTGCATACCACAGAGCTCAGTATAAAAGAAGTATTAAGCATTTTCGGAGACAGCAAGTTTCTTCTTCCAGACAGCATGGCACATAATATATGGCAAAGGGAAAAACTTGGCTGATGAAGAAAAACTTAACACTGCACAAAGTGGACTAGACTACCAAGGCATAAACATTGGAGTTCTCCCCAAAAGTTGCATTCATTTTTAATGGAACATGTTTAGACATTTTCGTGGCATCAACATATTGTATCGAGAGTTTTCCTACAAGTCTCACAGTGTTCAATGCAGGTTGAGAGTACTCATATTTGCCACGTGCTACCAATTAGCCTTCTGATTCAACACTACAGGCCTACGCACACACTTTCTATGGTCAATTAGGCTAAATCATAAACTTAGAATAGTGTTGGCAACTGTTAGGTAAAGCGGATTAATATGCGTAATCAATATCTTTGCAGGCAATGCACTTACACACTGGAGCAAAGGTCGACATTCAAAAATACCTTGATAGAACACAGTGGCATGTTAAAGCATCAAGGACCTGTGCCTCTGATTACATACATTTCACCAAATAACCAAAACCATCCGTTATTTCAATCAGCCATCATCACACAAACGGTAGCATGAGGTGCAACATAGGCTGCTGACTTTGCTGCGCTTTATTAGTGTCCAACTTGAATACAGCTTCCACCTGATAATGCAATTAGCATAATGCAAGTAATTTAGTCATTAAAACGTTAATTCACTTACCGAAGTCGTGCACCGACATATCTTCTTCCATTCGGCCTCATGAACACTATGCAAGACTTAACTAGCAATCATTTAAGTTTGGCAAACTAGTTTGCTCTCCGTCTGGGAAAATCTGAGACCATTACCCTGATTGGAGCTAATTTGGGGTAGTATGGTACATAATCACGTGACAAAGATGAACACCTGCAAATTCTCCAGTTCTTTCCAGTTCCTTTGCACTGTACAAAAGATGCGTTTGTACAACCTCATGGTGAAATTAACATAGCAATGTAAACCCACTTGAACCAGACCCAAAGGGCCCTGAAACTGTGATGCATATCATTCAGTGTACTATAACATTCTGTCTTAAATTGAATCAAGAATGGTATAGCCATTCTAATAATAATCATTTAAAAAAATAAAGTGTGACCATTGGACTTCCCCAGAATGTTCTTCAACATTCATTCTGGAGTGGAGCAAGACACCTTGGTGTGTTTATGGTAGAATGCATTCAGCGTTGTTAGTTGCTAACCTTTGGCCAAATGAAACCACCAAATTGACAGGAGAAAAGACAGTTGACATTTATTTTAAACTATAGAGATGTTTGGGAAAGTCCATATAAAGAAAACAGCAGCTCCTTGACATGCCATTACAGCCTGCAAACAAAATGCGAAAGCTACATTAGAATAAACTTGATAGGCCTACTTAAATTAGTAGCCCTGCATTATGGTCATTGATTTAAAAAAATAACATTCTTAATGACCTCAGAATATAGGCTAGGCAAGAGGCGGAGTGTCCCTTTGTGCTACACCTTGATCTCTGAGCGATTCTCTGTGGTTGCTTTTCCTGAGCATGATGCACTTTGAGAAGCAACATTCTATGAGTTGGCTGAGTGCACTTCTCTGGGATGCTTGAGGTCTTTGGACTGGAGGCCAAGCAGTCTGGGTAGGAGGGCACTACACAAAGGCTCTTATCCAGAGGAGCGTTCTTCCATTGGCAAGAACAATCACTTTATTTGTGTTGACTTTAACACAAATAATGACTTTTTCACATAGAAGACTATTTTACCTATTTAATGAATCAATTCTTATCTTCCATGTCCATGTCCTTTCTCTTTAAAAATACAAAATATGTATTTGTTGTCTGGACTGCAAGTCTTCCTATTGCAGGGTTACAAGATAAGAAGGTCATCTTAGAAATACAGTTGAAACTATATGTTTACATACTGTAGGCTGCACCTCAGAGAAAAACACAAAAACAAAGAATTTTGGCTCAATACTCTTGACGGAACTGGTGTTACATGCATGTCTTATTAGTGCTTCGATAAAACATAATTTTCTTGTATCATGATGCCATCTGTTTTGTTGAGTGTCCCAATTCCTCCTCTAGCAATGATGAATGTGTTCCTCTGTTTTTCTAGCTGTACTTGGAATTAGATATAGACTGGTAAATCTCATTTGTAGCCAACAGAATGAAAATTGCTAACAAACAAATGGTATTTTTGCATAAGTTCTCAAAGGGCAGTTCGGAGCCAATGACGGCCCGCAGAAACATTTCTGGCAGCCCGCGATACCCTCTGATAATATCCGTAAAACTGTAGGCCTACCTTGCTTTGAAAGAATGAATTCTCCGTTCAGTGACATCTACAGACATTCATTTATTGCAATAGACCTGATGTAAACTGTAAGGGTGCAACCTGGACATTACAATGTTTTTTTTCTCTCTCTCTCTCTCTCTCTCCCCTGCCCCTACGGAGGCCCTCAGTTCAAAGTTGGCCCTCACCTATCAAAACTTTGAGAACCCCTGTTGCGTCTCTGGTTCTACATCAATCCTTTACCACTAGAGGTCAGTATTCAACCAATAAGATCAGAGCCAGTATGTGCAAAAACCATGCAAGTGGAAATAACCTTTTCACCAATGTCAGTCTGTTTTCACACACATACACAAAGAGGGACGGGGTGGGGGATTGTGCTTTCAATGATATATCGTTTTAAAAATCCACAAAGCCAAAATAATTTAGCTCAAGTGTTCGAAGGTCTGAACCTGGATATGACGCAGTTGCTGGAGGCAGTCATCCACCAATGAGAACACACTGCGCTTAATTCGAATTCCTAGCCATTACCAAAACGAAGCGACAGGGGGAATGCCCAGTTGTTTATTTTTTTTCTTTCATACAGTGATCGTACATGGACCATTTGTGAACTGCTGCTTGTTGAATAAAGGGTAAGTTGCTTAACCAAAATGTTAATCGTTTGCGTTAATCTAGTGAGAAAGTAACAGCGCTTTGTCCCGTAGCTAACGTCAATGTTAGTGATAACCTGTGTGACCAACGTTCGGGGTCTGCTAACGCTATCTAGCTACTAAGTTAACCAACAACATTGACCTTTACAGATATATAGTTTTAGTTATAGGTTATTATAGGAGATATTAACACCAATATATCAACGCTGATCAGTTTTACGCAGCATATGTTACAACATAACAACAACGTAGCATTTCCTAGCTTGCCGAGAACTAACGTTACGTTTTGTTGCTAACGTTAGCCACGACAGAACGATAACGTTAACGTCATTGGTTAGCCTCAAGTGTCTCTAGACATAATGAATCACAGCACACAACAGCTAGACCTTCTAGCAGAAAGTTTTGAAGCAGGGCCATGATTGACTCTTTATTGCACAGTTCCTGGCAGGTTTAACACGATCATGGCACGGGAGCGAGTGCCGCAGCCCCAGAAAAAGTCATTCCAGCAGAGTCTGGATGACATCAAAGAGAAGATGAAGGAGAAGAGGAACAAACGCCTTGCAAGCGCTTGTGCGGTAAACAGAGGGAATACGAAAAACAAAACGAACGGTGAGAGACCGTGAAGGCATTCATATCAACTGATAACAGCCACTGTATATCTCTGCCATTGGTTTATTGATGTGTCCATGTTTCTCTGTGATTCAGGCCAGGTTAAGCCCTTTGTGCTGAAGAGTGTTCAGGTGAACAACAAAGCGCTGGCTCTTGCACTGCAGGCTGAGAAAGAAAGAGTGAGACATGCGCAAGCTGTCATACTGCAACTGAAAAGGGAAAGACAGGCGCTCTTCTTTCATCTCTTACTGCTGAAACGCACTGCCTCAAAAACACAGGTGAGTTAAAGATTACCACATTCATATGCAATAAAAGATACTGAATGACATTGGCATTTGATTGTACTGAACATTTTCTCTGACCTGTAATGGTTTGATCTCTGTTTTAGAGCTCCACCCCAGAGCCACGGCGTCTTGATTCTTCCTCTTCCAGGTCAGTGGTTGATTCAGTGTGAATTGAAAGGTTGTTATTGCTGATCCTTGCAAATATGACACACGTGTCTGTCTGCCTGTCTGTCTCAGGTCTTTCGAAATATCATTGTATAATATACTTATATTTGCTGGACTGTGTAAGTTTACATCATGGCTTTATATCTAAGCCTGCTTTAAATTGTGTGTTCCAGTGATGTATTGGGTTCTGGGAAAGCACCAGGAGGCAAGCTATATTCTGAAGACATTGCTACACAACCTCTTAAGGCTGTCAACACAGGTAGGAGAAAGACACATTGACACCATAGGAACATGTTTTAAATCTCTATGAAGTATTTTGATAATGCAAACGAGTCTAAATGAGATCAAAAACAGGGGGGAGAATATTGGGGAGCGTCAGAAGGGTGACCAGTTCTGTAGACCAGAACATGTTTGGAGAACCTACAGTATGCTTAAAACACAACTATGGGTAGGGATGTTCTGGTGTATTTCAATTAAGTCAGGCTCCTTCATTCACTGAACCGATTAAGTAAATTCATCTTATTCTCCCATTTCATTCCCTACTTCATAGCTCACTCTAATTTTACTGTATAGATTATATTGAACTGCTCTCTCGCTTTTTTATTCCTCTCCATAAGGCATTGTGCACGCTTTATATCTGTGTGTGTGTGTGTGTGTGTGTTTTCCACTAGATGGTATTAGCGAGGATAACACATCACCACAGCTACCAACAACCGTTGGCACAAGACGACGGCGTAAAACCAGTGGGCGCCGCTCTGAATGTTTCAATCCTGCTAATACAAGGCGAGCTGTTTCAGAGAGTATGAGCTCACAGGACCCTGAATCTCGTCTGGGTAAAGCTGAAGAGGAAGAGAGTAGACTTCACGAGGTGGATGACATGCTGGATGCTCATCCTGAACCAAGTAAACCACAGACTCCACCACAACACCAGGCTACTGAGCAGCCAAAAAGGAGAGGGCGTCCTCCCAAACAGACAGCTCCTAAGCAGGCCGCTCCTAAAGACCCACCTCAGCCCTCCACTCAGGTGAGCCAAGCCCAACCACAGATCCCCACTGATGCTCCGGGCCCAGTGAGAGGGAGGCTGCTCCAGACAGCTCCACATTCCCGCAAGATGCTCACTGCACCACTGAAAAGGCCCTGGGAAAACAATCGGCCTCGAGCACGCTCAAAGAGCCGCGATCGCACAGGAGGCCGCGCCACACAGCCCCCGTCTAGCAACTCTCAGAAACACCCACCCCCCAGTCTCAACTCCAGCCTAAACATGAATGACACGTTTGACTTTGACTGTGAGGAAGCGGTGCATGTCACCCCTTTCAAAGCAGGACCTAAAGCAGATCAGCGTGTAATTGAAACAGCTTCACCCGTACAAGACACTCAGTTTTCACCTGAAGAGGCTGCGGAAGATCCACCTCTAGAAGATACGCCGAAGACTGACAGCTCACCATCTGAAGATGAAGATGACAGCTTGTACGTCCCTAAGAGTAAAGCATGCAGGAAGCAGGAGGTTCGCAGCCCTCCCAGACGGGCCCGCTCCAAAAGGAGGGCTGCTCTTCAGGAGACTAAACAAGGGAAGAAAGGCCGGACTCGTACCTCAAGCATCAAGGCCCAGCACCAGACAGGTAAGAAATATCTCCTGTGTTCTTCTGGGGATTTGTTGCATCTAAAAGGAGTTTTGACTAGTTCATTATAAGGGTTCTTGTATGCCAGTTTTTGTTACTTAGATTTTATTGTGTTAGTAATCTGGTCATCATTTATGAAATCTTTTTGTTAATCCATAATGTTTCAGGGAGGAACTCCAGGCAAACAGAAGATACTGAAGCCGAATCCCCTGAGAAAGAAGTGCAAGAGTTTGATGTCCCGGAGTTTGATGGCACAGATATCCAGCCTACGCAGTCTTCAAGCCCTCAAGTGCCACCCGACTCGCCAGTGTTTGTATACCCTGAGAGTCTCGATCTGTCGGAGCACATTGAACCAGCTAGTGCAGGTACTGTACATGTAGCCCTACTTGGCTATTTTCTTTCCTGTGTTCACCCAGATATAATATAGCCATTACATGCCAAAAGTGCTAAACGTCTCTATTTACATTTCAGCAATCATGGAAGAAAAAGGATTGGGATCTCAAATGGCAGTTTCGTCTGATATGGAAGAGGAGCTTTTGTTGCTCGATGACCCGTTGTGTGGCCTGACAGGCCGAAGTCAGTCTATGGGCCTACAACGAGAGAAACCTTTACTGAAATTCAGGAGATGTGCAGGCAAGACTCCTCTCTTCTTATCAATGTCCTTCTATAAGGAAAATAATGCAGTCTGAAAAACAATAACCACTCTGATGCATCATTACTGTAGTACATGATCTTTTCACATCATGGCAAATAATAAGCTCATTTAAGATTCCCTTCAGGTCAAAACTCTTTTCAATGCAAATGATTTGAAACGGACTAACTTAAAGATGTGAATGGAGTTATTCATGCCATGTGCTCATTCTATTCAACACATATAAATTATATAGTGACCTTTATTTGTTGAGTCAGTGGAAAATGGGTAAGAAATGACTGTGAGCTGCGGTCACTCTAGTTAGGTGTTTGGGAAGGTACAACATGTCAGAACTGCGTCTGTATCCCTTTTAAACCAGAGATGGTCATGGGCACCGAGGCAGTGTGTGGTTTAAGACACTGATTTTTTTGCCTTGTTTATGTATTTATTTGTGATGTTTCCTGTAGTTAATGTGTATGTTTTCTGTTTCTGTAGGTGGAGCAGTGGTTCGGTCAGCGGTTGGTGTGGCCCTGTCTGACTTGACCAATCTCTCCCCAGCCACCCGCCGAGCTCTCCCCTCTGTTCAGAACCATCTGCACTCCAGTCACTCCCCCGCCCGCAAGCGCAGATGCACGGCCACTGTTAACTACAAGGAGCCTTCCATTAGCTCGTAAGCCTCTCCTTTTCTTGACGTCAAATCTTCAGATAGTATTCTATTCTAAAACTTACAAAAACTCTTGATCTAGTTTAAAGTGCATAGAAGAGTATCATCCACTATTCATCATAAAAGACATGCATGTAAGAATTGCTTGGCCCAAGTTTAATAGAAAACTCTTTTGCTGACCATGGCTCTTCTTTGTCATCTCTTTTCCACAGGAAGCTGAGACGTGGTGACAAGTTCACAGACACAAAGTTTCTCCGCTCTCCCATTTTCAAACAAAAATCTCGCAGCTCAATGAAGCGCATGTCCAGCCTCGGAAAATACAATGAATCATTTGTAGGATGCCATTGACTGCTTGTCTGTGCAGATGTAATCTGAACTGTCTGTCTTTATACGATCTCTATTCTTTTAAAGACAACCATGATGTATTTTTTTCATGCATTTTTACCTTGTATCATAGCTTCAAAGTGATCATTAAAGTTTGATGGAAACAAAAATCAAATTGGAGACTACTTTTAAATTATTTGCAGATGTTTCCTTACCCTTCCTTATGATCTGGCCTTTCTTCTGTTCTACGTTCCTTCTATGTGACTGGAATACTTTATACTTTTGACTGGAAAGGCGCTATAGAAATCGAATGTGTTGTTGTTGTTGTTGTTGTTGTTGTTGGTACCTCTCATGTAGTGTTCATTACATTCAAGGTAGTTTTTTTATGTTTGTTATAAGTCTGTAGAGGATATTATCTGAATTTAGATGAAATTACCACAAAGTTTTAACTTACATTAAGGCAGATTTTAAGATTCAAGATAGTGTTATGAGAAATTATACATAAATGTGTAACTGAGGTATAATAAACTGAAACGTATGCAATAATTATATAATTTTGGCCTGTGCCGTAAGGGTAAACAAGCCTAACCACTTTTCTAGAGGTCTTCAATCATGATTTCTACCTAATGCACTGCAGTGAGAACTCCCACCCTCTTCCACAGCATGGACAATGCATATTAATCTTTTTAATCTGTTTCACCCTTGTCATCCGTTTAAAACATATGTATCATTCAGTTCTGGGCTATAGTTCCAAAAGTAGAATTATTAGCATCAAAGAATTTTTTAAGTCCAGCAGGCCCGTGACCTATCATAACTGCGCAAGCTCCGCTCAAAGGCGGAAATAGTATCTGAGCTGAACGGAAGTGAGTTCTTTCTTTCTGATCTCGGACTGCAGACATGGTAGGCATTCGACATTTCACAGCGAAAACTTATGCTGTTTTACTTTAAATGTGAAGTGTTGTTGCTTTTTTAATGAACGCCTAGACAGTGTTAATGTTTATAAATAACTGGAGTGCTACAGTTGGTACCAAAATAGCCAAATAATTTGTAGTTTATTCGTTGAAGTTGTTGGGAGTTCTGACGTGATGTCTTCTTACCAGAAACGTGGTCATGTAGCCATATGTAGCTAGTTAGCATTTTTTAGTGGCTAACATGCTATCGGCTAGCATAGTGGGCTAGTCACTGTTGGGTTTTAGTGTGCCTAACATGGCGGAATCGTTGTAATAGTAACTCTTACAAGTGTTAAAAAATAAGCAAGGTGGTGATTATGAGTACAATGTTTCAAAATATGTAGTGTCTAAATGAAGTGGTTGCCCCGAGCTATTGCATTGGCGTGAACCGCTTGGCTAACATGCGTAAGCTAGTTTGTGTGAAAGAGTATTTTCAGTCTGAATCTATTTTTATATGAGGCTACTGTTAACTTTATGTTGAAGGTGAATGTGTGTGCGAGAACAGACATATTTTATTTCTTATCTGTGACGGAATCTGTTAAGGCAACAATGTGTGTTATTGAGATGGTATTTGGTAACGTTAGTCGAGCGGCAGGAAGTTCAGTATTCAATAACTTAGTTTGGCAGATCAGGTTGTGTGGCGCTGGGGAAGTAAAGCAAATACCCTGTCTCTTTTTAGTGTTTCCATTATACTGACCTCATTGCATCTTTCAGGTGTTCAAACGCTACGTTGAGATCGGCCGCGTCGCCTACGTCGCCTTCGGGCCCCATGAGGGAAAACTGGTGGCAATCGTTGATGTCATTGACCAGAACAGGGTGAGTAAAGTTACAGCTCTATTACCAGTTATGTTATTGAATACATAATTTGAATTTAAATTGCCTACGTGTTGTGCTGCGTCTGACTTCTCGACTTGTTTGTGTCAGGCCCTTGTGGATGGTCCATGCACTGGAGTGAAGAGGCAGTCCATGCCATTCAAGTGTATGCAGCTTACAGACTACGTCATCAAAGTCCCACACAGGTAAGCATCAGGGAACAAACCATCAGAAAATGCAGTGCAAAACATGAGGGCCAAAATCCTGATAGATTCTTATATTCTTGAAACAAGGAATGGGTAAGAATGTAAAGCATGAATGCTCCTCAGTTTAGATATATAAACATCTCATTTACACAGGAGCCATAGTAAACCATTTTTAAGTCCATGCCTGGTGTTGCTGTGCAATACCTTTCCATAGCAGGGGTATGCTTTTGTCTTGGGCACATGATGTTTGTTGGCAAGTAAGATGCCTTTTGTGTGTTTCAGCGCTCGCCAGAAGTATGTGAAGCGCGCCTGGGAGAAGGCTGAGGTCGACAAGAAGTGGTCTGAGAGCAGCTGGGCCAAGAAAATCGAAGCCAGACAAAAGGTAAGCATCCCCGTCACCTGCACTGTCACTGTTGGAAATGATCGATCATTAATACATCTGCAATTTCAAATATTGCCTGAATAATTATGCAAGCACTCAAGACATGGCTTGCACTTCAGGTGCAATCTGTCAGTTGTGTTTTGTTTCTCAGTCATGTCTTGGTCCATCCTTGGTGCATTCATTCCATGTCTTGTTCATGTGTGAGCAAATGGAAGGACTAAACTTAAGATCTGTTGTGTAAAGGAAGGATGAAGTGGCAGAACGTTAAAGAATTGATATTCATTAGTCATTCCTCCTTCTAGAACTCAATCATTAAACTGCCTTCATATATAATTTGTGAATTTTAAATTTTTCTGTGGTTGTTTTGGCATACTTTAGTACTTAGCTTGTGTATTATGTGCACATAATGAATTTGACCACAACACATGTTTGCATATAGTGGAACATCTTGTTTGATCTCTTGTGGAGAAGAGTTGTGCAGTGCTAAATCGTTTGACAGCCACAGCAAAGCCTTCCCTGTTGAGGGGAAACCAAAGTGGTAGTAAGGCCTCTGAACAAAAAAACGGTAGTTGGAAGAATCAGTGACAATAAATGTTGCCGTTTAAGACTTGCTAAGGTTGAGTGCGATGGGGATGTCTGACCAGCGGAACACAGGCCTATGTAACACTTCACCACTGAGTTGTCCTTTTTATCAGAACTTGTTTTGGTATCATTTCTAAACTAATTTAGATCTAGACATGTTAGGTGTGGATAAATGCAAGTTTTATTCACACCAGACTTTCAGGATATGCAGTGTGGTTCTGGGTGGAGGGTAGGACTCTGGCACAAAATACGTCACAGAGGAACCGTAGACATTGTCAACTGTATTGCCATCAATAAGACCAACAATGCTAATAAGCCTCTGAGGAATGGCTCTAGGGTTTTCTGTGTTGTGCTTTTTAAGTAGCTCGTTCGCCAGTTTTTCAACAAAAACTATAGTGGTGGTTTAATGGCAAAAGTTGACTTCAGTTACGCTGCATTTGTAAATGTTTCCTAGTGCAGAGTTGTCAGAATTGCTATCTGGTAACCAATGCATGGGTCTGTCCAATTTTTTCTGCCGTCCTCGTCTTTGAATACCCATTCCTGATTTGAATGGTGCAGGAATGAGATTTTGTTTTTGTTTGTTTCTCTTTATTGACTGTTCAATCTCTCAACAGAGGGCCAAGATGTCTGACTTTGACCGCTTCAAGGTTATGAAGGCCAAGAAAATGGTGAGTATTGACCATGCCACGTAACTGATTTTTATATGGCTGACCTGAAAAAGCATTATTATAATTTGTATCAGTCATTAATGCCACTTGTTTTTTTTTTTTCGTTTGCAGAGGAACAAGATTATCAAGGTTGAAGTGAGGAAGCTTCAAAAGGCTGCAGCTAAGAAGCAGTGAGCATTTTTGTCATCAATAAAAAAAATCTTAATTGATAATCTTTCTGCCTGTGTGTCTTTGATTTGTTGTATTGTTTTATAGAGGTTAAAAGTTTCAACCTTTTTCAGTGGACTATTATCAAGCTTCATTTTTTTAGTCCCCATCCACACCATACTTGTTCTAACAAGACAATGCAGATGAAACTGAATTTCTTTGTGAGGGGAAACCTCATTCACTAGTGGGAGAGAAACTGGAATACCAGTGATCTTGCTCCATCTAATCCTGTGCTGTAGACTTTGGGATGGGGGGGGGGGGCTTCCATAAACCTGATCGTCACCCATGTTTGTTAGGGGCCAGAGTGCTGTACCACTACATGAGGAAGGTTGTGTTGAAATATAAGTGTTCAGATTCAACAGATGTTCCCGAGTGGTAAACTTAAAAAAAAAAAAAAAAAACATCCATTTGTTTTGGTAAAAATTGTGTGTGTGTGTGTATGCTCTAAACTGGAGTTTGGGGATTAAATATAGAACATAGTTTTTTCTCTTGTCTTCAGTATATACCTTAAATTCTTTTGGCGATAGTAAGATGAGTCCTTGGCCCTCTCCACTGCATACCGATATGGGCGTTCTACACAAGAAATAACCTCATTATCCATCAGGGGGCAGAGGAGAGCTGATTGATAGCAGAGCATCCATTGAATGGATCTGTATGGATGTTCTCCGTGACCCCTACTGAAGTGTGATCCTCCTCATGCACTGAAGGCCTGCGTGCAACAGCCAATAAAGCACACATCTTGTGCACTCACAATCCTCTTGAAAATAAGTGTTTCAAATGTATGTTTTTACTTGTTTGTCAAAGCAGGTGGCAAAACCATAAAAGCACATTATCCCTGGGGTTAACAAAAACTGCAACTCGGAAGTGCTCCTTCCCTGGTCAATTAAGTCCTCGGAACATTTTTTATTTAGATTCCGAGAGGTGTATAACATGATGAAACATTAAAGGGTTTTGTTTTAATAACAGTGCAGTGACATTACTGTACAAGTCAGCAGTTAAACTGACCCAACTTGAGGCCTGTTGCTATTAATAAATAAATAAACACCTTCCCTGGCAATTTTATTTATTATTTCTGACACACTGAAATATTTGAGGTCTTTCCTTACGCCCTCCCATATCCCGCTTTGCAAAAAAAAAAAACTTTGTGGAAAGAAGAGTGGGACTTACTGAAGTTTTCATTGCAATTGGTACGGCTTAGTAGGCCTACAAGCAACTACATGTTGTAAACAAGACAGTTAGCGCCAGAAACACCTGCAGGACGAGTGGCAGACCACGAATCGCGTGGGCAATTCAATATTAATGCCGCCATTAAAGCGTGAAAGTCGACGGAGAAAGAATAACGATCACTCACACAATTCGCGCTGGTGTGGACTTTGTGAAAATAAAGACGCACGTGTGAAATTTTGTAGTGGGCGAGATGACGCCATAGTTACCCTCGTGAAGGCGCATGGCAGGCTGAAATCCTGCACCATAAAAATTGAAGTTGCTGCTGAAAGCATATGTCAAGAAATTTTTCAAAGCAGTCCACTCACAATCGTGCGAGAGGCTGGTCAAGGAATTGAACCTCAGACGACCGGTGTTTTGCGTGAGCGTAAGTCAAATAATCATTTTAGACATTTTCTCAGCTCAATGAAAAGGCCAACGAACCATGTAGGCTAACTAGCTAAATGCAGCCTCATTTGATTACAGGAGAGATGAATGTGATGTTACGCTAGCCATGCCAGGGGTTAGTTAGCTAAAGTGAATTGGCAACTTTAAATAACAGTAAGGGTTAGTCCAGTTAGATCACTTTTTTGCTGAATATATGATCGAGGTGACTTAATAAAATGTCCTTATAAAACTGAGGGTGTTTAAAGTGATTGAAAGACTGCATTTTACTGTGTGTCATCAGAAAAAAACGTGGGAATGTGATCAACTCTTGAAAGCTAATAACGTTACTTGCGCATGGCAAAGAAAAGTGTTCTGAAAAATTGAAAAAGTATAAAATGTTAAGTATTCCACATTGTAATTATACATGTACCTGACACACACATTAGATCACAGATAATACAGATCAAAATTGTCTTGACCATAGCTAGACAACGAAAAGAAATAGGTAGCTTATGGCAATTCATTTTTAAGTTGTGTAATTCAGTTCTAATGGAGCGGAATTTCAGAGGTCATATGCGTCTGTCAGAACAACAGCAGAATTCAGGCTAATGATATGAAATTGGAGGATGAAAAAAAAAAATAGTTTCTGTCAACACACAACTGTTTTCCTAATTCTGACATGGCTTAATTTAAATGACCCAGTTAGTCGCCTAACTCATTGAATGAAGTAACTTCCTGAAAACTGTTCATTTCTATTTGCAGATACTAATGACATCCCGAAAAGAAGGTCAAGGCAGCTACCTCCCTTAAGAAAGTCCTTGCCACGGAAAGCAAAGCAGACACGCAAACAAAGAGCTACCAGAAAAGTCTGCTGCGATTTGTGTGGTGTCATTAAGTACACCCCACCTGTCAGAAAGAAGCTGGCCCGCCGCCGGGTCCCCAAAGTAAGCAGTGTCTGTGTGCAGGACAATCAGGTGTCAGTTGACTCTGAGCATAAGCCCAGAAAGCTGGTGATTTGGTTGAGCAAGTATCCTAAGGTGAAGCTGTGTGACATCGGGCGAGTATTTGAGGTTTCACGTCACTTTTCCTGCTTTCTCCCTCCGGCCCTTTTCTCCTTCAGGCAGAGGAGCGGTGTGCACTGCTTCAAGCGGCAAATCTTAGCGCTCATGTGCCAAGAGATTCTTGGTGACGAGAACATTAGCAGTAGCAGTTTCTGTGAGTCACAGAATGAGCCTCCCAGTGTTTTCAGTGGCAACTCACCGTCCTCCTCTCCACTGGAAGATGGAGCTGAACATGCCACCAACTGGCAGAACAATAACCCAGCCACTGACACAACACAGAACGATATTTCAAGAAAAAGAAAAAGGCAAATTACTGATGAGGTGTTTCACATAACCACCATTGACAAGGACGTTTGTTTTTTACCCCATGAGGCCAACACGTGTCAGAGGGCAAGGGTGTTTGTTCGGCGAAATCGTTATCTTTGCTCACGCACATACATAACCTGGCCTTTTAATCGCAATGACCCACCTCCCTCTGTGATGTCACCACCTTGCAGAGCTGTGGCGAAGACTTCTCCATCTCCGAGAAAACCTTGTCTGCCCCCTCAGGATTTAAGACAAAATGGAGAGAGCATGGAGAGTGTAGTTGACGAGGATGTAAAGAGTGAACAGGTTGTGATCCCAGCCCTGTCAGAAGAGAGCGATGTTAAATCACCAGCTGCAGAGCGTAATAACTTAACTTGTCAGTCTGGAATATTCCACCAAAGTTACCATGACATCTCACCGTCCACATCAGCTGGTGCAGATGAGGGGTCAGCAAGTGTGCACACTTCATGGGTGAACAGGGTCCCTGACAAGGACTCACCAGCTGAACAACAAGCTGTCTCGCAAGCTGTCTCGCTGTCTCAAGGCCGGGACGCTTGCCATGGCCAATCATGGAGCATTGGGGGGAGATTGGCTCGCATCTCCCAGTCCACCACGTCCAGTGAGGATGATCTCTCTATAGAAGGGTGTCAGGGAGACAAAAGTGACAATGATGAGACGGATGACGCTGATGAAGACACTGTTGATGGCAGTGAGGTCATGTGTGAGACGCCAGATGCTCTGTGCTCACCGAGCCAGACCGCTACAGCTGTTGCAGACAACATCGCGGATGAGATCCATGTTCATGAACAGGATGCAATCGTTTTGGATGTCATAGATGATGACCCAGATCTCTTTGGATCGATGATGACTGACATAAAGGATAATCCAGTCCAGACACGTTTGCTTACTGGAAAAGGGGCCCCTAACTGCAAGAAGCCAGCCAACTGCACCATAACAGCACCCAAACACTCTCACACAGACTACAGGTACTCTATATACACACTTGTCTTTAGAGTATGTTTGAAATGGGGTATCTGTGAGGTTTTGTGGGTGATTTGTTTTTTGTTTGTTTTTTCCCTATTAGAGAAACAGCTGTCAAAGCAGAGGTGGAAAAAAGGGGTAAGTCTCACCATCATCATAGAGTACCTACGTCTGTAAAATGAGAGGTGCTAGTTGTCAGATGAATGAATGTAAATTATTCTATAATGCATTGCATCTTCCCATTTTGTGATTAATGTTATATGTATGCTAAATCTGGTCATTTTACTCCAAACTGCAACCAGAATCAAATTAGTTTCACTTTTGCATTACAGGCTTATGAAAGAGGTTGACTGTATGTGTTGTCAGTGGTTATACAAACATTCATAAGTGACCCATTTTGAATAATAAAAAAAAACATTTTATTAGAAAAGATGTGGATTAGGCCAGCCTCATTTTATTTATGAAATTAAGCTCTTAAAATTGGATTCACAATGGTTTATATGTTTGCTTTGTGAGTCAATTATTGAATAATGCTTGTGTTTTAGAGAAGGCATCAGATTGCCCCTCTACTAACCAGCTGAGTAGAAGGGTACCTAACAGCTGCTGGACCCAGGTGGGGGACATGTTTATCCTGCAGGTATTGACAAGACACTGTGAAGTACTGTAGAAAGTAGAAATAGATTAATAGTTAGATAGACAAAGGGAAATAATATGGAAGAAATGTTAGTGAGAACACTGAATGATGAGCTAATAAATAAAAAAATAGCAGGATTTAGAATTGTGGCTTTGCAGGATTTCAGTAGTTACATGAAAGTTGGAATCTCTTCAGTCTTATGTAGGAAGTTTACAAGTGGTTCTCAGTCACACATACTGTACACACTAATACTAAACACCAACTATGTGCTGTGTTGTCTTTGCAGGATGAAGTTGATGGCGACGGTAGCTTTGAGGATTGGAGCTCAGGCAGGAACACATGGTGAGATTATGGCTACTGATGGTGATCATCAAAATGATTCTGCAGAAATTACAACTTGAATTGCTGGTTACACAAACTTTGTCAAGAAAATTCTTTTAAAAAACTGCACAAAGCTATTTATGATTTTTCTGCTGAATTTTAAACGCAAATATTTTGACTTTGACTAGGAGGAATTTGCCCTCAAACTCGAGACAGAGCACAGGCAGCACAGGTGCGTAAGGATTTTTTATTTCTCCAAATCTTTCAAACCCCAGATTTCACTATTGAATACTGAAAATAATCACTGGAAAATACTATCCATACACAACAGGCTTCAGACCTGACTGAACAGGTGACATTGTGTGAGAAAACATACCTGCAGCCAGAATCCAGGATCCAGAACCCATTATTAATGGCTATGAAGAGCATTTACAGAATTTATTTTGGGTCTAGGCATTCAGAGGGTTTTATGAAGTTGTTATTATGATAATGAAATGACCCTCATGCTATAGATGTAAACTTTGCCTCTTACCTGAAGTGAACACCTCATTTTGTTTCTGTACTTTAAAGTGACACACTGTGCATAACATATTTTTAGCAAGAGTGTGAATCAGATGTATTGTGTTGTTCATTCAAAGATTTCACACATTTGAAGAATGGAGGGCCGTTAAGATCCTCATCCTATGTAAGTTGATCACTCCTTACATTCAAAGTCATTGTAAAACCCAGTTCAACCTTGGATGTTGACAGCGTTGTGTGTGTGTGTGTGTGTGTGTGTGTGTGCGTTCATTAGAATCGTTAGCATACCGGTCTTATCAATATTGTTAGGAACATAGCATAACCGTAACCATAGCATAACTTCAGCCTTAAACAAAAATTGCCATCTACAGGAAGCAGACTGTCTTACGAGGGCGCAGGGATCCACCCTCAAACTTCATTCACTTGGCGTGTGTCTGTGTGTCGGTGGGTGGGTGGGGTGAAGTGAGTAAGCCAGTCAGTTTTCTGTAGATGCCAAAATTTAGTTAAGGTTGAAGTTACATTATGGTTATGGTCTTAGTCAATTATCCTATGAGGCTAAAGAAAATGTAACTTGAACCACCACTTAGATTCCACAGTATTGCAAGTATTACTTCAGTGAGAATCATTCCTGCTTGAAGACGCCCTGCCATTTCCTCCATGTGCCTAAGAGCGGGGATGAACAGGTAATATTCTACCCCTTAACTCTGAGCAGTGATCAAAATGAATCTGTGTTTGGGCTGTAAGCCTGTGTAAACCTGTGATTCTCTGCTTGTGCTTTCTTGTAGTTCTGCATGGTGATGGTGCAGAGGTTTACAATATGTAACAACCCCGTCTATGTCAAGAGAGCTGGTGAGACTGACATGTGCACACTCAGTTCATTGTTTCTGACTACTGTACAAGTTGCTAGCTCTTTGCCTTGCACACGCAAGTACTCTACTGGAATATGCCATTCCATCCAAGAAAAAGTACATTTAAGGTCCATTTAAGGCCATGGAAAATAACTTAGCTGAAAGTTTGTTAGGTGAACGTTTCAAATCTAATGCTCTAATCTTTCATAACACTGTTAGTAGACAATCATTATTCACGACAAACAACCAATTTTGATTCATGTGAGTATTTCTGGAGATTCTTGCAGATGTGTTTTGTGTGTGAGTCTGTTAGTGTAAATAAAAATAAGATTTTTGTTGTAGTGTTAGAAATGTGATATCTCCTCTCTCTTTTCTCTCTTCCCCAGTGGACATGTTTACAGGCTACTATGAGATGTGTTCCCCTGGGTTGTGTTTTAATGTTCAGGTTGTGACCGGACTTCTGGCTTCTTTAATCAGACTGGGTTTCCTGCCTGACACTTTCGTAGCCCTCAACCTACTACTCAGACATAATATAAAGGTGTGTGTTCAATCATGCAGAATTATTTATACCTTCATGCAGAATTATTTATACCTAAATCCAGATCCAAGAAATGTAGAAATGTAATAAAAAAACGTAATCTTGGCCAGGGTTTCTCAAACTTCTTTTGGCCCATTGACACCTCATGGAGCAGAAATCTTTTCAAGGCCCTTTTTGATCCTTGATCTTGAAACCTGACATTGCAGGACCTCTTTTCTGTAGGATAAACTTCCATACATCACTGAGTACGGAGCAAATGTGCTCTGCACCACATGATCACTAGGCACAACACACCCCATTACAGCAAACCACGTAAGCACAGGAAAGGCGACTTTTTTTCTATTTGAAAAATAGATTTTAATATTTTTTTAGATTTAATTTTTTTTTTTTTTTTTTTTTTTTAGCATTTTTGGAAAAGGGCAATGTTTAATGTTTATGTTAAATCAATTACATATTGATAAGATTCAGGTATACTCCTGTAATTTAGATCAAAATAATGAATAAACAAGGGCAAAGGCAATGTACAGTGTTTAATGTGATAAATTTGGAAAAACAATAAACAAACAAAAATGGCAAGCTTTGCTGAGATTGTGATTGTCATCAAGTCTATGAAAATAGGCTAGCTGTTCTTTGGTCACATATATTTCCAGTCAGAAGAAACCTGTTGGTCAAAGAAGTATTCACTTTCAATCTAAACAAAGAGTTTACATTATTTTGAGTTTAACTGTGATAACATGAAACTGTTTATTTAACTGATATCTTATTGTGGCAAGTAACTTAAACTTTGGTTTTGTATGTTTACTTTCTCTCCTCTGCAGCCCCCATCGGAGTGTGTGTTGGGTGTTTTTGAGCTCGCCTTCAACAGGAAGTTTCATAATGTTGTTCATCAGCTGATATTCCTCTTTTCCAAGGTTAACACGCATTTCTAAAACATGAGCACTTGATGTCATTTTTTTCTGCATATCTAGCTTATGTACACATTTAGCTGGGTAGATAGTATTTGTAGTCAGAACTACATGTATCTTTGTTTTGCAAAGGTTTTTGAATTTACAGGCACATTAGAGCCAGAAGTTTCCACATCACCAACTTGTGTCTGAAATTCTCAGTTTTTGCATACCTGAAACTTTCAGATGTATCCTCCTTAGCAGCAATTCCAAAAAACATTGTTTTTGGTGTTGAGAAATGATGTATGCATAGAAGGCTAACCTGATGCATACGTTTACCCTACTTAAAGGCCCACCAGGCAGCGTTTTTTTGCTGCTACAGTAAGCAGTTACAAGTACTAGCGGTATGAAAACGATGGTCATGAAACTGAATAACTCCAAAATCATGTTCATTATTTTGTTAGTCAACAACAGAACTCTTTTGTAATTATCATCAATGGTTTTTATTCTTTGGTTGTCAAACAAATCCACATGGATTGTCAACGTGAAATGTATGTCTGTTAACTGTCTACTGACCAAAGATTGTTTTAGTCTTATGGATCCTGTTTGAAGTGGACATTGTTCATATCTATCAGACAATAGAAAAACGGCCAATATAGCATAGGCTTACTGAATTTAAAGCAGCTAGTTGCTAGTTCTCTTTCCATCACCTGGTGTGACACTTGATACAGAATAATGTAATGATACAGAATCATGCGACCATACACAAATAGACATTCATATGCAAGCTGTGCAGGCACAACATACAAATAGACACCTTTGGATTCTGATGTACTATATACAATCTACAGTATGTATTTACAACACAGTATGGTGGTGTTTTAAAGGTGCATTTGTGTGTATACTGTAGGTTGCTGAGGCTGGCTGCATGTTCTCTGTGGATCAGTGTGAACGGATGCAGAAATGTTTGGAGTGTTTAAATGCGCCCAAGACACAGATGGATTTATTCCTTGCTGTCAAATGCAGGTGAGGGGGTACATACAGTATTAGGGACAGTACATCCCTAGCAATCACCTCATTGTAAAACCCCTTGTTAGTTTGCAGAAGATTGTTTCAGAATGTTGCTTGCAAAGTCCTGATTCCAGAAACAGTACTTTGCTGTAAACTTTTTCCATTTCTTCCTGCTTCTTACCTCCACCTCTCATTCTCTCTCTCCCGCTGTCTCTCCTTCTCTCTCCAGGGCACTGGCTAACATCTGTGAGGGTCCCTCTGAGACATTTAACGTAGCACATGCATTTATCGATTTAGAGGTCAGTTTTCAACTGAAATCACCTCAAACTTGCATTCATCTTCACTGCATTCATCTTCATGTCAGTATTTAACCCTACACGTGTTTGTGTGTGTGTGTGTGTGTGTGTGTGTGTGTGTGTGTGTGTGTGTGTGTGTGTGTGTGTAGCTGTGTAAGAAGCAGGAGGACTGGAAACAGATGGCAGGTGTGTTTCTGCGTATGTGTGCGAGCCCCTGCACCACCAGCCACCTGCAGAAGTTCTGTGTGTCTGTGGCCACAGCGCTGCTAGTGGAGCCCACTCAGTCTCGCTCTCCGCCCTACAGCGTCTTTGCTGAAGCAGGTAACATCTTCACTCACAGCGCTGACGGGTCTCGATGCTACTCTCCTGTCAGCAACCGGGGCCTCTGAACAGTCTGCCTCATACAGTAGTCCCCAACTATTATTCCTCAAGGGCCGAATTTTGTCAAGCATACCATGCCAAGGGCCAACACTGCAAACATTAAATACTACGTGTTGAAATGATGCTAGTTAGGACATCACAAAGTAGTCTTCTTTTAGCCTTCTGCTTTCTTTAATGCACCTCAATAAATCATATATAATATGATTGCCTGTAGGCCTACTGTACGTGAGGTCTATAAGCGTTCATGGAGAGTAACTGGTAAGTCAGATAGTGCTGCGGGCCACTCATTTGGTTCTTGCGGGCCGGATCTGGCCCACGGCCCGCCATTTGGGGACCAGGGCAGTAGTATTTCCATTAACACACTAATAAACCTTGAGTCAAAGTCCATTCTCAAATCTAAAAGAAAAACCCAAACACACAAACAAAAAAACAAACAAACATTCCAAGTTCAAGGCCGAGTCCTCAATAAGCAAGTCCAAGTCAAGTCACAAGTGTGTCAAATTCAGGAGCAAGTTGGACTTGAGTCTGAGTCCTGGACTGGAGTACTAAAAGCCTTGTGTGCTGTCTGTCTGTCTGTCCATCTGTCTTGCCTGGGTGTGTTGCTAATGCCATTGTTGTTTTGCATTGGGCATGCCAATGTTAACTTGTGTTTGCCTTGTGTGTAGTGGTCAGTCAGGTGTCAGAGGAAGGAGCAGACCGGAACTTTCTGGGCAGGATTGGAATCTCCGTTCTGATCCACTATTACAGGACGCAGCAATGGAGCAAGGTATGAGTGCTCATCTTTACAGGCCTGGCAATCTTAGATTATCTTGGCTCAGACTTTTCTGGGAGATGAAGCTGGTGGCTATTATAATAATGTTAAGTGTTTGTAGATTTACCTTATTAGCAGGCCATAGGTGTCGGTGTAAAAAAACAAAAGTCGATCATAAGCATTTTATGACCCTACAGTTGATGCTAAATTGGAGTCCAAATCTACATGTGTATCTTTCAGGGACAGAAGATAGTTGAGATTTTGTCTCAGCAGCAGCCTTGTTACTCTGTGATGAAGGGCGTTTTTAGTAACGAGGATGCCACCTCACGCTGCGCTCTTATCACCATGGCCACGGAGCTCAACCTGCACTGTGGGAGTCTGGAGGGAGCCCTCAATGTCCTGAGGGGTAAAACACACACGCACACACGCACACACACACACCAACCCAACCCACACACACATCAATCATGCAACTCTTTGAAATGAGCACAGTAGTTTGAGATCAGCATTTGATTGGTCAAAAAAACAACACAAAATTAATAAAGTGAGGTGCATTCATTCATTCATTCATTCATTCATTCATTCATTCATTCGTGTGTGTGTGTGTGTGTATTTGTGTGTAGAGAACAACTGGTTTGTGAGCTGCAGCAAGTGGCCCTGTGAGCGCGGGGACGTTGTGCATCGTGTGTCTGTGCAGACGCGCCTGGCCCAGTGTGCCTCTAACAGAGATGCACTGGAGGTCCTCACACACCTCCCAGGACTCACGCAACCAGTCGGTGAGCTGCTTTACATGAACTCAATACAGCACGCATACAGCAGTCCGTTTCTCAAAAGCATAGTTACAGTAGTTGACATTGGGGAACTGCTTTGCAACTATGCTTTTGTTGAACGGACCTCAGATCCAAAATGCAGTTTTAATCTTGATCACACCCATATTCCAAACCATACCAATGCATTTCAATTAGTTTATTTCCATAATGAACAACAGAAATGAGGGAAAACTATCCTTATTTATTGTGGTGTTTCTATGGATATAACAGATCCTGCCGAGGTGTCTGAATACACAGGCCTCTTCAACTCCCTTCTGAGGTCGTGCCTGGAGCGAAGTGCTTTGCTGGTGGGTGCGGACACACTGGAGTTTATGCTGGCCAATGGACTTCAGGCTGAGCTCTCGCTGGCCCAGAATCTCATCTGTGACCTTGGCAAGCGGAACCGCTGGAATCGGGCCCGAATACTTTTCCAACGTAGGTTAATCTTGCAACCCATTTGTCTTCTAATTGATATATAATTGATATCTTTTATGATGGCAATAGTGCTGCAATGCATTTATTTATTTATTTATTTATTGAACTTTTTGTTGGAATGTATTGTGTGCAGGAGCCCTGAAAGTGGGCTACTACCCCTTGGTGGATGTGGTCCCAGGCTCCCTGGTGCTGGAGTTGCCGAGCTCCCTGAACGAGGTGGAAATGGCTGTGTGTCTCGAGATGCTCATTTGCCGCTGCATCCCTTACACCCCCGAAATCCCCACCATCAGCCACGCTCCAGTGGTTACGCTCAAGAGGTGAGTAGTGCTCTGCCTTCACCCTGCAGCTTAATGCACAGATGGACAACACACTGCAGAGGACAGCTAGTGGAGGGGGCTGATGTACTGGTGAAATGAGTCATTTAATAAACTGTGTGTGTGTGACTGCGTTTGTTTTGAAGTTAGAAGTAAGATTGGTGCTGTCTTTATTGACAAGACCTCCCAATGAGAACAAACCAAGCTACTGCAGTGACATGGTTCAGTGTTGATAGTGTGTGTGTGTGTGTGTGTGTGTGCGCGTGTGTGTGTAGGGCTTCAAACAATGGCGCAGTTCCTGAGAGCGAATACTTGTCGTCTGGCTGTCGTCTGCTGTCGTCAGCCCAGCTCCCCACCCCCAAACTGAGACTGAGCTACACCACGGTCAACCCGCAACAGGAGCAGGTGTACACCATTGAGCCCAGGTCTGCCCACAACTGGCTCCGCCACAACCATAGCTGGGCCTTGAAGCTGTGGTCGGTGTGAGCGCACAGTCGGACACGCATGTACATACTCTCCCATCATGCACTAAAAGATGACATGCTCAAGATTTGTACATTCAGGTTCTTTTTTTATTGGCAGAGTAATTTTAGTTTATTATAGTTTCTTTTTTTATTGTTTTACTGAAATAATTTTTTATTAACTGCTGTTTGTTGTGTTGTGTTTGTAATATTTCATTTTGATGTGCAGTGTCTGTTAAGGATTTTTATATAAAAAAATAATGGTTATCTTTGTTAAACAGCTGTGAAATTTACTAACTTTTTTATTCCAACCTGTTGAGTTATTAAGGTGGCCAGCCGTATGTACTGGAGTTACAACTATGTTAAGAGAGCCAGAAAGCTGGTATGATTAGCCCTGTATTGTTTTTTTTATGTTTGGGCCAAGTATCTAATACATAAATAAATAAATAATTTCCTGGATGATCTGTCTAATGGTCTTTAGTTTATATTAGCAAGCTTATCACTTAACCACCTTCAAATAGCCCTGCACCTACAAGCAGGTTTATCTCCTCTATGAACTAATACATTTCATTTCATCACACTTGTACATACACAGGAAACCCGCTGGTCTGATTACATTTAGTGACACTGATGACAAAATATTCCGGTGCTACAGTACTACTGTATGCGCTTTAGTTTTCCAGTCACGAAAGGCACCTGTACACTCCCGTCCACTAGGTGGTGGTGATGGTGGAGCAGTTATGTTGGCGAGAGCGGACGAAGAAGACCGCTCCAACCAGGATGTTTGCATGTGTTGACAGGAGAAAGTCAATTTCTATGAAATTGTAAACATTAAGTACTTTTTGCTCTGTATGTAACCGTAAACTGGAAATGCTGTAATGCCGGGACATTGATAGCAATGCAGCATAACCTAACTTGACCTCAAAGGCAAAGGAATTCGCACACTTCTAAACTATCTGCCTTGTAAGTTTATGTTCACCCAGTTTTATTACTTTTATCAGCTCTTTATCAACCTCTTCTGTTGGGGAGGGCCTAGTTTTGGCTACACTTTTCAGTGTGTTGTCAGAAATGTACATGAATACGGGGGAAACAAATAACGTTGTTACAAAATCACGTTTTAAAGTGTCCCTATGAAATATGGCCCACATCATCATAGCGTGTACATGTCCGTCACCGTCCTCGAGCTCTTCGACCAGCTGGCAATAAGGTCATAACATTATGTTGCCTTTCCCCATCCAGTTCTTATTAAATTAATATTGTCCCAGTTTGCTTTGCTGAATGAACAGGCCGTTAAAGTGTCAAGCCAAGTCTTGACAACCAACTCTTTCTATGGCCAGGCGACCTTTCACCACATGCAGAGTTGCTGTCTTTAGTAGTCAGGGAATTTCAATTTGCATGTATTTCTTTTGTCCAGGGTCATGCCATGGGGGTCCACGGCCTCACCAGCTACATGGAAAAGGACAGACGTTTCCTCATTAATGTGCGTCTGCAGACCACAAAATTGGTCATCGATGGCAGCAGTCTCTACTTCAGCTTATACTTCAGCTGTGGTGCAGACCAGCAGTGTGGCGGGGAATACGATGCATTTGCAGCTCAGGTGCGGCACTTCTTCACTACACTCTTTGCCTGCAAGATCCAGCCCTTTGTGGTTCTGGATGGGGGGATGGACCCCAGTGATAAGAAGTTTGCCACCTTACGACAGCGCCTCCAGAGCAACATCCAAGAAGCCAACTCTCTCTCCCGTGGATCACATGGATCCGTTCTTCCGCGGCTCACCAAGGCTGTTTTCATGCAGCTGCTCGCTGAGCTGTCCATTCCTTTTGCCCAGTGTCCAGGAGAGGCCGATATCGAGATCGCCTCCCTGGCAAGCCAGTGGAGCTGTCCGGTGCTGACCAACGACAGCGACTTCTACATATTTAACCTCAGCGGGGGTTACATTCCCTTCCGGCACTTTCAGTGGGCCAGTGTGCCGCTGGGCAAACAGTCACCCTGCTTCATCCCAGCTCGCTGCTACACTGTCCAGCGCCTTTGCTCCCACTATCAGGGACTCAGCCCAAAGATGCTGCCTTTGTTCGCTGTGATCTTGGGGAATGACTACACCCCCGATAACATCAAGCAGATCTTCTTCAGCCGTGTGGAGCTACCTGTGGTGGCAGGGGGAAGAGGTAAAGGGAACCCCCAGATCGAGGGCCTCCTCCTGTGGTTAGCTCAGTTTAGCAGCCCTGCTGAGGCCCTGGAGGAGGTGCTGGAGCTGCAGCTGGAGGGAGGAAGAGGAAGAGGAGGAGGAGGAGGAGGGCAGAAGAGGAGCACTACACAATCGATTTTCTCTGCAGGGATTCAGGACTACGCTTTGCCGCCCAGAAGCAGCTTGGCGCAGTTCTTCTCAGGAGGTTTAGCCACTCTGCCGGGTTCCATGGAGATGCCCGAGGTCCTCGCTGCCCAGCCGCAGTGGCTCCTGCGGGGGATCATCACCGGCCGTTTGCCTTCTGTGGTCCAGGACGTGCTGGTGCACCAGAGGGTCATGTTGATCCCTCAGGTAGAAAACGCCCGATTACCCAGCAGCCATTGTGCCTCGCTGCCTATTCGGCAGGCCATCTACGGGCTGTTGCTTCTGGGGCGCCAGCAGGCCTTGACCCAGGCTCCCCCAAGCAGAGGGCGCGGAGGGAGGGGAGGAAGGGGGATGAGTGCTTCTGGGCGCGGGGGCCACTCAGGAGCAGAGGGCGGTCATCACAGCACCCCCACTGTTGTGGAGTATGACAGACGGGATCTTAACCTGACCAAAAGCACTGTCAGCCCTCAGCTACCTACTGGTGCTCCTCATGTGCAGCTAGAGACCATGGACCAGGTAGGAATCTACACACACACACACACACACACACACACACATATAAATTAACTTAAAGCACAGTCAGCCTTCTCCCACGTACTGGTACTCCTCATAACCTGAGTTGAGTTGATGGACCCACACCTTCACACACACACACACACACACACACACACACACACACACACACACACACACGTTGCTTTTAAACTGATGTTTTTGGTTCTTTCTTTTCAGTCAGTGTAAGTTGATTTTTTTTTTGTAGATCTTGGCTATTGCATATTAGAACTAGGCTATTTATTTATGTTCAGTGATCGATGTAGCCTACCTTTTATTTCTAGTTGGTACACTAGCACACTCATGAAAACAGAGGAAATGGTACAAAAAATATACATATGACCACTGCAATAATAATATACCTGTGTACCTTATAATGGCAGAGCATCTGTGACATATTAAGAACATCAGGTTTCAAGGCTGGGGGTTAACTTTTTTCCCTGTTCTTCCTCTCCAGATGCCAGGCTCTGTGGGCTTGCAGGTGTTGTTGAGAGTGCTGCCCATGGAAGAGCGTGCCTTGGCCACCCTGCCCCCCACCCTCAAGCTTCCTGTGTGTGTGACCTCTTACTGGCTGCAGCACTGCAAGCCCCGGCCTGACCCCACCATCCTACAGGCTCTCATTCTGGGCCTCACGTTTGGGGAGCTGAACTACAGGAGAACCATGACTACAGGTGCATACAATAAACTTACAAATAACTTACTTATTTTACCCTGGTGAATATACAGAATCTCACAAAAGGGAGTACACCCCTCACATTTTTGCAAATATTCTGTTAGATCCTATATGACCTTTGAAGGTAACTCAGAATAGAGCCATTAAAGGAGAAATCAGTGTGACCTCCGTATGACCCCAGTATTCAGAAATACGGTGCTATTAGCCCATTAGCTACGAACAGGCTTACAATTGAATCAGCTGTGGCAGGACACCCAGTCAACTGTCCCTTGCCTAAGGTCAAGCATGGTGGTGGTAGCATCATGGTCTAGGGGCAAGTTGTCAAACATCCACCAGCTCTGTGACGTCATCATGAAGGAGTGGCATAACTAGGCATCATCATAGGTGTTAAACACACGCCCTTCATTGTAGATTCTTAAATCTGAGGATACGCAAGTCAAATTTCTGCGTAATATTACAGGGGAGTGTTCAGTAGTATTGTTGTTTGACCACATTCCTATTGATAATACCCAATAATTTTTGGAGAAATCATCAGTAGGCAAATGATGTTATTGTCTGAGTGCTTGGAACTGGTTATGTGGTTGCCCAGCAGCATTGCTCAAAATATTTTCCCATGTATCACCATGTAAGTCACTTATTGTTTTGTATCATATTGTTGAAGAGCAACAGTGTTTTGCTTTAGGCAAACACCACCAGTGGTAACCATATTGATAGTAGGTGTGTGATCTCTGTTTACAGATGCTAGGTGCAGCAGGCCAGGGGTTGCTGCTGTCCTGCACAGGCTTGACCAGCTGCGTCTCCAGCGCAAGGAGAGGCGGGGGCTGAACCTGGAAGTGGCCCACTCGCTCAGCCAATGGCAGTCCTGCATGTGGGCAGCGCTGGGGCTCAACCAGCTCTTATGCTGCCCCCTCCCAGACCCTCCCTGTGCCTGGTACTGGAGACACTTAAACAAGAACCATACAAGAACCATTCCTACAGTGTCCATGAAAGGATAAAGGGATCCCTGACTAGTAAAAATGTTGGCCTAGTAGACTGATCTTTGCGTCAGCTGCATAACCATGATTTTGTCATTAGGTCTTACTTGCCAGGATCCTTTTAATATGGCAGTTTAGTTTAGTATGGGCTCAATATGATTGTGTATTGCAATTCAGCCTAAACAAAGTCTGTCTCGGCAGAGTTTTATGTATGAAATCTGTTCTTTTACAATATGTTCAACATGCTCTCTTCCATCTCCGTGGTTCTGATAGTGCTTGTGTTTGGCCTGCAGGTTCTACAGTGGAACTCTGCTCCATGCGGTGCAGGCGGCGCTGAAGCAGGGGGCTGCAGTAGGAGATCTGCTGGCAGGAGACCCGTACCCTGGGCAGCTCTTCTCCTCCCTCATGGAGGCCACTCAGCAGCCTGGGCCTCAGGGCCCTACCGCCTCATCCTCCTCTTCCTCAGCCCCGAGGAGGAGGGGCAGGGGAGGCAGGAACCCAGCGCCCCGTGGGAGAGGCCAACAGCCCAGGGGGAGGGGCCAAAGGGGAAACCAGCGAGGCCTGAACAATCGCTTCGCCATGTTGATGGGCGATGAAGAGGAAGATGATGATGATGATGATGAAGAGTAGACTTGTTAATTAATACTCTTTGTGCCTTTAAACCACACTTTTTAAAATGGATTCTCTCAGAGCCGGTCTGTGAGGCATGGAGGACCCTGACTTTTCAAATCTCTTACTCACTCAGACTCTTACCTATTCAGTACACACCACATAACCACATTTCAGTTCTTTTGTGTTCATGCAGGGATTATCTGGGCAGCTAAAATAATATAGTGGCTTTTATATATGTAATGGTGCAAGTTTTAATCAACAAGTTGCCACTTTACCAATGGGAAATGTAATGACTTCTTGCATTTTTACATTTTTTTTTAAAATTCGGGTCAACAATTTGAACTTATGAGTTGTCAATACTTGGCTTGTGCCTTTCAGCCATGATGTTATGAGAAGGTTGAAGTGGAGTGGTCAGTGTTAAAGATCTTTGTTATTATGCTCTGATAGATGGCTGTAGTGGACACTATATGGCTACATGTAGGCTTCCTTTGTGTTAGCATACATCTCTCAGATGTGCTCCCCTTCCTCAGAGCGCTGTCTCTGGCTGCTACTTCCTGTTTTGATGTTTACCTGCTCTTACTGCATGGTGCTGCTTTTAATGAAATACCAGGATTGACCTGATTGAAGGTGAGATTATTCTCATGAAAAAAGGCGTGTGCAGCTCTTGAGTTCACTCATGAGTTAAATAAATAAACACTATCTGGACTGAAGGTGTGTTAGACTAAGAGAGGGAAATTCTAAAGCATGCCTGGTACACTGAGCCCTTTACATCTTATACTACTTATGCTATTAAATAATTGGACCAAATGTGGCTTGTACTCTAAGCTTTTGCCTTTTGAAAAGATCTGCTCAAATCTGTTGTGTTGTACATATATTTTTTATAACATCATGTAATAGAATAATTTACAAATGCTTTTATGCAACTGTAACTTAATACATTTGTAATTAAGCAATGTTGTTAAAATTATTTAAAATCTATTTGAAATGTATTCTTTTACTGCAACATGTTTAAAGGCTTTACTAATGTGATGGTAGCCTATTGTTAGTCATTATTGAAAAACACAGTATTGATCAATAACTGATGAAATAAGCACCTTTGTTATAATTTTACAAGAACATATTTCACATTTTGCATGAATAGATAAAATGAAAGATTCAGTATAAATGCTAGCCATACATTCATATAAACCTGTGGTATACACAATATATAATATGCATCATCATTTCATTTCAACAAAACAGTAATTAAACCATAATGTATTGTACACCATGCATGATGTGAGACGGGGCTCAAACTTGTATCGACCGCTACTGAAATTAAAATGTTTTCCAGAAGGTGGCAGTGCTTCCAATTCATCATATTTGGTTGATTGTCAAAAAGGTGAAGCAAGATGCACATTGCACACATACATACAAGTTAAATACATCAGTAAATACAGAGGTCAGTCCTTTTCATGCCTCCCTGTAACACTGTAACACAAACTTTGATAAAGAAATAAGATTTCCTGCATTAGTCACATGCAGTTCTCATCGGCAAAAAAAAAAAAAAAACGTCTGACATCCAATGAGCTGAAATGCATGATGGACTTTAAATTCACTATAGATCAGATTACAAAAACCTGAGTGCTGCTGGTCAATATTGGCCCAAGAGATTTACCAACATGATATTTGTTTACTATAGGCTGTAAAGTACTGATATTCACCACTATTCCATTGAGGCCATTGATTCCCCCCTGGCAAGGTCTGACTGGGACAGCATAAGATATCCCCCATGTTTCTGCTAGCTTCTGTAGCTCTTTGGTTTATCTGTCAAGCTGTCAGAGGGATGTTAGTCCTTCAGACGTTTGGATTGACCTGATGATGCTGCCAGCGGTGTGGTAGACAGAGCTGCTGTGTGAGGCATCATAGCCTATGCCATTCACCGCAGCTGAGTCCTGATCGCTGGGGGCTTTGGTGTCACTGTTAAAAAACAAAAGTTGAAAAGTTAAAACCGAAGTTCCCACCCATGTCACATACAACTTCAATCTGCTGCCAAAGTTTCAAATACCATAGATTTACATACATCTCAGAGAGAGAGAGAGAGACAAAAACCTTTTTCTTTACTGTCAAACACTGAATCAGAGTAAGCTTTGTCTGTTTCAGTTCAGTCAATAATGGTCAGTCAAGCCTAAAAATCTGGACCAGTAACACCAGTTCTGTCAAGAAGAATGGGCCAGAATTTCAGCAAACAATTGTGAGAAGTCTGTGGAAGGATCTTTAGAACTTTCAGTCCAAATCAAACAGGTTCAAGACCATTCTATAAGGAAGTGAATTTTTTGATGAATGACGGATAAAGAAATCTATATAAAATAGTTCTCTTTATCTCTTTATTCTAACATTTAACAGATAAAAAAGTGATAATATTGAAAGACCTGAATCAGAAAAAGCTTACTCTGATTCAGTGTTTGACAGACAGTGTCTCCCCAGGTGTATAAATATATATGGTTTCAACTGAATGTATGGAAAGGTGTTTACCTTAACATACTGCATCTATCTCTTTAATAATAAAATCCTTTCCCTCTCACACTGAGGCTTGTGGTACTTTAACGTTCACCAGAATTAGACAATCAGAAAGGAACGTAGCAGGGTGTGCACTTGATTACCTCGATTCATCTTGCTTGGATAAATGCGTGGAAATGGAAAAAACTCTTTGGGTGGTGGCAGATCCTTTAAGGGATGAAACTGAAATTTGGACTCAAAGTCATCTGAAAAAGAACCAGAAAAAATTAGCCCACAGTATTAGTCACAGCGCAAAACAACAGTGTTTATATTAAGTTCCCTGTGTGCCTTTGCTTTGTAATTACAGGTGCACTAGCTTTAGACCTATTGCTTACCCAGGCTGTGCAGGTGGCCATTCCCCTGGGTTACAGACTGGCTGTGGAAGAAAGGAGGAGGTGGAGGAGGGGGTGGAGGAGGAGGAGGAGGCAAGAGAGAGTGGCCAGACAGCTCTGTGGTTGGAGATCTCATAGGTGGAGCAGGAGGAACACCTAGTCTTCCGATACCTGTTTACACAATCACACAGGACTTATCAAAATACATCTATGCATACAAATACAGATCATCAAAGAGGTTTGATTCTGCATAACTCAAATCCATGTAACTAATTGCTAAATATGGCATAGTGTATAATAATATTATGATGCCCTTCCAAAATGCGATGACTGCCTCACATAGAGCAGTACAGTACCTGAGAGAGTGGGTATTGCCGGCGGGCGTCTGGTAGGAGCTGTGGAGGGGTAGGTGGGGGGCAGGGGTGGGACAGCAGGTCTGAAGGAGGTGGGGTGGGAGGGAGGCAGTTTGGATGGTGGGAGTGGCGGAGGAGGAGGTGGAGGCGGGGGGAGATAAGACGGACAGGTGGGGGTGTATGAGGAGGGGTGGGGGGGAGGGGGAGGGGGGAACATGTTGGCACTCAGCTGAGGCTCTGAAAAGGAGGACGAGAGACGAGAGGGGTAGTAGGCTCCAGGGGAGTAGTTGGGTGGGGCAGGGGGTGGGAGAGAGGGTGCTGGGGGTGGGGGTGGCGGTGGTGGAGGGGGGTTGGAGGGCGTGATGGGCTGCTGGACGGGTAACCAGTTGGGTCTGGTGATGTAGGTGGCAGCTGGTGGGGGTGGTGGAGGAGGACAGGAGGGGAGGGGAGGCGGGTAGCTCTTTGGCTTGTCTATGCAGAGGTGGGGTGGGGGAGGGGGAGGGCCTGAGGATGGGGGTCTGGATGGAGCGCTCAGCGGTGGAGGGGGTGGAGGTGCTGCTGTCATGGGGGGTGGAGGCGCTGGTGCGGTCGGGGAGGGCCGAGACCATCTCCGCTCCAGAGGCTTATGGGCCGTGGAGAGATCTGGAGCACTGCCACGGAAGTCACCGGAATTCATCGGTGGGTTCCATAGGGGCTGCCTCAGACTTAAAGCTGAGCCTGACCGAGATACTGACACACACACACACACACACACACACACACACACATTCAAATGTCATGGATGTTGTGGATAATATCTACAGGTGAATCATTAACACGTCATAAACAGGGTGTGGACACAGTATAATAATTTTTCAAAATCTAAGCAGAACATAACTCATTCACTTTGTCTTTACCTATATTCATAGAGCTAAAATAAAATGATTTGTATCAATGTGCAACATGCCATCCCTGCTCTCCCCTAGTTTACTGTAAAATGTTTTTACTGACACAAGTCATTATTGTCTACTGCAGTGGTTCTCAAACTTTTTCTGTCATTCCCCACTTTGGACGGCAGAGAATTTTCACGCCCCACCTGGCAGGCTCGATTTGCGCACTATATCTCTGTAAGGAATACTTTGTGAGTACAGGATTTTTTTCAATATTGGAATTTTCATGTTACTAATTCAAAGCAAATTTCTCTAACCCCTCATCATAGCAACAAGCAAATAACACCATTGGAAAGCTCAATTTACTGTCATATGTGCATATCTGACAAGTAGCTGTGAATTCAGGGGGCATGGTGCGGTCGTTGATCGAACGCAAAGAGATGTTTCGCGCCCCACCTGTCATGTGTCTGCGGCCCACTAGTGGGGCCCGCCCCACAGTTTGAGAAACACTGGTCTACTGTTACAGTTGTGCCATTTGCCACATTATTTAGATGCAGAAGCTGAATGAACGTCTAGTACTATATGTTTACCCATGCATGTGACTAAAACATTGCTGTTGTGCGCAAAGTATGTAATGTATGCATCTTACCAGGATTGTGCTGGAGTGTCTTTGATTCCCCCTTAGCCACTGATCTGAGAACAGGGAAGCCTCCAGCGAACAGACCTCCCAGAGCTGGGGGGCCACCTGTGCCTGAGCCTGAGCCTGAGCTGCTGCCTCCCGGCACTGGGCCTGATGACCCTTTGGTTTCTGTGGACACACACACACACACGCACGCACGCACACACACACACACACACACACACACACACACACACACACACACACACACACACATACACACGCACAGTTGTATCAGGATCAGTTCATTCCAACCATTAGTTCCACAAAATGTCCAGCAACTATGTATTGTCCATAGGTTATGGACAAGCCCGGCATAAATGTACTGTAGCATAACAAGACATGAATACAGTGTTTCATTCTAATACTCATTCACACACCCCTTTGATTAGCACTAATCAGGTAGAAGGAGAGTGCAAGATAGACACCAACAAAAGACTCCAACAGCTGGCTTATTAAAAAAAACTTTAGCCTGACAAGCCAGTCTATAATATCTACAGTATATGACATGTATAGTCTGGCTATGACAGAAAGACCAGGCGAAATCCAAGGGACGAGATCACTTAGCAGTTCAGTCTTTCAAACTGCCCCTTCACACAAGAGGAATCTGATAAGCTAGGGTGCGGCTAAGCAACTCTCTTTAAGGATAGATAAGATTAGATAAGATATCCCTTTAATGTCTCAGAAAGGAGAAATTTGGAGAATGGCGAAATACATCCATACTTCCATATGGCAATGTGATGCTTCCAACCAAACTTGAGACCAAAACAGCTACTGAGGCTCTATGTTCATTTCTAGACGTACTGTACCTGCATAGTAATACCAGCTAGTTTACATGTTCATATTGCTGACACCTGTAGTCATGCTATGGAGTACTGAGGGCATGTTTCACTGGTCCAGTATATTCCATTCAGTAGTCATTCTCCTTTTCAGGAGCAGATGAGGACAGGGTGTGTTTTAGTAGTTTGAATAAAACCGTGCCACAATGAGTGTGTGTGTGAGTCTCCAACCTCTCTCTCTCTCTCTCTCATGACTCACACACACCATGCCACAAGGCATCAGCAGCATGTGATGCCAATTACAGACGGAATCTCTAGAATGCATCCACACACTCAGTCACACACACCTCAACACACATGTGCAAACAAATGCACAGTTTAAAGACAATTACACATCTGTCGTCCCTTTCCCAAAAGCAGAGTTTCTAAGCTGTTAGTTGGCAACGGGAAATTGCATTTCAATCAACAAAACTGCTAGCTTAGTTAGCAACTATGCTTTAGGGAAATGGACCTCTGAGCAGAAAGAATTGAATATGTAATGGTTTCCATTAACTCTAAAATGATAAATTACAATAATACTGCATTTTTGCATTATTAGTAGGTTTATGATAACTGGTATGGTACATATTATGGCATTTTTACATTGTTATTCGCACTCAGCCAACAGTTCTTTGCCAACTAGGGAAACCTTAAGGCACTAGTGTTTCTCAGGACCGGAAAAAGTCCAGTATCTTTCAGACTGTGCAGAGGATGAACCTCCTGAGGGAGTAAGGAAAGGAGGCCGACTCCGATAGTGAATCCTGCTTGTTCACTTCTATCATAGTCTGGTTTGGATCAGCCATGTGGCAAGATAAAACCAGACAGCAGTGAAGAGTGAGAACAGGAGATCTCTGAAGTCTCACTGGGGCCCTAGCTGTGCATGACATACTTGTCTGGGCACCTGCACTGCTACAGTGTATTTCATTTCCAATCCTGAAAGCCAACCAGTAGAAACAATGCAGGGTGGGGGAAGGGTTGAACATTACTGTCCAGTATACATCCAAGGTTGAGGCCCTTGAGCAAATCCACTAGCCCTCACTCAGGGCCGTTTCAAGGTACTTAGGGGGCCCCAAGCAAACAGGGTATGGGGGCCCTTCACCTCCCATAAATTCCTACGTAAACCGCATTGTTATAATCTTCAAGCAACTTTCATTAATATAATTATTTGTGTTGAACTTGCAATTGTCTAACTCTGTCATATTTAATTGAATGAACGCCACCGACTAAACTACTAAAATGATTAAACAGTCATTCTTGAGGGCCCCTTTCAGCCTGGGGCCCCAGGCAATTGCCTGGTTTGCCTGTCCTGTTGCGACGGCCTTGCCCTCACTTTTCCCTGGGCGCCGCAGGGAGAGTCCACTCTTCTGGATTAGTGTGTTTTACTTCACTGTGTGCTGTGTATGTGCGGTACTAATTCACAGATGGGTTAAATCCAGACATCAAACTGCCCTGATCGGATCAAAAGAGTGTATTCATTGTATTTTACTGTACTACACCCTTTTTATACTACAGTTCAATTCAATTATATGTGTGCAGAGCAAGTTACAATACAATTGTCTTTCAGTGCTTTACAGACAATACAAAGAGCCCCCAAGAGGAACAGGGGAAAGGAAAAATCCCCTTGTGATAGTTATTCAACCTTGGGCAGATCCGCAGCTAATTGGCTCTACTGCCAAGGGCCACGCAGAACAAGTACAAGTACTGCAGTATACTATAATATACTATACTATAAGCACAATCTGTCTCTCACACAATGTGTATTTTACTACTTTACTATGGAATATTAATTTCCCCATTTGCAGAAACATGGCTATGCAGCAAGTATCTTATTGGGAGATTTCCTAGAAGTCCCCCACACCACTTTGGAACACAATAGGAAGCCTCCATGTAAAAACACGCTCTCATGTTCAGCTTGTTTTTTCCCAATCAGCTGCTGCGGAGGGTGGTCTCCGATAGGAAGCAGGAAACAGGAAGTGGCTGTGGAGACTTACTGTCAAGCTGCGGAGCGCTGCGGTCGTTAACCTGCGCGACCTTCTTCAGGCGCACTCCTTTGTGGATGTCTGCCAGGAGAGCATTGCGACCCCCTGCCTCTGGTGGTGAGCCCACTGCAGAATGGCAGGTCTGAGAGAGAGAGAGAGAGAGAGAGAGAGAGAGAGAGAGAGAGAGAGAGAGAGAGAGAGAGAGAGAGTTACACTCACATGACTTGTTGGGAGGATGGATGAACATTTCATCTACAGCTTAAAATCCCTTCAAACAAAATGCACTTCATTTTTACCTTTGTTAGTTTGCTAGTTTGTTTGTTTGTTTGTCTGTCTGTCAGTTTGTGTGCAAATAAACTCAAAAACTTCTGCACAGACTTTGGACAAGGAACAGGTGAAAAGATATCATTGGCCAAAATTATTGAGGCAAAAATCTAATTCAGTGTTCTTCAATTCTGAAGAAATAAATAATGAATGAAAGATTTAAGATTCAAGATTGTCTTTATTACATCTCATTATATGGGTATGTGCTTTTTAGAAAATGAATGAAAGATTCTTGAAATAAATAATTACAAAATGACTATCAACTAAAAAGATATATGTACAAAATAAAGTGCTGTACAATAATTAACATGAAGCATGTGGCATGAAGTCCTGAATATCCATACTTTTATTTCTACTTTTAGTGCATGCAGTTTGAGCAACAAAATGATAACTGGTTAACTTGTGATCCTAAACTACCTACTACTATTCTGCAGCTCCACTGTTTGGGATGGCCTAGTTGGATGAATGGCCTTTAAGAAGTAAAGGGCCTTTTCCCATGGTAAAGGGAGGGGACAGGGACAAGAGAGGGACACAGAGACAGAAGGAAAGGGAGAGAGGGAAATTTGACACCTCTTTGCCACTGCATACCTCCTGTTAACTGTGACTATGTGTGTGCCTCTGTGTGTGTGTGTGTGTGTGTGTGTGTGTGTGTGTGTGTGTGTGTGTGTGTGTGTGTGTGCATGTGTCAGAGAGAGAGAGAGAGAGGGAGAGAGAGAGAAAGAGAGAGGGGGACAGAGCGTAATGTTATCTCTGATTAATAATACAAACTGTGGTTTGGTGGATGAGCAGAGGCAGTTGCTGTGTGCATGTCTAGTGTGACTGTGGAGCTCTGGTACCTGTGGGGGTGGTGCTGCTGGTGCAGGCTGGTATGGGGGTGGTGGGCCTGGGGCAGGTGGAGGAGGAGCAGGTGGAGGGGGTGGTGGTGGTGGGACGGGCATGGTGGTCCGCTAAAACCTGGAGAGGATACATGCAAGCACACACACACACACACACACACACACACACACACACACAAATACACATACAGACACACACTATTTGAGTCCATGCTTTGGTTGCACTCACTCCAAAGTGCATCTAACTCTGACATAGATCTACACCTGTGTGGCAGTTCAGTGTCAGCTGTCCCAGTCTGGCTCAATCTATCACTGTCATAATATTCTCCTCGGGTCTCCTCTGTCCACTTCTGTGGCTGCCACCAAAGCATGGTAAGTAAGACAGGAAAACATTTGGACAGCAACAGGAACACACCCCACCGTCTCAGTATGAACAGACCCCTTACTCCCACAATGCCTGGCCGGGTCCCTGTGTAAAAGAGTAGGCGCTGGAGAACAATGGAGTGTGTTGTCTAGGAAGTGATGCTGTTTGCCCTCTAAATAGGCCTCTCAGATACTCCCATGTCCATATAGAGTGAGGATTCAGTGCATGTCCAGAGTTAAGAGGCTTGTTTTGGAAGAATCTACACACTGGATCCTTTTGAGACTATCTCTTGTGGGCGTATGGAAGCGTTCATAGTTGGAGGGAGAGGCATATGCATAGTCTTTGGATTAACCCTCTAGAGAGTAGATGTAAGTTAGAAAAGAATGGACTATTTGAAGATATAGATGAAGAATTAGGAGTGAGACCTAATTCCAATGAGGAATGGAAATGTACACACTTAATCAGCTATCAGCTACATCCTTCCAGTGGAAACCATATTCAAATCATATTAGTTACTATTTATCAAGTTTTTTATTATTCTTTTCAACCAGTTGATTGTGATTGTTTGGCAAACACAATCTGAGTAGACAGCACATCTTCAGTGAGCAGGTCTGGTCTTTGATTCTGTTGTAGCCTTCTCTCCTGTTTTCTTGATTAATAGCCTTCAATAGGTTTGGTCTGTGCCAATAATACAATCAATGCATTTTCATTTACGCACTATATTGCGCTTGTCGGCAGGAAGAGCCACAATAAAAATAAAAAAAAAAAAAATAGAAAAAAACATATAGCTGAAACAGTAAAGTGCATTAGATTACGTAAAAAGTACCATTGCCTGTGAATGTGCATAAGATCAAGACAACCGTGTAAGTTTATCGTTGTTAACTTTACGCATTACGTTATCAGCTATGCATTACTATTGCTATGGACAGTAGGCTACGGTTGCCACGGCCAAGCCCGATAATGCACAGTCCAGTAAGCTACCCAACAAGTGGACGATACGCATGTGAAACAGAATACCCCCGTGCTCATGGTCTATAATCTTGCAGTCATGAAAAATATTTTGAGGACACTCACCCGAATTCAGATTGACGGTCTTCCGTTTGTCAGTAAAGCTATAAAACAGGAGCAAGTTCTGGTCAACGAGCACAGGGTTTCAGACACTCCGAACACAGTTCACTTGCTGGTGTCAACGCCAGAGTTATAAATAGCCTACGACGACTTTCGTCTCCAAAACAGACTACATGACATTGTTATTGGCCTTATTTTTCTTTTGACTGAAACACTCCGTAGTATATTAGGCTATATTATCCTATTCAATCCACTCGGAGTTCCGCACCGTTTATAGCACCTGAATAACTGTCCCTCATTACGCACTACTAGTCTAACTGACGCTGTTGGTTACTGCGACTCCTGGGGCCTGGACTACACCATTACACACATATCAGATGAGAGAAGCAGCGCGTGGGGGGCAAAGACAGTTATCGATCTGTTGTCGTGGCCTGTTGGTCACCAACTTTAAAGTCTAAGAAAAAAAAAAAAGTTACTGTTAGCACTTACAACATATCTGACTAGGGTGCTGAAAGACGACCATGTTATTAGAAAATTACATTTTACTTCATTTGGATTACAGGACATTCCTTTCAGTGTCTGCAGATTGTTAATACAGTAGCCTATGTATAGGCCTAGGTAATTATTTTTTTTATTTCTAAGTAACTAAGTTGAGTGTAGACTTAGGTCTAAAGAGAATGTACCTGTACTGTATAGCCTACCTTAAGGGGTTGGAAGAAAAATAGTGCAGCACATGAAGTTCATTTGAAGTTCATTTCTACCTCTGCAGGCATTAGCTAAACGAATGAAAAAATGTCTCATTTAATTGTATTGATAAAACAACAACAAAAACATAAAGGCCAGTGATATACTATTCATAATCTGTATCAGAACCCCCAGTGAGCTCTCCTTTTGTGACAGCAGTTTGCTACAAAAATATTAATGTAGGTGCAGGTGAGACGGTGCACTGGTATGTCAATTATCAATTTATATCCTATAATTGTGGTATAATTTGGAACTTTCTCCCTTTAATTGAACAGGACAGAGTGCAAAAGGAACAGAGGGAGTGGGACCTTGCATTTGGATCGAACCAACTGTTCAACAGCACCCAACATTTTTTAATCAGACAGGCAGTACCAGTCGAATGAGAGGATGAGAATGAGAATTTTTTCAAGCCTATTTGATAGGCTATCCTGACAGCCCATCATGAGTAAAGCCCTCTTAAAAGAAAGGCCAAGTAAACTTTCTTAGAGGCAAGGCCTAAAGAGCATGCTCCCTCATATCAAAAGACCCCATCAGCCCAGAGTAGGCCATGGCACCATCTACAGTATGTCTCATGTCACCTTTATTGAAAAACAGCCATTGCTGATTGGAAGTCAGACAAACAGTTAATGGCCTTTTTCTGCCAAACTTGGTCTACTGGACTGCAATATCTAAGAGTAGTGCCCAAGATCTCCCTCAAAGCAGCCTGTGGCATTTCAGTGACATTTCTGAAGGCATTGTCATTGTTAGTGGTATTATTTGTTAAGCTCTTTGCCTTGTTAACCCTAACAAAACAGTGTACTCGTTCATTTGTTGTATAAACAAGACAGCAAAAATAGAAAACCTGCTGTACAATATTTGCGATGCGATTGCAGTGCATGCTGAAATCATGTTTTGATTTAGCCTACAGCGCGGGGCAGTGAAGGACATCAACTTGGACAGCTCACAGTTGCAGTAACCTATAGGCTCAAAGAGAAAGACATACTGCTCGTGAGATCCAGTGTTTGTGGATAACTGCTATTACATTTTTCAGATGAAAAAGAAACTAATATTCCTGTAATAGTCTATAGTTCCATGGGAAACTCTATGGTCAATTCTATGCTGAGTTAAGAGTTTGGAAACAAGGACAAAACACTCAAAGAACGACTATAGACGTGTGACCCCGTAGTCAAAACCTTTAACTTTTTTAAAATTTAAATATATACATCTCATCTCACAGTCACATCATTTCAATCTCATTTGTAAAAAATAAAACATATATAAGTGTTATTAGTTATCATTAAGCTGTACATAAATAGATCTTTGAGTCTCTGGATGGATTCTGCACGGATTCTGCACATACTGTCCCCTGCTAGTCCTTCAGTCTTTGGGGACAGATGAGCCAGTAATGCAAGCACACTTCATTGGTTAAGAAGACAGGCCCTGCTGGACTGTCTGAGGCTGCTGCTGAATGAATGAATGAATGAACAGCAGTTTTAACAGTGCATTAACCTCCTGCACTATTTCCCATCTTTAGCTGAGGGCTTGTCAGTGCGCTCCTCCTCATCTGATGGCAGACTCACACGGATCCGCTTCTTCTCCTTAAAACGTCCCGATCGTGACACACGCAGGTTGCGGCGACTGCTCATCTCGTTGAAGGTGGGCTCTAGGTCATCTGTGCTGTGGCTCCTCTTCTCAGAGAAGGGCCTTGGAGGTTCTCCTTCTGCAGCGTCTGGAGATTGGTGAGAAGCAGCGCTTGGATGAGTGAGTTGTGTAGATGGATGGGGAGCCTCTGTGGACGGTTTCTGGGGGGAGGTGGAAGACTGAGAGGCCTGGGCCTGCTGCTGCTGAGTGAACATGGCCTCTCTCGCTGACTCTCGGGCTGCGGCCCTCCTCTTGCCCACAAATGACCTCCACCAAGGGCTTTTGTCAGCCATCTTGGGGGTGAGGGATGATATCTGCACAACACACACAACACTCAGCTACTTTTCTCATCCAGCAAAATAATGTGTGTCAGTCTAGGCAACTCAATATCGTAATGAAGTATCAAAGGGAGCAGCATGTCACTCAAGTTAGCATCATCATCATTGTTATTATCAAGCACCTCAGTCATTCAGTCACCATCCTCATCCTCACCCCCCTAAGACATTCTAATCTATGAGCAGTAAGTATAAATCAGACCCTTACAAAAGGCTGGATTCTTTTTATTCTTATAAGCTTAACAACCAAACAAACCTACTACACACACACACACACACACACACACACACACACACACACACACACACACACACACACACACACACACAAACAAACAGCCTACCTCACACACTGCGCAGTCAGAAAGTAGGATGCAATCAACAGGTCAGCGATGAGGTCTCCCACAGTAGCGCACTAAATCTCAACGACCGGCAGGCGCAGTCAAGATTTCCACTGGTCTTATGCTCTCTAAGTCAAGTCATACAAAAATACGCATGTATAGAAAACCCTGGAAGTCTTGAAGCTGCACGCCAGACAAGAGCTCAGTCATTGATTGAAGAAGTATGGTGCGACACAACTTTATAAGGTGTGCGGTATCGCATTGTACCGGGTAACTTCGACTGGTATTCCGCCTCCGAAACCAGCACGAGAGCACCTGTCCTCTTTTCTCATTTGCTGAGAGGCCAAAGAATCGGTCACGTGGAACAAGTCTACATTCAGGTATTCTAACAACAGATTGGGTAGGGCTGGTTGCTTAGAAACCACTGGTGAATTTCATAGCATTCAGTGAAACCGGTGTTTGACGCCAAATGAAATAAGGAAACGTGCATGGACTACTTGCTTTCAAAACGTATGCGCCTTTGTACAACACAGATGACATATCGTAGGCTTACTAACACTATAATGGTAACAAATTGCGAATAGGTTGTTTGGAAAAATGTTTACTCTGATTGCAGCTTTAATGGGCGGTCTTATGGGTGACAAGCGCATAGGCTAGGACTCTCTCTCTCTCTCTCTCTCTCTCTCTCTCTCTCTCACACACACACACACACACACACACACACACACACACACACACACACACACGGAGGAATCCCCGGGGAACCTCTTCTGTTAACACTCACACTGACTGCTAAATTCATAATTACGCACCACGCACGCGCGCTCACCCACACACACTCACACACAGGTAGCGATTCCCAAGGAATTACTGAAGAGTTTGAAAGTCCATGATTTTTTTAAACGTATGCGTAACAGCCCAAGGCATGTATTTTTTTTCCTCAAATATTGCATTTACTGAACTGTCATGACATGGTAGTCATACCAGATACTGCTATAAATTCTTGGCTACAGTCACTGGCTTTTATTTGAACTCCTCATTCTGCAGTGGTTAATGAGTAGATGAGTGTAGTAGTTTGGGTGGAGTTGCATAGACAGGGCTACAACAGACTGCAACTTGAACCTGAATTTGAGCATTATGTCTTGGCAGCCGTGGGAAATGTAAGGCACCTTATAAGCCCAAGAACGCAAGCCATCCAATACAAAGACATATCCTCAAATTATCTATACACATTGATCAAGAGATAGACAGTGTCATCACAATCTGATTATCTGCTGTTCTACTGGCAGCACAGTGACATACTGCTACCACTGAAGATTAAACACTGAATTATTAAACACCTCTATTTAAGATACAGGACATAACACAGTGGGCTGTGTCACCAAAACACATCATATTAAAATTTGCATTTAATGCATTTCCCTCCATTACCTCTTTCACCATTACTAGTGACTTGCCATCATAGTTGTCTCTCAAATGTAAACAGCTGACCTGGTGAGGGCTTTCCCAAATCACCTAATGAGGATTTCTTGCAATGCACACAAGAGACCGTGATATCCATCAAGGCCATCAGGTTATTAATGATCAGGATTCTTCTTAGTGAAAGCAGTGGTTGCATCGTCTCTTTTTTTCCCAAGCCTGTGAAAGGTTGCAAGACAGAGAGAGAGAGTGCAATTTCACTGATCCTAAACTTTGTTTCGGTACAAATCTGGTAGACACTGGAATGCAGGACATGGTTTCCTCTGCACCTGCCCTTCTGCATACCTAGGGAACTCCCTCTTGGACTGAAACTATGCACACTCGTTCTCTCTCTCTCGTTGTCACACACACACACACACACACACACACACACACACACACACACACACACTCACAAAGATACGCAGAGGAATCCTGGAACCTCCTCTGTATACACTTGCGTAGTTGATTTCATCATTGATGATGGAATGTGAGAGAGGGGATGTCTCTGTCTTTGAGGATGTACATTTGGGGCTTGACAAATACCTTCAAGCAATAATTAAAATGAGGTTATTACAGATTTGCATTTTCAACCATGAACAATTTCAATCCAGTTAACCGAGGTGTATCCTAGTAGCATTAAAATGAATAGATGATTAATGAAAAGATGTCGGATTGGATGCCGAAGAATGATTTGTGATACACAGAGCTTACAACTGCACTTATCAAAGCACTGTCAACTGTGTTTCAGAGATTTGTAAATTCAAGGTAAATTTAATGTTAGTGAAAGTTTACTGTGTTTGTTCTTTAGTGCGTGACTGGTAACGCTGTCCGTAAAAAAAACAAAACAAAAAAAAACTAAACAAAGATTATGGTGATACAGAAAACAGCCTGTCGAACTGGTAGAGTTACTTACTGTGTAGCCTATGTTCTCAAGACTTGCACAATGAAGTACTGTACTTTTGATATCTCCAAACAACACTCCTCCTCCCTCCCTCCCTCTCTCTCTGTGTGAATGGGCCACATGGATCAGTATTACACAAGGATGAGATGAATGTCAAGCACACACATCGTGCTCTTTCTGTCTCTGCCCTTTTCCTCTCATGAAAGTATGTGGCCTCTCAGTCGCACTCTCTCTCTCTCTCTGTCTCTCTCTCTTGGGCAACATTACTCCGTCTTTCATAGAGACTTCACAAGTTTCACTCTCAGTATGATCACACATCACTACGTGTGCCAGGATGTTCATATAGACCAAAAAGGATTACAATCTAGAGACTGGCGTGAGGATGGTGATGATTATGGAAATTCCACAGGAATTCCATGTTGGATTGAATTGGAAGAAGTGCAACGGATTATAAGACTCTTTGCTGTATATGTGAATGAAATGCACAGATGTCCCGATTATTTTGTTGTGCAGTTTGGAGGAAATATTTATCTCATAACAGAGGGCAAGGTGGACTTGTCTTACAGAAACCCTATAGAAGTGGGTGATGGTACATACTTAGCAGCAAAATCTATTCTTTTATTCTTGTAAATCTATTACTTAGCAGAAAATAATTAGTTACTGTACTGCAAGTGTGCTAGAAATTTCTGTAATGAATAATGGCTAGTGATAAATCTAAGATTTATCTAAAGTCTCAAGATTACAGTTATTTGTTGTTTACTAAGATTGAATACCAGATTAGTCGAGTCGATTAGTCAAGTGTTTACATAGTCGAGAGGGAGTAGCTTTCATCAGTGTTGTTATCTTCATTGCACCTAAATTTGTCTGGATTGAAAATGCATGAAGCTGGGAGAAAATATTATATTGATTTTTTTGTGTTGACATAAAACAAAAAAAGTATTCAGTATCAATAATAACAAAAATAGCATTAAAAAGAGGGCAATTGACTGATCAGTGTTTGTAGTTGTAGATTGTGGTTTGTGGTTGTGTAATAAGCATGCACCTAAATAAGCTGCCTACCACAGATGATGTATAGTACAGGGCTTGGATCTGTACAATATGCTTGGGCTATGGACATGGGTCTGACTTTTTGTCACAGTTGCTTGTGCATTCCTCCGCTATGTGAATGGAGAGATGAGGTAAGAAATAGAGTGAAAAGGGTTTGACCAAAGCAGAGACTGGTCTGGTACAGAATTAGAAAGTCAAAATACATTTTGCACCAGCAAATTCCAATTCCATTCCATTTGGCCACTGGGTGGCATAGTTACAATTCAGGTTGCATCTTGGTGTCCCACAGACCACAGCGAGAGGCTACTCGGTTACATTGATGAATAGGAGAAGTCTAGTCTTTGTCCAAAAAGGTCAGTATTGTACTTTCATGCATAGTTACATTAGATATTTAAGTTTTCTGCATGAATTTATATCAATACAAGTATTCCCAATGTTCCATTTAGAAATTGGTTTCTCCTCAATTTACCAAGACCACAACAAATAGAGCAGTAAATAAGACACGCAGCTGAGAAGGAAAACTTATTAACTGTATCTAAAGGGCATGGTAGAAGATTGGGAATAATCAAAACAATACACAGATCTTTGTTACTTTGAGTCTCTGTCAGTGTTCACAGTATGTCAGTACTATGGTGTTGTTCAAGGCTGCCCTACTAAGGCAAAAGACAGTAACTCACCAGAGAATGAAACTTCTTAAATCTTAAAAGAAATGAATGTCCTCACAATCTGGTTATAGCTACAAAGCTGTAATTTTCACAGTTTGTAGTGTATGCCTGCCTACATCTATTGATCAAAAATAATTTTACCCACAGTTGACCTTTGACCCTTTTTTGGAAGTTACTGTGTTCTGCCTTAGCATTGCCCCCGGAATGACAGTTAGTCATACTAAGGCAAAAGACTGTAACTTCCATTTTAAATCTAAATAATAAGCAACAAAGACACCTTTTACATATAATTTAAGCAGTATACACCCTATTAGAGTCATTATGGCAAAATGTCTTGTTTATTAACATATAAATTGTGGACCTATATGGGTTTTGTGTGTGTGTATTTGTAGGGTGGTATGTCATACTGCCGCAAATAGTAGTTACACACATTTTCTATCAGGCTGATAATATTTCATAATATTATAATTTCATTTTATATTTTTTTGATTATTGACATGACTGAAATTTAAAGAAGGAGTTTTAACTGTTAACAGATTAACAGTACCTGAAGTTACTGTGTTCTGCCTCAGTTTGGAACTTCAGGGTTCCAGAATTCCGCAGGTCCAGAGCAGAAGGTAAAAAGCAGTAACTGAAGTTACAGTGTTCTGCCTTAGTTTACCCAAAGGATTTTCAACTTGCTTTACTTTACATCTTATTTTACCCTCAAAACAACTGATTTCAAACTCCATGTTTGTTCACATGATAAAACTGATGCTTATAATTGCAAATATGACAAAAACTCATTTTTGAAAAAATTGAAGTTACTGCCTTCTGCCTTAGTAGGACGTAATATCTTGTACAGTCAACAGAATGATGTAAAAGAACACAGATTTACAGTGTCAAATGCCTTTACTTTTGTGCACGAAACTTCTTTACATGTACATTTATACATATTTCCATATGTCACATTTTCTCCTAATACATATTTCTCCAGAGAGAGAAAACAATAAGCTTTTTATAACATTTATAAAAGTTTCATTTTCTTTATGCAGGAATGTACATAATGTTCTACGAGTTTCAAAGGTTGAGTATGCCAACAAGATACATGCAACTTTTAGTTTGAAAGAACTCAAATCATAACCTGATTCCACAACCCAAACAAGTCATAATTCCGGACAATGCATAAATAAAACGGATAAAATCTTGATCCCTGTTCCAGGCAATGGATGTAAATATAAGCCAAACCAATATGTGTGACATCACATTGGCTCAGACTTTAGTTAACTAAAAGTAATCCGCTGAAATAGACAGTAGTCACATAAAGCTGTCAGTATCAGACTGTGTTGCTTCACACACAATATAACACAGTTACTATTCAGGCTGTTTCTACAGTACACACAATCTGTAGCTGGACTGAGCCACTGCATAAACAAAGCAGACGTTAATCTACCATCGTCCACCAACTCCCATCCCATGGTAGAGACATAGTAACATACAGTACCCCAGACTAAAGGCCATACTACAGACTCCTCACAGAGACCATGTGATGCCATGGACAGGCACAGTGACTCGCGGAGGGACAGAACACAGTGTGCCTGAGTACGTGCTGCAGCGGGGGGGGGGGGGGGGGTTGGTGGACAAGGTCACATATCAGTGAGCAGGTGTGCCAGAGGAGCTCTAAAGCCCAGAGTGAGTGTATGGGACAGAGCTGGAGAAACAGGAAGCTTAAAGCTCATGTACTGAATATATGGTAGCTACATACAATATCTGCTAGTCATCTATTATTCTAGTCAAACCCAAAAGGGAATCTTTTTGACATCAAGTGCCACATCTGTGTTTAGAGCTTGTTTTGAGGGAAAAACTTTTTTTGCGCAGAGCTGAGCACAAATAGACACTTTTAGAATTACTGAATGTGAGTCATATTAACGCTCTTATTCACCTTGTCTCTTAAATTCTCTTATTTATTCTGGGCAAAAGTAATCGCCTATGTCATTTGTTAACATTCTATTTTACAATTTTCTTTCCCTTTTCCACTTAACAGATGCTTTGGCAGAGCGGATCTGGCCACCCGAGGCTAACCTTCCCCACCCCAGTAGCAGTTATTCTGGGATTCAATAATGCAACAGAAAAGCCTTTTGGGCTTGTAAATGAGAAGCTGATGACAGTTAGTGGCTACTGTAGATGGCATCAGATTATTTCATGTGTAACAGAAACACAACATAGAGGAGGACGGCTCAAGAGACACTAATGCACTGGAGCTTCCAGAGCTTTAAACTGGTTGTAATGGTTGGGAAGTAGTTGAAATCCAGTTACAATGGATGGCAATGCTGCAGCATGCACAAACGGCATCCACAATTATCCAGCTTCACTTCATCAACCATCTGTGAACCAGTGAGTCTCTCCTCAAAAGACAGCACACACACACATACACACGCACGCACACACACACACACACACACACACCTGCACTGTTCTTGGAATGTGGATGCTAGTCAAAGTTGAGGACGTTCCCATCGAAGTGTGTGAGCACGTGTCTCTCGTAGAGCAGCTGCTGTGTGTGGAGGGGGAACTGCTCGCTGCAGACGGGACACACGCGCCAGTGCGACTCCACGTGCTGCTCGAAGCTCCGCTGCTCAAACTGGGGCGGGAAGATCACCTCACACAGCGGACAGCGCTTCTGCACCTCAGAGCTGACAGGGCATGACAGGGCACAGCACAAGAACAGGAAAGGAAAGTCTAGTTCATTGTACTTTTAGTCATTATAATAATACATTTCATTGATATACTGTAGCACCTTTCGGACAAGCAGCAGCTCAAAGTGCTATACACACAAAAAAATTAAAAAGGAAAATTATTATGGGACAAAGGCAAAGAGAAAATAAATAAATAGAATATGTTCTCTTCAGAGAGGAGAGAGAGAGAGAGAGAGAGAGAGAGAGAGAGAGAGAGAGAGAGAGATCTCCTCACCTGGTGTCAAAGCAGAAGCTGGTTCTCTTCTCCTTGTTGACGGGACTGCGATGTCCAAATGCCTCAAGTGTTTCCTCACTGCCAGCCTGCATGATTCATTCACACACACACACACACACACACACACACACACACACACACACACACACACACACACACTTTAGCTCTTCACATGCAAACCTCACACACTTGTATATTTTGCCAGTCTATGACTACCGTACTCCAAGCTAAAGGCTACTTCCATGTAGGGAACTGACCAGGAGATAATGTTGCTGGCCACTCTAACATAATTAGCACCTGACCGTTAGTTTTCTCTGATTAGTCAGTGACAGTCCCCAACATACAGGTCAGATGACATTTGTGTGTTTGTGTGTACAGTATGCCTGTGACAGAGAGTGCATGAGTGTGTGTTTTTGCAAGGAACGTACTTGGCTTGGCTCTTGAAAGACGTTCTCGATGCCGTCAGGAAGACTCAGGCCACGGGATGGTTGCATGCACACTACTCCCTCAGCGCCTGCTCCTGAACACGACCCTGTAGCACCATCTACAGGATGCACACACACACACACACACACACACACACACACACACACACACACACACAGACAGACAGATAGAGTGAGAGGGGAGATAAATATATAGACACATAACACACAGACAGGTGCACAAGGCAAAATGTTATGACTAAGACTATTTTGTCAGCTCACACACACAAACACACACGCATGCGTGCACACACACACACGTGAAGAAACTACAGGCAGACAAATATAGGTACAGGTACAGCACAGGTACAGGCAGACAAGTATAGGTTGGCCAAAGTTGGCAAGTTGTTTCCATACAGCAGACAGACAAGACAGGTTGGCAGTGTGCCAGTGGCACCTTTGGCACTTTGGCTTTTCATACTGCAGGTCAGTCAGTCACAGTCAGACAGACAGACATTTAGACAAACAGACAGTCAGACAGGTTGGCAGCGTGCCAGTGGTACCTTTGGCATAGGGGTTAACATACTGCAGGTCAGACAGGCAAGAGAGACAGTCAGTCAGACAGACAGACAGACAGACAGGTTGGCAGAGTGCCAGTGGTATACACTAGTACCTTTGGCATAGGGGTTTCCGTACTGCAGGTCTGCGGGTCTGTGCTGGATGAGAGGGGGTGGGGGGTGTTCCTGGGTGTAGGGGAGGGGGTAGAGCAGCGCCACCTGATCCCCTGAGCCTTCGGGCCTCCGCACCGCCACACACGCCCGCAGCTCCTGACACACACACACACACACACACACACACACACACACACACACACACACACACAACAATACGGTCACCACCACCACACTACTGGATACTAGTTCTTTTCAGCACTGTGGACAGTAGATAACAGGGACTGAGCCATATCATTAATTACAATTAACTGTCTACTAGTTACTGTAGCAACTGTTGCTGATGTGTAGAGATGAAAAGTGCTTGACCTTGACCGTGACCTCTGTGAAATTTCCCTTACACCGTGGCCTAACTGGAGGCGACACGACGGTACATGTGCAACAAGATCAGTTCCATCACTCAGTTTTCTATTTGGCTATCCTCTGAGCCTCTGAACAGCACGACTAGTTGTGTTGGTACGCATTGCGTTGGACTTGAAAAACATTTTAGTTGCCTGGTCCATTTCTATTTTTTAGTTACAAGTCAAGTCACATTGCTTGACTATAAATTGAATGGAGAATCTAATGGAATAGAAAGGCATATTTAATGGGCCCTACAGTAGATAGACAGACTACACAGCAAACCTGAGAGTCACATGTCATTAGGACAAAGTGTCGGAAGCAAACAGAGAAGGGAGACACTCCTGTACCCTGTGCTGAGTACTGATGTGGCAGCCCTCTGGCAACAAACATCTGGAATAGGCCGGACTGGAGGCACACTGACCAATGTCTCAAGTCCTACGTGTTAATGTTGGAATGTCGACACATTGATGTTAGATTTGCTGAAAGCATCTTTTCTGTTTTGTTGTAATCAGTAAAGATGGCCGCCGTCCCATATATATTTACCTTCTCCAGTCTCTCCTTCTCCTTCATCACGTCAGCCAGACTCTCCCTCAGTGCCGTCACCTCTCTGGTCTTCTCCTCCAGCTGAGCCTGAACACACACACACACACACACACACACACACACACACACACACACACACACACACACACACACACGCACAAACATACCACCATCCTTCTGCATTAGATCTAAAGTTATTATCCAGTATGGTTCAATATGTTAGACGAGATTTAAAAAAAGCATTCGTTTTACGGCATGGAAACATTCAAACAGTACTCCATGATCTTTGATACTACAGTTCTGTTGTTAAAATACATGGAGGAAGGCAGTGGGTCTGTAAACAACTGCACTTTCAGACACTGACTGGTGTGTGTGTGTGTGTATGTGTGTGTGTGTGTGTGTGTACTGTGTGCTAATACCTTGAGCAGTTGCGAGAGGTTGGTGCTAATGGAGCACTGTTCTCTCCATGTCTCCTCCAACATTGCTAAGTCGGCACCCTCCTCCTCTTCTCTCCTCTCTGCTGTTTCTCCTTCCTCTTTCTCTCCGTCACCATGACTGTCTTCTCTGCTCCCTCCATCCCCATCACTCTCTGACTCTCTCTCTCCCACTCCATCTCCATCTCTCTCACTTACTGGACTGTCCTCAGAGCAGGGAGAGTCTTGTGCAGTAGCCTGCTGATCTGAGAACACAACCCAGCAGAGACAGGCTATAGGAATGCAGCCATACAACTGTACTGGGATCAGCAGGAGAAATAAAGATTGAGGTTGCGAGTGTTCTTGAGTGTACCTGCAGGGGGCGCCTCAGTGCTGGGTGAGATGGTCTCTTGGATCATCTCTCCTGTCATCTCCGCATCAGTTCTCTTCAGGTCCTGAACACAGGCCAACCCACTGGTCACTTACAGTACAAGTTCATTTTGTATTAATGACGAGTACATCAGCTTTTGTAACAAATCAATATCCACACATCTATTTGTACAGCCTCTCCATACAAGGCATGCTGAGGTCCTCTGTTTATGGCCCATATGATGCTACAATCGGCTTCCCTTAAAATACAGCTAGTGTTGGAGCCAGAATGAGATAGATACAACTGGAACTAGATATATACCCATCACCACAGCAGTATGCATATCTAAACAGTAGGGTAGCTAGGGATGCCAGGTTACTACTGAAAACAGACCTTTGTGTAGATCTCCCCATGATGTGCTTGCTGGTGATTGTGCTGTGAAATGAGGCAGCTGCTGACTGGACTCACTAGAGTGGAGCAGGCAGTTAGCATGTGTCTATCCAGCACTTACCCCAGCTGCCTCGGGCTGATCGGGGCTCTCGGCGGGAGGCTCACGGGGCTGCTGGCTCAGCTGCTTGACCTGCTTGCGTAGCTTCTGGCACTCGCGGTACTTCTCCTTGTAGTGCTCCGCCGCCATCTGCAGACGCACCTTCAGCTCGTCCACCTCCTTATGGAGCTCTGCCTCAGCCTGGGACACCGCACACGAGCCTCCTCCTCCTCCTCCACCACCCTGGACACAACACAATAGTACACACATTATGGGATGTATTCATGTTGGCCTATGGGAGTGAGCATTAGTAGAGTGATCTGCTTTCTTAAGTGTTGTTCGTGGTTGGTGTTGTTTCTAAAAAAAAAAACCTTGCTAAACATTGGCTCACAACTTTTCTGAGTGATTTAAAGACATGGACAAATGGTGAAAGGATAAAAGGCTATTATTTAAAAGGTGCAGTCAGTGAGTTTATATAGTTTGTAAAAACATAACACGTTTTCTAAAATAACGATAATATCTACTCATGACTCACTAGCTCTTCATTCTCTTGGGTCACTGTAAAAAAAAAAAAATCCAGTCTCTTTAACACACAGTACAAAGGCACTATGTTCACTGAACAATGATACTTTAGAACTGTCTCTGGTGGAAACAAACAGTTAGGTCAGTCTGCTCTCAAACAATAACAAAGAGTCACTGACTGTTCCTTTAACGTGAGAAAAAAAAGAAATAAAATTCCTATTAGACAACACAAATGTTGTGTTAAAAACTTGGAAGACAAGGTGGAGAGGATAAAGAAGAGAGACGAGTAGACGTTGGGCTTGAGTAGATAGGGGCCTGAAGCACAGAAGATGGAGGAGAGAGTTCCACCTGTTTGATCTTGTCCAGCTGAGCGTGGGCACTCTGGCTCTGTGTCTGGGCCTCAGTCAGACTGGCCCTGAGGGTCTGGGCCTCCTGCTGGAGCCTCTGCAGCTCACACGCCGCCTGATCACTGCGACTGGACGCAGCCCGCAGGTCAGCCCCCAACAACACCGCCTCCTGCTGGGAGCACTGGAGCTTCTCCTCCGCCTGCTTCAGCTGCTCCTTCAGACGGACAGCCTCACCCTACACACACACACACACACACACACACACACACACACACACACACAAATGCGCACACATATCACATATCATAAAAAATGGCAGAGGTCTACACACTTTGAGAGGAGAAGTACATAGTGATAGTCAGACAGTGAGGTGCTGGCCAAAGAAACAATCAATTGATAAAAGTAAAAGCGGACCACACACTTGATCCATTTTAGATTTATTTTATATACTATTCAATTCAATTCAATTCAATTTTATTTGCAGAGCGCTCAAATACAGTGCATTGTCTCGTGGCGCTTTACAGACAGTACGGGAAGCATCCATGAGTAACAGGGGGAGGAAAATAATAATAATATATAATAAATAAAAAGTAGCAGAAGTGTGCGGTCTTCTTTTTCTTTCATCACGAGGTCTCCACCCCCCCAGTGAGTGTCTCTTACTATGTCTGCAGTGCGGAGTCTCTGGAGCTCCTCCTGGTACTGGGCGATGGTCACCTCTCTGTTCAGCTCCATGGCCTTCAGCATCTGCAGCTCCGCAGTCAGCTTAGTGTTCTCCAGCTCCGCACTCCGCACATGGGTCTGCACACACACACACACACACACACACACACACACACACACACAGTCATTACTATAGGAACACAATACAAACTCCTGGTGGTGAATATGAAAGCACACACTTGCTGCTACTCACTTTATGGAGGTCCCTCTCAGCTCGCTCAGTCTTCAGCTGGGACTCCAGACTCTCTTTCTCCAGCGTCACCTTGTGGAGCTTGTCCTTCAGACTAACACACACACACACACACACACACACACACACACACACACACACACACACACACACACACACACACACACACACACACACACACACACACACACACACACACACATGGTTTCAAACACTTGGTTACCCACTTGGAGAGCTAAGTACAAAGTAAGTAAGTACAAAGTACAAAGAGTAAGTGCTGGTTTTCAGGAATTTCTAATATCTGACTGTATCTGTTATATCTCTATGTAATATCTGTCATGTCATGCTGCTCTGTCATCAGATTAATAGGGCATGCGCAGGTGTGTGTGTGTGTGTGTGTGTGTGTGTGTGTGTGTGTGTGTGTGTGTGTGTGTGTGTGTGTGTGTGTCTTACATCTGCTGTTCCTCCTCTATTTGCTGAGTTCTTTCCTTTGACTCCTGTAGTCTCTTCCTCAGCTCCTCTCTCTCAGTCTCACATAGCAGGAGAAGCTCCTGTCACACACACACACACACACACACACACACACACACACACACACACACCATCATCATCTATCCTCATTTTCATATCTGAATAAAAGTTACACATTAATTACGCATTAATACATACACAAACTAGCATTATAGTCACGCTTTATGGGTTTGCCTCAATTTATAGATCTCGTTAGGTACAGTATACTGCACTGTACTGTATGTGTATATATGTTAATCATATACTGTATATACCTTGTTATGTGTATTTGTATATACTGTAGGTTTATCATGTGTGTGAGTCTATGTATGGTAGCCTAGTAAACTAGCACCACCCGCTGGATGCCAAAATAGACATCCAATCTCACATTTAGGCTGGTTTATCAGGCTATACACAGTATATTGGTAAGTCATATACAGTACATTATGCAAGTCTATGTTGTCAATCCCACACACCTTGTTATGAGTGTGAATCTGTGTGTAGGTCTCCCTCTCGTCATCTCTCTCTCTCTGGAGTCTCCTGTGTTCCGCCTGCAGCTGCTCCTTGTCTCTCTGCAGGACACACAGCTTCTGCTGCAGCTCCATACACTCTTGCTGGGCCACACACACACGCTGCTGCTCCCCGCCGGCAACACACACACACACACACACACACACACACACACACACACATAGATCAGACAGGAAAACATTTACTCATATACTGTATGTATTTGTGCGGAAAAAATGTCATGTCTAAAACCTTAGTGTAGAATGCTTGGAATCTTGTGTTTCAACCTTTTCTTTTAGCACTAATTTGAAGATGTATTACTAACTAATAACAATGTGCTATTTAGTTTACATATTAGCTACACTATCTGATCAAAATAACTCCAGGTTGTGAAACTGAACGGGATCCAAAACTGCTGATTGGTCCATTGACTGATTACCTCCAGAAGTCCAGTCTTAGTGGTGACCACCAGGATGTCGGAGTTGCCTTCGTCTTCCACGGTCAGTAGCTCCTCCCCTGAGGGCATGGCATGTCGGAACTGGAAAGGTGTGCTTGCGCCGCGAATCTCTCCCCCGTGGGTCACATAACAGAACTGATAGAACTCGCCATCGCTACGCGGAACATAGTAACCTAGAAGGTCATCACAGTAAGAACACAAACATGGCAGTTCAGAGGCTACATTCTGCAGTGATGTATCAACATTGCTCTGAAATGTCACCATTTGATATGATTTACATTCTATCTCCACTTCAATACCTTGTCTTAAATGATTATGGCCACTTCTCTAGCACAAGTCTGTTTTCTGCCATCTCTTATGTTGTCTGTCCTGTCCTTTCTCTTTAAATGCTCTATCTTTAGTAGTTACTGCACTCTATGTTTACCTTTTTGCATGCACTAAATATTTAGCCTGGTCTTGAATGTCTTTTTACTTACAGTACATAACACCATTTGATCTATGGTGAAATGGTATTCTGTTTCACCACTGTATATGGTTGAAATGACAATAAAATGACGATGAAAAACACTTTATTTGGCATTTCTGTTTTGAGTTCTGAGAGCGAGATGAAGTCTACTCCATACCTTGGAATACAATGACTCTATGGACAGTTGAGCCCTCCACATAATTCTCTGGCATGGGAGACCACAGAAACGTGTAGTAATCTCTGGCTGTGCTCCAGCCCACCTGCGGACACACACCCACACATTAACACCACACACACACCTTTACAACCCTCCTTATTACACTGTATAAAAACTAAACAGCTCGCTATTACTAAAGTTTTGTGCTCTGTGAAAGTGTTTCTGAGTCCATTGGCAGGGTATTCCACTGGGGAGTAAGATCGGCTTTAGAGAGGTTGCAGAATTGTTAAACTCCTGCTGTGCTCTTATTATAGAAGGACCTTCTACATTGTGTTAATTAATCTCTCTTTCACAGGTCCGGCTTTCTTCAATACACCTGAGTGAAAGGCAACCACATTTGGTCTTTTACATATAGGCTATACATATACACACACACACACTACAGTATATTCAGGTACAGTATACTGTATCTCACATACAGATTCAGTGTTGACCTTATCTTTGGAGTGTAGTGTGCACATGCATGCGTACTTTAAAGATGCCAACCCAGTCTTTGGGATGGGGCGTTATAGCGGGGGTGAGGGTGTAGTGACACTCCAGAGGAGCCTGTGGCAGGAAACTCTTCCCCACATTCTGGAAGATGACGTGTGCAAAGCTGGATGTCTCTATGGAAACGCTGCCCTTAGCTAAAGGGCCACAGCCAGGAGATGTTGCAGCCTCTCGGAATGATGACATCATCTACTTTGATGTTTCACTTCAAGTCCTTCCAAGTAAGAGAAGACAAGACAGAGACAATATCAGAGAGAAGAGAAGCCCAGTTTTGAAGGCTGAGGTCCTTTCCCAACATACTTTGGTAAAGACATTGGTCAAGTACAATACAGAAAAGACACTGGTCTCCCAACTTGTTGCTGGTGGACATAGTTGATGAAAGCAATGAACACAGTGAAAACAATATGCTGCGATTACAATCATGTAGAGGCATTATGGCTACAGTTTTCTTACAGTGGTTATGAGAGCTGTAATTTTGCTATGACGTCTGCTGACCTCCCAATCACTTGGCCTCTCCACCCAACAGATGCAACATCATCAACACAGCAGAAATGTCATTTCAGTTTACAACGCAGAAATAAAGATGTCATGTTATGGGAGCGGCTTCATAAGGTGGCAATACATGTCAGTTCAGTCAAAGCGTCAAAGTACATCCCACCCACCCCAATACACGTCTGTTAATTTCCATAGATTAGCAGCATACGTTGCACAGGCCCATTAGCTCGCTGTAATCCTGAGTAATGCAGCGCACATAATTGACTAGCCTGTGATGCTAGCCTCCGCAGAGCGCAACCTGCGCTACTAGTCACATGCCCAGCGGGCACTGCCACTGACGGCATCATTGATTCAAATAACATAACTACAGTACACTTAACGCTACAACAGCATTGTACATCAAAACCATCAGAAGCTTTTAGATAGGTTAGAAAGGTGAGATTACCGAGGCAACTTGTGCAAAGACGTCAGGAGCTCCATTTTCGATGAGAGTAGTTCATTGCCCTGCGCTGCGACGTACTGTCGTCACGCGCGGAACATCCTGACACCGCCGCAGAGATTTGTAGGTGGCCACAACCTTCACATTTTTGGGCAGATCATCTTGTGCAAATAACTGACTTAAATTTTATACATTATCGTAAATAAATTACTCAGTGGCACATCTTTATTCTGCCCACCACACCCCTTCACAGCATCACTGCGGTACTTGATGGCATGATGCCAGAAAAATATTACCGATAGGCAAGTGGGTGACCAATATGTATGATAAAACTTTTGTCTATTAAATTTACATAGAATTTTGGCATGTGACATGAAAATAAAGAATGCAAACCCCATAAAATATATTTGAGCAGCAGCAATCCAGCCTGATCAGGATTGTCAAACCTCTTTTTTGGTACTCATTTATGTTGACTAGTGATGTCTTGCCTATGGCAAGAGCGGCAATCCAGAATATAGTCATTTGTATTTAGAGCTTGTTTCCCAGCCATTCATTTACTGTGGCCTTGGACTGAAGAATTTGATTGAAGATTTCCACTGTTGCAACAAGTGAAACTGAGGGAAGCATGACTGCAAATAAATTATGCTTCATGTAATCTCCAAATTTTGGTAAATTCCAAAGTCAGTTAAAACATATACAGGTATTACAAAAGGACTTCGGTATTACTCAATGCTTTAGGACAAACGTGATGATCTCATAAAAATATACACTGCACAACTGTTTAATAATTACTGGTATTTATTGAAATGGGTCAATAAATTTCAACATAATATGAACATTAAAAAAAATACAGATGCAAAAATGCAAGAAATATAAGCAATAATAAATGTGAAAATGGCACACAGCTACGACACACAGGACAGAGGAAAGACAAAGACTGAACATACACATAAAACTTTCTGTACATTAGTCACTGATGGGTTTGACAAGACACATACTGTCACAAGTCATGTCAAAAAGGCTTAATGGCGTAATCCAACTACTCCACCACAAGCTCAAAGCTTTCTGCCTCTTCAAACTCAGCATTCATCTTGGCAGCCAGGTCATCTAATTCAGACATCTAGTTGGGGGAAAAAAATAATTGTAGTTAGCTAAATGATCAGGTTATTTGATGCAGTAATACAAATTCAGAAGACTTTCATTTATTCAGTTTAACCTCAAGTCAACATTTTGGTAATGCACAGCTTAATCATAATCAACTACAGTAACAAAATCTTAGACATGGACCTCATCATATTTCTGATTCACTTGACGCGTTGGTAAGTTACATGAATGGCAGGTTTCAATGGTAATGTATACTTTACAGTGTAATTTTAACTCTAAAGTGTAATTATATTACTCTAAGTAATATACAAAGGATAATCAACCCTCCGTTGGTATTAGAAGTTGGTAGAAGTTGATTGATTGATTGATTGATTGATTGTATTTGACCAGTTCATTACAAACATAATACAGTTTTACATTCCACACCATACATTAAACAACAACAACAACAACAACAACAACAACACTGTTATTTCCACTATTTCTTGATGCCACTGGTCAGACAACACGAGACTCCGCCACAACCGCTTGTGAATATTGTCTCACAACTGATAGAGCTCCAATTCCATCATTAAGTTTGCTGATGACACAGTAGTGCTGGGTTGCATCTCCAACAACGACGAGACCGCCTACCTGGAAGAGGTGAGCAACCTAGCACTGTGGTGCAAAAACAACTACCTCCAACTGAACGTCAGCAAAACTAAGGAGCTGGTGGTGGACTTCAGCAGGAAGCAGCAGCGTTCCCTCTCACCCATCACCATCAATGGGGATCCAGTAGAGAGTGACCAGCTTTAGTATCTGGGAGCTAGGATCTCAGCAGATCTCACATGGACCGAGCACATCACCATCCAGGCGAAGAAGGCGAGCCAGCGCCTGTTCCATCTTAGGCAGCTGAGGAAGTTTGGGGCATCACCAGTCATTCTGAGGTTCTTCTACTCAGGGGCTGTGGAGAGCATAGTCACTCAAGCCATCATGTGCTGGTATGGGAACAGCTCTGCCCAGGACCATAAAGCCCTTGAGAGGGTGATAAAGGCTGCTGAGCGATGCTGCAGGTCTCCTCTCCCACCTCTGCAAGACATCTTCATCACCAGATGCCGGAGCAGAGCCCTGAAAATTCTGAAGGACTCTTCCCACCCCAGTAACCATCTGTTCCAGCCCCTAAAATCTGGAAAAAGGTTTAGGTCTCTTATGGCCAAGACCGAAAGACTGAGGAGGAGTTTTTATCCCCAAGCAGTGAGACTCCTCAACCTGGACATGCCACTCCTCCCCACCCTGCACTCTGCACTTTAACCACACTGCTATCTCTCCGCAGGCTAATGTTGTATGTTGTGTGTGTGTGTGTGTGTGTGTGTGTGTGTGTGTGCGCGCTAAGCGTGCCTGTGTGGATACATACAGTATGCGCAATGTGTGGGTATCCTACTGTGCATGTGTGTGCATGTATGCATGTGTACATGTGCATTAATGTCCATGTATGCGTGTTTGTATGTGTAAAACCTATTTATATTGAATTTTTATTAGTTCTATTTATTTGGATTAGTTTTAGCTAAAAGCACAGTTGTGGGGGGATCAGATTACATTTCACTGTATGTTGTACACGTATGACGATGCATGTGACAAATAAAGTATCTTGAATCTTGGAGGATAAGTTAAAGGAGAAATCCGGTGTGACAAGGACCATAAGTATAGTGAAACACCATATATTGCCATAACTAGTTTGAAGTCTGTCTTACAATAGTTAGAACTTATGATAGCATGGATAATAATCAGATTTTAAACAGAAAAATATTGTGCATATAACTGTGTGTTGAACATACCCTACAAATATTTAATTTAACCTAATACAAACACAGTGAAGGTAATTAATCTGCTCCGTTTTCAACATGTAACTGCTGCTACTGTAACAGTTAAATTAACTCCTGGCCTCTACAATGTTGCCAACAACTCTTTCCTTGGCACTCGCTGTACACTATGGACACACCTCTCCTCCTAATCATCCGCCTTGTCTGTGTGAGTCAATTTAAACAATCCGCATACAACATCAAATATCATGCTTTATAACCGCTTATGCGGTCAATGAGGGTTCCTCAGAGTCGAGGAAGCATGCTTAGAAGGCTGCTTTTTCGAGCATTTCACATCATTTTCTATCACTAAGTACTGTTCCAACTTCTAGCAAGGACAGAGGCCTTTGTTCATAGATTTTCCTCGTCTTTGAAGTGTACGACTTCCAAGGCTAGCATTCTACCTAGGAAGCATTCTTGAATTTGAGAAACAGTACAGTGGGTAATGAGTAGCTACAACATTCCAAAAGTCACATAAATAAAGGGCATCCCTCATATGCCACCATTGGGACAAATAACAGAGCATTTTTTTCCACAATACCACTGTTGGGTTGAATGAATCAAATAGACTTCACATTGGAAGACTTGTCTTGAAGTGGATGCCACATTAACAGGAATGATGTCTAGGGAACTTTTCACGAAACCCTTGAAATGACAGCAAGCTCACTGAAAGATGAGCAAAAACTTACTTTGATTGGCTGTACTTTCTTCTTCCTTGACTGTTTCTTCGCTATGGCCACACCTGGGATGTTGTGGTCGGGTTCTTGTGAGTGATTCAGGCAGTCCTCAACCTCCGAGAGATTTAACGTTACTCCGCATAGCGAGGAGGAGGCCTGGGGCGCTGTGGCTGACAGGGACATGGAACGCATCACCTTGGGTGTGGGCATCTTCTCGAACCCAAACAGGGTCTCCCGTCGTGAGCCCAAAGGTGAGCCCTGCTGCTGGGGGCTGCTGAACGAAGCATCTCCACTCAGACGGCTGTACGAGCGCCGCACCTTCTGGCTCCACACCTCGTCCTGAGAAGGCTCTGTGGTGGAGGGTGGAGGAGAGACGTTTCGCGTGGGAAGGATCGGTGACAGAATGGTGGGCTTGGGAGGTGGCGGCTCTACTGGAGCTGGAGTCGATACTTTTGGCCTCTTGTCAGGTACATTAGACAGCCTTTCAACATTCTCCTTGTTAACCTCGGACACCTGTAGAATTATAAAGATGTCAGTCAATACAAGTTTGTACACCTGTGAGAAAGGAATGTTATGTAATCTTCAGAAAGCCTACAAAACCACATGCAATCTGTACTCTGATACACTGAAAAGGTAAAACTTCAATCACATAGTCATGTTATAACAATGTCATAAAATAATGTGTCAAACCATACAGACCTGTGTTTTTCGTGCCACGATCTTCCTAACTGTAAATGTTTTTCTCTGTGGAAAGGTGAATAAACAAACATTTTTTCAGAATAGTTATAATCCAACTTCTACAGACACTCCTATTCTCTACTCTAACGTTATACAGCTAACGTTAACGTTGCCAGATTGGTTTAACCTAAAGGAAAACGTTAACGTTAATCTTTTAACTCACTACAGCAGGTTTCTCCTCCGGTGCAGAAAGCCTAGCCGACCGCCGCCGTGAAGGGGTGCTTTCTTCGGGCTCTACAAATACAAACAGATAACGTTAGGGGTGAAGTTGTAAACACAATACTGATCAGCTGTTTTCTGAATAACGTTAGCATACTTCAGACCCAGTAAAACATATTCTATCAAATGCTGCATTTGCTCTGATAACATGGCTTTCGTTAGAAGCTCTCCATAAAGATAAATTATAACTAATTTACAGAAATCATCATAATAGCATTGCTAACTATGCTATGTCGTCAACATCTGACAAGGAACAGGGAGTTTCCTGAACAGATGCAATTCTTCTAATACAGACGAGGTTTTAGCCACATGCAATCGCTAATAGTTAACATAAATAAGAGATAAAATAATTTAGAAATATATATAAAATACTTCAACTATGAATGAACAAACCCAGCCTTACTCATCTTTCCCGCGTTCCTCTTTGAATTGTAAAGAGAACTCAGCCACAACATACAACTTCCGGTTACGTCGAAGCTTTACTATACTAAATAAAATAAAAGTCCCCACGCTTTATTGACATTCTGCACAAGACGTTAAGCTCCCAATCATTTTTAATATATTGCTATATGTTTAGCTCAGCCTGGCTGTTGAACTTACACACAGGAATAAGACAACTAATTGAACAAAGGGCTCGGAGCGCCTTATCAATGAAGGACTTTTAACGTGATGTAGTTCACGTAACATTCCCCAGAATTCTAAGCAAACGGAAGTCTAGTGTACTCTTTTTGCAGCCCTTTTGAAACTTCGGAGGAGCAGCGCTGGGGTCAAGGAAACAAGCATGGCCGCCTTGTTCAGGGGATCTTGGTATTCGTTGCGACGGAGCAGTAAACATGTCCACTTATCACTCGGTAATGTACTGCATGCATTACCATTACTAAAATAATATGCACATTATGGAATGTCGTGTTAGATTAACAAGCCAATAAACCTGTTAACCAGACAGCCTCCAGGTCATTTATTTAGCAAAGTACGACTATTTTAATGGGAGAGTAACGTTATGTGACTCCTAGCCGCGGTGGTGGTTGGTGGACGTTAACCACCTGCGTCGTTCGTCTTCTGTCTTGTCATCTTTGTTGTAAGATCCAAATCATTACCATAGTTGTACTCCAAAATATTTGAAATCATTCACTTTAACTCTACGTTATAGTGTAATGCAATAACACTGCCAAAGAGTTCAAGTCGATGTGGACCCATTGACAGTACTGCCACAGTGACACCGGAGAAGTAACGTTAATGTAACAGTGTTACAGATTCCTAGCAGACTATCAGAATTAGTAACGTTAACGTTAACATGCACTGTAGACATGTTCCTTTCTTTATGTTCAGTTATTGGGCTAATGTTGTTGACTAGTGGTAACGTTAACCCTTAAACCTTTAGTCTAATTATCTCCAGTACCGCTGCAGTAACGTTACTGCAACATGCTGCTTCACTCTCCCCATGATTGATGAGACGTCTTGCAGACCTTTTGCTGACTGGTGTAGGATATTGCTGTCCTTATTCCCCACCATGCTGGAATCTTTGACATAGGTTGACATTGGTCAATATGAGAATGCTGTAGCCTTGTGTTAAATGTAAGTATAGGATTTCTTTCTCACTTTTAGTGTTGTATGTGTGTAGTTTTCTCCAGGTCCATGGCCTCCAAGACTCCCGTGGGGTTCATCGGATTAGGAAATATGGGAACACCAATGGCCAGAAATTTGCTGAAGAATGGATATCCAGTTATTGCCACTGATAATTTCCCTGAATCCTGCAAAGAACTGCAGGACCATGGTGCACAGGTAACACGTTTCTTCTTTTTAATTCATTTGTTTTCCTGAGCGGGACGTTTTTTCTGTGCAGCAATAGTGTGTGGTTGACATTTTTCATACCCACTCACATTAACCGCCTTTATGTTGAGTTATGTTGCACACACAGCAAGCAAGTCTCTCCAGTCTAAACTAGTAATAATAGTACAGGTCCTAGGATGCTTTATTGTGCATTAAGTGCTGTTCATGGATAAGTAAGGCGTGACTTTGTGCTACATATCACACTGTGCTGTAAGCACTGGGCATTGTACTGAGAGCAGGGAAAGAGACTCGCATGCATTAGATGCACATTGGACATACAGTCCTACAGCCTATCTGTGAAGGCTGGGCTGACGCTGTTCACTTATAGAAGTTACGCATATCTCATTCTCCTGTGTCCATGGATGTTTACATTACCTCTAGTCATCCTATACCCATGATCTATGATCAAATCAACATTAACTTTGCTTTTGACTGTAATGGGAATTGAGTCGTATCCACTTGTTAAGGCTCAAAAGTTTGGCTTTTCCAGGTCTCTTTCCAGCAGGGTCCAGAGTTCACTGGCTGGCTGTGCTGTTATCAGAATTTCAGTGTACTGTAACATTTGCGTCCTAATATTTCCCACAAGTTGCATTTCTATATGCCACATATTGGCTTCTGCTTCCAGACCTGCTCACTGACTAGTAAGGCTGCTCCAGGCCTAACTTTATTTGGTTAAATCTAACCACACACTGACCTAGTAGAAGAGGAATGCTGACGCCATGCTCACATGCCGTTTTGTTTTTGCTGTTGATGTTTGTAATGCATCTGTTTCCAATGTACAGCCCTTTTTCCAAAATAGATTAGGTGCTGTGTAAAATATAGGCTTGGATATTAACTGAATGTGACAAATCAAGTACATAAACCCATATCTAGTTGCAAAAAATTGTAACTTGCATTGCAACCTTGTTGCAAATATATTATGAATTTGTCGCCAGCAATCTGTTTCAAAATGTTGAGGGCAGAGGCCATCAATATGCTAATTTCTGAGTCATAGTTGGGACCATGATTGGTTATGGCAGTGACTCATTGATCACTTTGCACAGATTTGTGATGTCAAGCTGAGGAGTCTTGCCCATTGCCTAGTTTATTGTTTGGCTATTTGGCAATTCTTCGAATTCTTTACTCTGTTATGGAGAGGTGTTCACTGCCCAAGGCATGTCTGCGCCCAATCAGTCATGACCATTTACAGCACAGCTCTTTCCAAATCTACAGAGTATATTCTGTTTAACAGTGTACTGTTTTATTGGTCCATTATTGCTATTATTGGTAAATGCAGAGAAAGATAGCCATGTCTTGTTCAGAAACATTTGCATGGCATTCTGTATAATTGAGTAAAGTCGACTATTATTAAGACCGGGTCCCCCTATTGTCAGAGTGACGTAAGCATTGCTCCCGATGCTGTTTTCTACACTATAACCAAAGATGGTTGCTGTAACATTGTCATTCAGATCCTGGACACCCCTGCAGATGTAGCGGATAAAGCAGACCGTATCATCACCATGCTGCCATCCAGTCCCAATGTCATTGAGGTCTACACAGGTCCCAACGGAATCCTCAAGTAAGCATCCGCAGCACTACTGTGGCCAAATGTAAGCATGAACATGTCTTTGACAGGAGGAGATTTTACTTCCTGTGTGACATCTCTCTCTCCTGTGTGTGTGTGTGTGTGTGACCTCTGCCCTGGCAGGCGAGTGAAGAAAGGGACACTGCTGATTGACTCGAGCACCATTGACCCCTCTGTGTCCAAAGAGATGGCTGTGGCTGCAGAGAAGATGGGAGCCGTGTTTATGGATGCCCCTGTGTCTGGAGGTGAGCGAGAAAGAGGGAAGAGCCAGTATGTAGATTCTTTAACCTGGGTCAACTTATTGCCAATTGGTGATTTTTCTGGTTAAAATTATGTTTGTTTGCCATAACCTGACCAATTTAAACCAAAGCAAACACAAAAAAACAATTACCAGATATATACAAATTCTCTCTTTCTTTTTTATCATTAAAAAAAGCCTTGTTTCTTACACAATTTTATCTTTATATGCAAATTTGCCACAAACAAACCCACAAATTTAGTTTAGTTTGATACAAATTCCCCGCAAATACAGTATGCCATGAGTTTGTGGCAAGTTTGCTACAAGGCCATATTTTCATACAAGTACGTATGTACCAGTAAATTGCAGCAAATTTGCGGTAATTGTAAAAAAAACATTGTAAAGGGAAGACCAAAGTCAAATTTAAATTGTTGTTTATTAATTGTAAATGGATAAGATTATTTGACTATTGCCTGGGACAGGAACTGACACATTGTCACCCTCACTATCTATCTTCCTACCCAACCAATCTTTTTTTTTTTTTTTCTAATGGTCTGCACATTCTGAAGGAAATTAATATTTTATCAAAATGATACAGTTGAGCTTACTAAGTTCTATGAGATCCTCAGAGTATGTTCCATACTGTATGTGGTCTACATTTTGGGTAAGGAATGTACTTTGCATGTTATTGCTTTTAATGGCAGCAGGAGGGCAGTGTTGTAGCACAGAAAGCATCCAGACTATAGGCTGAGCAAGGGCCCGAAGAAGAGAGATATAACAGACAAAAGTGGATGGAGTGTTGCCACAGTCTGTATCATACTTCATGTAAAAGGCTTAACTTAGACCCTTTACCCTATAACACTAATGCTATGTAGTCGAGAGAGATTGACTTGAACATGGGAATTGGCCTTCCTGATATTTACTTCTTATTCACACCATTTGGAGAGATTTACGTAAGGTATATGCTAATGAGAATAACGTCTTTATTTATAAGAGAGTGAGAATGTTTAACCAGCATTTCAGACACATTCCTACAGTTTCACAAGTGTACAGAGTCTGTAGTACAAACAAACAGAACATGTAAATATACAGGAGTACAAGGACGGAAAGATTCTTTCGTAAATTAAATGATCAGCATGCAGGTCTCTCTAGCCCATCTTATGTCTTATAAGTAATTCTAAATCTGTAGTGTGTGAATTGCAGTCATGATGTGATCTGTGACTAGAATAATTCTGAAACTTGAAATCACGTTATTGCCTTGCCTTTCTTGAGTGCGTTGTGCAAGCTGTAGTCCAGTGGTAGTGTTGGGTCCAGTATCACACTGAGCCACTGGAGGCCCAGCACCCATGGAGACCGAGGTTTGAGGTCACTCCCCAACCCCACACTGATCTCTCTCTCTTTCTGAAAAAGACCAAAAACTACTTAATAAAAACTCATTATAGGTTGGGTTCACATAGTGTACTGTAATGGCTCAAATATAATACTATCCTGAAAATATGCATATGGTAGAATGCACTTCTCTTCGAATATATGATTGGATATTTGTCCCAGCTTTGCACATGTTTAACACCATAACTAGATTGTTACCAAAACTCTTTCAAGCGATATTAAAATATGCAAACCTAGTCATTATTTTAATACCAACGCAAATAGATCTCTAACTTCTCAATCACATATGCCTGCCAGTTGTAGGGCTACTGTCAGTTTATTTTTTAAAATAATTTTTGGCGTCCTATCTATTTTTCCCCTATTTTGTCAAGTCTGCAAATATAAGACGACCCCACTTTTCTCGCTGTTGACTTGCATTCGGGCTAATACTGTTCTTCTCACAATAAGCAGTTGAAGAATAGCTATGGTTTATGATCAAAAGAGTAAAAAAGTAAAACTGTTCATGTTTCCATTCTGCTTGGTTGTTGATCTAAGAAAGTTTTGTTTAAAATGGGGCTTAAAATGGGGCAATTTCAATAATTTGGTTGCAGTATTGGGTATATTGTGTGTTGAGGGCTGTTTGTGTGTGAGGGGAGAGAGACAGCATAATGATCTCTCAGAGTTAAGGACCATTAGTACGAATGACTTACACCAGGCAGCATAGAAATACACATGCACAGAAACACACACACACACACACACACACACACACACACACACACATTGTGTTTACAGACTGGCGTCTTTAGGGCTGACAGGCTGCCATCTGAGACTTGAGCCCATAAAGAGTTTATTAGCGTGTGTAGCATGTAGTCCCTTTAATCCCACTTTACAACCCTGAGAGATTATCTGTCCTTATATACACACACACACACACACTTACACACACACACACACACACACACATACATACATACACAAACACACACGTAAAGTTGTACATTCACAAACTCCCATGGGTGAAATGACTGACTCATTGACTCACTGGTAACTGTTCTGTGCAGAGCACTAACCCCAGACCGTGGGGTTGGAGGGAGACTCTGAGAGGTCTCTCTGACATCATGATAGACATCCAAATGGGTGGGTGGGACCTAGACAATCACTAGCCAGCCAACATGTAGACCACTCCAAAGCCCACGCCAACTCACTGACCGCCCCTGGTCACATTCTAGAGAGAGAGAGAGGGAGAGAGAGAGGGAGAGCGAGAGAGAGAGGTGTGAAGTTTGGAATTGGGGACAGGATGAAAAAGAGAAGGAGAAAATCGAATGAAGTTAAAGGTGCAAGTCTATCACCTGTGATGAGTGCATATGTTGGTGTCTGTGTGACGGCCCAAACAAACCTTTTTAACTTTGCATTAATTCCAATGGTTGCACAAGAGGAAGCATAGCAGGGAATACAGGGAGACTCTCTGGGAGACACACAGATGATTTCAGACAGGCCAGACATTTGTATGTGTGTGTGTTTTTCTTCTTCTTTTTCATTTTGTGTGACTGTGATGTCATTGTTGTGTTTTTAAATCCACTTCATTTGGCCTTTTGATATAATTTTATATTTTATTTTCTGGGTTTGGTGCGCCACCTCCAGTGCGTCAGTAAGGTTTGGCCGGGGAGCCCAGAGTCTCTCAAATAATGCCCTCGTGAAACGACACACACAGTCATCTGTCCTGTAAATGATTTGTAATAAACCCAGACACACAAACCTCAAAATCTGCTGTCGCTCCTGTGGACCACAACAAACTACGACTGACGTCACTCGCACACACATGCGCATATTTGTGCGCGCTCACACACTCGCGCACACACACACACACTTAGAGAGGGTGTGTGCTGAGCCCTAAGAAGTCTCCCACACGTTAGCAATAATAACACAGTCCAGTGCTGCTGCTCTAAGTGTAGCATTACTCTCACACGCTCTCTCTAATGCTTTTAGTTTATAGATGCTTTGAATAGCTGTAATTACACTTCCTCCCCTTCCCCCCTTTTCTGTGTGTGTGTGTGTGTGTGTGCGTGTGTGCGTGTGCGTGTGTTTGTCCTGTAGTGAAAAAGCTCTTGTGCATGCACATACAGTGGCTAGTGTGTTGAGGTTGTTTACGCGGCTCCTTTCTGCATCCCACTGCTTTGCCAGCAGAAAGTTGCAGCGGTGGAGATGACTGCTTCTAAACGATGGGAAATGGCATGTTTTAATAAGGTATGAGTTGCAAACCGCTGAAATGATCCTTAAACACCGACGGGGCTGAGAACAGTCTCAAGCACACCCCCCCCTCCCCCCAGGCCTTGTAAAGCACACCACAGACATAGCATGGGTTCAAGTCAGAGCATAAACACCACAGCCAGTCTCACCACATGTAACAGAATCGATCACAATGGCCTGGCCAATGACATTTGGGACCATGGGGGCTCTGACATTGCTGAAGTTGTATCATTTGCAGCAAAATGTTTTATTTAAGATGAGCACAGTTCACCCTTGATTTGAGCCAACTCTAAGGGAGATGTGAATACCATTTTCCTGATAAGTGGTTTTCACATGAAAACATATAGAATATAGAATTCTTATGTATTTCTTAATGGATAATAGTAGGATTTTGCTTATCACTGTAGTAATGAGCCAAACTAGTTTCCAGGACTATTCTGCAATGCAGGCCTAAAGACAGTATTTGAAGAATGGACATTTGAAAGTTTCCGATGGATGTAGAAACGATGACATGCTTTAGGACAGTTAAGTGTGCAGATTTGGGCTTAGCTAACAGACCTGTGAATGAAAGGCACTCACAGGCACAGGAGACGCAGCAGTAAGGAGACAGTGTATGTGCTCCTGATCCCCCTGTCTGTCTATGGCTTGCTTGCCTTTGTCTTTGATTGCTTATATCTTTCTTCTGTGTGAGAAAAGCGTGAGTACATGTTGTCATGTTAATATATGCATCATGTTTGTTTGTGTGAGAGAGTGACTGTGAGAGAGTGTAAACGTGTGTGTGTGTGTGTGTGTGTGTGTGTGTGTGTGTGTGTGCGGGTGTGGTCGCTCATAAAATGCGGTACTCAGATGAAGGCTGTTTTTAACTTGAATTTGGTACATTAGTGCCATTGGCAGGCAGTTTTAATGTGTGGTGGGGACACTAGCTTTTACAGACTGTGATTTCTTTTTTTTTTTTTTTTCTTCAGAATTTAAAATCTGGATTTTTTTAATGCATTTGAGAAAATCTCTTGTATTTCACTCACAATATACAGAGTCGTAATTAAGAGACCACATGTGACATGGTCTCATTTAACTATAAAGACACGTAAACACACACACACACACACACACACACACACACACACACACATGCACATACACTTACTGTACCCACACACACACTTACTAATGTATATGCACAGAGACATTGTTCCCATAGTGGCCTGGCTGCTGCTTTCCAACCCACTGCTGTTAACAAGTGTGTGAGAAAAAGACTGGCCGCCATGGCGGCATAGTGTGTGTGTGTGTGTGTGTGTGTGTGTGTGTGTGTGTGTGTGTGTGTGTGTGTGTGTGTGTGTGTGTGTGAGTGTGAGTGAGTGCGTGCGTGCGCAAGAGAGAGGGACCAAAAGAAATAGTGTGTTTTCATTGCATTTCTGTATCTAATGGACTGTGTCTGGAGTAAAAAGTTCAGTGTGTTAGCAAGAAGCCAGGAACCCCTCGCCTACTTCTGTTTGACTTCATCACTTTTACAGCTTCCCTCCAATGAAAAGCTTTTCCCCAGTGATCCCAAATCTTTTTGATTTCCTCTGTAATGTCTGTTTTTAATAGCGCTTTATTGGAGCCCGAGAACTAATCGCAGATTAATATTCCCTTAATCACGTCTCCTGGGAGCATGTACCAAATCAGACCAGATAATTTGGGACCTATTGATCAGCGTTGGGGTTCTGTGTGTGTGTGTGTGTGTGTGTGTGTGTGTGTGTGTGTGTGTGTGTGTGTGTGTGTGTGTGTGTCTGCACATGGTGTGTGTGTGGAGGAGCCTGAAGGAAACCCAGGGGCTTGTTTTGTTGATGTTATTTACTGGTAATGAAAGTTGTCTGATCCCTCAGAGTAATGAAGTAGTTTCTCTGTAGCCTGCGTCATTCAGCATGGGAAAATCGTGTGTGTCTTCTGTGTGTGTATGTGTGTGTGTGCAAACGTCATTTAATTTAACTCAACCACTAATAAAGTCTTGCAGCCATTTAAACTGAACTCGTAACTACAGCTTCTGAGAGTGAGAGCTGGCACCTGCCACACACACACACACACACACACACACACACACACACACACACACACACACACACACACACACACTACTTAGACATGCTCACAGTTCTCTTCAGTTTTACTTAGAAGGGATTATTCTGTTTCTTTCTTTCTGTTTGTCTTGTGTTATTTGTGTTATTTTTTTCCCGTGTCTGCCCTTCTTCTTTATGTCTGTCTTGATATCTTCATTATGTTTGTCTTCCTTTATTTCTGCCTGTCTGTCATGAAGGGGTGGTGGGTGGCAGAAATATTGTGAAAACCGTTTGTGTTTGTGAGTGGAACATCTGCTTGTGTGTGTGTGTGTGTGTGTGTGTGTGTGTGTAACAATTTGGATGAAGTGTTAAGTGATCTGATGGATAAACGGAGCTCTTCTGACACTTAATTATTTTTTCAATTTCAGACCCCTCCCTGTTTTTAGGACCTCGGGGACCGGTTTCTAGTTGGACATGACACGCTGTAACGTGATTGGCCATGCTTGTTCTCCACTGAACGCGTCGCTTAATTGAACATGATAAAGTGTGGAGTTAATTACCCTTTACTGTTGTCAATCAAGTCTCAGGGGGCGTGTTTGAGAGGGAGGGGTCCGCCTAAGACACAGCTGTTGTCCTTGTGTGTGTGTGTGTGTGTGTGTGTGTGTGTGTGTGTGTGTGTGTGTGTGTGAGTGAATACAATGGTAGTTGCCCCTGGGGAGCTGTGTGAAGGATGGACAATTGGCTTTTTAACACTGCCTCCACTGATGTCACTGTTAGGCTAATAAACACTCACACACACAGACAGACACCACTAATGCTCATTTCAAACAGATTACTGGCACTTTCTGTTTCTGTTTCTTTTCTGTCCTGCTCTTTGAATTAACATGGCGTTTTGTGATAATTGTGCTAAGTGAGATGTCAAAAAGATGTGTGACCCCTGAAGCCAATGTTTAGTGCTCAGCACAATCAACTCTGGCAAACGCAGCACCTATATGCAAGGGAAAAGTCAGCTTCAACCAGAATGTTATTTGAAATACCATGAAGTTTTGGACTAATAGCCCTTCCTCAGATGTCAAAGGCAGCACCTCACAGCATCCATGATCTGTGATGTTCTGGGCTCATGAGACTCTTATTGTGGAATGTGTTTGACGCTGACTTTGTGTGTGTGTGTGTGTGTGTGTGTTTAAGGTGTCGGAGCCGCCAGTTTGGCCAAGCTGACCTTCATGGTGGGAGGAGCAGAGGAAGAGTACAAAGCTGCACAAGAACTACTCACCTGTATGGGAGCCAATGTAGTTTACTGTGGCCAAGTTGGAGCAGGACAGGTTTGTCACACACACACACACACACACACACACACACACACACACTGTGAAACCCAGTGTTACATAGTCACTAACCCTTGGTTTGTGTGTAATCTGGATACAGAAAGCAATCAGGTGAATAATGATTATAATTACAATAATGGAAGTAGTAGATATAATCCTGATAAATAATTAGGTTTAAAAAATTAAAACAAGTATTGTCTGTTGTACTTTCCTTTTGCTTTTACATTAGCATTCAACTTCAACAAGCTGTCTCCAATCACACACTTGTGCACAAACATAATGCTGTTGTTTCAAGCTTCTGTGCTACTCATACATTCAGTCATTCAGTCTACTTGAGGGCTGACATGTCAACAGTGCTATTGAGTGTTTTGGGCATAACCATAGCAATGCGCTCCTCCGTCAGTTTCTGTCAGACAGGTTCAGATGTTTGAACACAGGCTGACCTCACACCCTATTTGTCCAGATCCTTTTGCATGCACTCTGCCAACATGCAATCATAGCTAATGAATAACCTGCATCTGCAGACAAGCAGTTCCCCAGTGTGAGGGCAGCACGCTCACTTCTCACACTCATCTCACACACACAAACCACCGCTAGCTACCCCAGAAATCCCTTCTGGCAACTTCTAGTGTTGTTGCTGCTGCTGCTACTACTACTCCTACTACTAATAGTACTACTGCCACTGCATACAAAATATGTAGTAGTAATAGTCAAAATTGTTACAATTTCATATAATGTTTGTATATTTAAAGAGGCACTATGCAGGGCCACACATTTGCAGTTTGACATTTTCTCTGTACTCACATTTTCTCTAAAGATCTCCTTATGCAGGCATTCAATCACAAAAACATCCGTTTCAGTCCAATTTCCCACTACGAACTGACTAACAAAGTTTTCCCAGCTTGTGCCTGGTTAGAGCTGGCATTTTTCTCTAGAACAACCTCTCCAGCGTCCTGAGATTTGACCGTGGACCGGTAGCACTAGCTAACGTATATATTCACTATTTCAACGCAGAGGCACTAGATAGAGCTGAAAGAGAGACCAGTCAACCACTTACTTGTATAACCATTACAATGAATCTTAATATGCTATGATGAGGTTAGTTTCGCTAAAATAGTTGCATCGTTCCTCTTAAATAATGTTGTTCAAGGGAAGGGAAATATCACAAAAAAATAGCAAACAGAATGTATGTATTGCATGACAAAATATTTAACTTTTATACAGGCATGAATATGTAACCTTCCTCAAGATTCAATTTTAATAATGATTAATGAAACGCCTTTGGATACTAGTCTCAGCAATCCTGTAATTTCTGAATTGTTTTTTGTGTAGTTGTAGGATATAAGGAAATGTTTAAGCTAACGTTGTTATTGGCATTTTGTCTGTTTCAGGCAGCTAAGCTATGTAATAATTTGCTACTGGCCATTGGAATGATTGGAACAGCAGAGACGATGAACCTTGGAATCAGGTACATAAACATGGATAAATATGGATATGTGGTAGAAAAAGCTTGTTAAAAGGAATGCGCGCACGCACACACGCACACACACACACACACACACACACACACACACACACACACACACACACACACACACACACACACCACCGCACTGTAGCAGTAGGGTAGCAAGCTGTCTATTGTTATCAGGCTGTTGTGTTAATCAGTGTGAGGCGGGCAGATGCAGAAGGCTTCTCTGACTGACTAGCTGATATTAGGCGCACGTCTGCCCAGCTCTCTTGTCCTCCCTGCTGTTCTGCTTCCCCTGTTTTGTGTTTATGATGGACGTAGGGCGATGGTGGGGGCAAACACCAAATCAAACCCCTACCCCCACACATCCTACACACACACACACACATGCACACACACACAAACGAGGCCCCTCCTCCCCTCTCCCTGTCTGTATCTTACACTTGCATTCTCTCTCCACACGCACGCACACACACACACACACACACACACACACACACATACTGTATGTCTGATGTTTGTGTAGATAATTGAACTTTTGTAATCAAGTACTTTGTAGCCTCTTTAAAAACTCTGCGGAGCTGTGTTTGTTTGATGTGTTTGTGGCGCTAGTGGTGAGGCATTATTGCGACGCAGCCACACAAGTTAATAACTCCGCCAGCACCTGCTCCTCTCTCTCGCCCATCTTGTTTGCATGTGGAGTAAATTCCCCTTTAAACAGCTGAGTGCAGCGCCTCTATGTCCTCCGCTCTCCTCTCCTCTCCTCCCATCCCCCTCCATCCCTTTCCCTCCCTCGCTCCCTCCCTCTGCTCGCTGAGAGGAGAGTGATTTGTGATCTGTCTTTCAGCTGGCTTGATAGCGAGCCCTCACAGCCACTGACCCAGAACCAAAGGGGGGTGTTCAACATATGTCACCAGTGCGCTTGGTGTCTCTACCTCTCTCTCTCTCTCTTAACACACACACACACACACACACACACACACACACACACACACACACACACACACACACACACACACAGGGAGAAGGGGAAGATTGTTTTACTCTCTTTTACTCCATGTATTAGGGACAAAGTCTGGAAGCAGCTCTTTACATAAAGAGAAAATGAGTATCGGTATGAATATGTCGAGTTGTATATGAGAAACGCGTGCCAACCTGACTATTAGACTATAAGACGTTGCATCAGGGACTGGGGGAGTCTGCTGGTCTGTGCCAGTGTCTGCATGTAGCCGCTGCTATAGGATAAACACCATTACTGTAGGCTACTGTAGCAGGCTTGGGATTGCTTATGATCATGGAAGCACATGGAACAAGCAAACGGACGACTGCAAAATCTCTTTTCACGGCATCATGGAATGATGTGTTTATTGAGTAGGTTTCCGTGTGGTAGGAAACACTTAGTCTTCAGTTCCTCATTAAATAACAAGGCGATGACAAAGATATTGGGGAGAAGCGTCTTGACCACACCATGCCTCTCAGACAGCAAGGCAGACAGCGAGACTCGTGCGGTCAAACGCAGCAGTGGAACACAAGTGGTCTCCACGGACCTCCAACAAGGGAGGTTAATAACCAAACAAATGGATTGGTTATGGCCATGTTGTTTGCATTGCTTTTGAAGCTGCAAAGTTGTAAATGCCTCGCTGTTTACTTTTGCTGAAAACCACAGTCTCTGTGTCGCATTTCTTACCGGTTACTAAGTCATCCGCTAGGAAAAATGTTTTTGCTTCCCATTTTAGATATATAAAAGTTCAATTATAAATGACACCAGTCACACAAATGAGGAACATTTTCTATTATGCTAAATTCTGTTTCTTGCTAAAGGGATATGCCACGTTTTTATGAAAAGGAGTTATTCATCCTCTTACCTGCTTACATGCTAAGCTAAAGGCGTGCACTGAGACCAAAATGGTTTTATCCGCATATGTAACTCCAGGTAAGATGGTAAATAACCTTTTTTCAAATGTGGCACATCCCTTTAAAAGTGAATATATGGCTTGTTGGGCATATGGACAATGAGTGGTGTGGTCAGCATGTGTATTGTGACCTCTAGGTTGGGTCTGGACCCTAAGCTGCTGGTCCAGATCCTGAACATGAGCTCCGGTCGCTGCTGGTCAAGCGACAGCTACAACCCCGTCCCAGGAGTCATGGAGGGAGTGCCCTCAGCCAACAACTACCAGGGCGGCTACGGCACCACACTCATGGCCAAGGCAAGAGTCCGCAGCGTCATCTCTTCCCCAGACTTCATTTTCTTTCTTTTCCTCTTCCAGTTTTTCTTCCTTCTTCTTTACTCTATCATTTTCTTTTTGCTCTCAAATCTCAATTCGTATCCATTCATATTAATTAAGTTGAATAGTGATGAATTTTAACATGAATTTTAACTGTGACATACTGTATTTTTTTCTTTCTCTCTCTCTCTCTGTCTCTTTCTTTCTTTGTCTCTCTCTTTCTCTCTTTTTCTCTCCCCCTCTCTCAGGACCTGGGCCTAGCTCAGACTACCGCCACTAACACGCGGACGCCCACTCCTCTGGGCTCGCTGGCCCATCAGATCTTCAGAGTGATGTGTGCGCGGGGCTACGCTAATAAGGACTTCTCCTCCGTTTTCCAGTTCCTTCGTGAGGAGGAGGGGCAATAGAGACCCCGCCCCCTCCCCTCCCCCGTGCGTCACCACAGACTGCTACGCTTGCTGTTCGTTTCCATCAATGTAGTTTTCTTTACATGTGCAATATCCATATGCGCAGAATTCTCCCTGTCTGAATTTTTAACTGGAGGTCGTGTAAACCTCCACACCGTTAAGTCTGTGAAAGTCAATTTGATCAGGTCTTTTTTTTTATTAAGATGACAAATGATCGAAACTGTCGACGTTACAAACGGTTCTGATGTTGATGATGCTGGTTTTATCATGATGATGATGGTGATGTTTTGTCATGTGCACTCACGCCTTGTGTCAAGCCATCCCTGCCAAGTGTACAGTCCTCCCTCTCTCTCTCCCCCCTGCACTCGTTTACAGTCTCCTGCAGCGCCCCCCAGCTCCCTGGAGGAGACCCTCCACCTCAACACTGATCTCAACCAACCAAGGACCAAAAAACACTACTGTTCTGTTTGTTTGCTCTTTTTATTCTCACACACATTCTCATGTTCCTGTTTACTCTCCAGAGGGGAGGCAGCCAGGATGCTCAGATAGGCCTCCCTCCCTCTGTTGTTGCTGGATGCGCCTAGTAGAACTCAAAAGCCATCTTATCCCCGAGGGACTGCAGCAATTCAGGCAAAGGCTTCTATACTCTTTGATTCAGGGCCTACAGGCTTTAGGCGTCTGTCGTGTGACATAGCTGCACCTCTAACTGTTTCTTTAAAGGAACTTCTCTGTACCTCATGGTACTTCTATACCTCAGCGAAAAACATCCTGTGTTGTTCTTGAGCCATTTTCTTCAACCAACCCCCCCCCCCCCCCCCCACCTCGCTCTGCATGCCTGTATATATATCCATCCACACATTAACCTTCAGCCGTCATTTGTCGGTGTGCATGTACATATGTATAGTTTGTTGATTTACTGTAAGATTCTCAGTTTATAGTCATTTTGTAAACCAGTTTTGTGAACTGGTTTTCACATAAAAAATACAAGTGTAATGTAAACATCATCCACAATATAGCACTTATCCACATGGGGCTGCAATAAAGCGGAAATGTGACCAACACCTTCAGTAGTGTGTGTGTGTGTGTGTGTGTAGTGTGTGTGTGTGTGTGGCAAGTAAATGCTACCACAATAATGTTCACTTGAAACCTATTTAGTTTTGTGCTTGTGACTGTTTTTTTTTGGCTCTTATGTGTAGTAACAGACGAACACAAATGTGAATACACACACACACACACACAAACACACACACTTGTCCTTTCTGTCCCCTCTGCTCTTGTATGTGGGTGTGCATGTGTAGCAGTGCAGCTCCTGAGTCTGTGGTTAGCTGCTTTTCCATTGTTTTCCCTCCGACCCAGACACTCGTCTACTATCACCCATCACACACTTACACACACACACGTGACACACCCAACACACATGAACCACCCCATCCAGCATCACAGAGGAAGAAAAGGAACCACTAATTACCAAAATGATGCTCTTATTTCCATCATCTCTATGAAACGGCTCTCTCTCTCTCTCTTGCTCTCTCTCTCTCTCTCTTTCTCTCTCTCTCTCATTCTCTCCCTCCCTCCCCTCTCGCCCCCCAGACTCTACACACACACACACACACACACCAGACAAGTCAGACAGACGCATGCGTACACACACACACGAACGCACACAAATGTGTGCAGACCAAACAGTCTAATTAGTGTTCATTAAATGCCATTTTATTTGTTGGTTAAATTCAGACATTTAATTTTATGAATGCAGCTCGTTATGGGAAGTAATTTTGGAAGGTTATTGTCAGTGGTATATAGTATGTGCGTGCGTGCGTGTGTGTGTGTGTGTGTGTGTGTGTGTGCTGGTAATAGTGCTTCAACTGAGTTACTAGTCTGAAACTTGAAGTGGTTATCATTAACTGTGTTTTCTCATGGCCTCTGTATAAAGAGGCTTCTAGGCATAAACACATAATTGAGAATTAAATTGTGTCGCAATCTTGCTAAAGAGATAATGATGTCGCCCTTGTGACATCAGAGGTCATCTACTCACTCAGATGCATGTGTGTGGCTGCTTTGTATCTTGTCACTGTGTGTGTGTGTGTGTGTGTGTGTGTGCTCGGGCTCGTGTGTCTGTTTTGTCTGCGTCTTTGTCCAGTCTGACCTCGGTGATGGCCGCAGGCGTTGACTGGTGGCTTCTGTGCCTGTGATTCATATTGGGGTTTAATTTAGGCAGAGTTTACGAGGGGCCGCCTAGAGGAGTGGTTTCTCATTAACATGACTTGAAAGAGAGAAAGACCCGCACTGACGTCTGTGCGCAGTGGGCCCGTTGACAAACACACACACACACACACACACACACACGAGGGCACGGGCACATGCGCTCAGCTCTCATCCACACTCTGACTGACTGGAGCACACGGCGTGACAATACTAAAGCTATATCCTGCTCTCACACACATTTAGTGTGTTTACCACTCGACCGTTAAAAGCTCTCGCATGGACTGTAGTGTTGTGCCCAGAAACTCCCCCTCTAACAGAGATAGACATTGTGGTAGTGCCTTTCATGGGTATCTCACAACATATCAGTAGGTATAATTCACATACAGTACTGTATATTAGACCCTTTTCTTAAGGCATTGTCCTGGCTAGAGATTGTCTGCAAGCCTGTGGCAGTCTAGAAAGCTAAGGGTCGTAATACATGCATTCTGCAGACTATGTAATACAGTATCAGTGTTTGGTGCTATTTAGCATTATGTATTAAATAAAGCATACACATGCGGTATGGATTTACCAGCCAATGAAATAAATAGGGGCCTTAAACATTTGACAGCATAGTGAAACTGCGTATGAGTGCTGTGTATGATGGAGCTGTTCTGTCTCAGGCTGGGAGTACAGTACAGTATGCACTCTCCCATGACTCTGGGCCTGTGATGACAAACACTCCAAGTAGGCAATCATGGTGGCCATTCATTCTCTCATGTTCATAAAATATCTAATACTTTGGGCATTGTGTATGTGTGTGTGTATGTGTGTGTGTGTGTGACTGACTGACTGACTGTGTGTGGGTGCGTGTGTGTGTGTGTGTGTGTGTGAGAGAGAGAGAGCGAGCATACATGTACATGTCTTTCAGCCTCTGTGTCTGCAGTTTTGGCTGATAGAAAAAAAAACCTGAAGATGATCTAGAACTCTGTGTAATCAGAGTGCCTTGTGAGACCCTATGTGGAAGGTAGCTTTGGATCAGATACTGAGGAGATAAATATGATGTGTTTTGGTAGTTTGCCACATTCTAATGACCTGCAACTTTCAGATGAAAGAGGGAAAGCCAAGATGATGTGATCTATCTGTGTTCAGACAGTTACCAGGCTATAGTTGCCAGTTTACCAGTTCCCATCTTCTATGCTTTGTTGATTGACAGCTTCTTATGGTCTGAAAATGATGACATCTTTACAGGTTTACAGAATGGAATAGTGGCAATGGAATCTGTGGCCTGGGAGCCCAGGTGTACCGCTAGCCTATTATAATTTGCCCTGCAGGTCTGTTTAGCAATGAGTCATGGGAGCTGCCTTGCAATCACAACTACTTATCAGCACATTAGCAAACCGCCAACAAATTCATAATTAAAGGACAAAGAGTAAAAGCCAGAAATAGTGAAATAATGATGTATTTTATTTCATTACACAAATTATTTCAATAATGATGAACATAATACTTTGTAGATGTAATATAGTATTTTTTTTGTTTGTTTAAACAAATAAGAATCACTTCTTTGTTTCAGCTGAACCAGTTGCTTGTTGGTTGCATGAGGTGTTCGTCCATGCTGTGGGACTTAACCCATTCTTGCGCTTTTTTGTAATTTTTTTGTTCTCGCTATTACAATTCTGCCTCTTCCGCTTCATACCCCTTTTCTCATTCTCATGTATGCTGTCCTGGAGAATGCAGCTTTCTGGCTCAACAGGCAGAGTGGAGGCAATGTTGTTTGAGGTGTTTGCTGTGTTCTCCATGGCACTATGCAGATCAGCCACAAAGCTGTGGCAGCCACAAAGCTGGGGCAGGGGCTCAGTATTATAATATTTGATGCTGTACTTGACATCAGTGGTGTCCATGGGCTCAACATCATCATCACTGGTGCCATGGCCGAGGTCTCTACCCTCGGGCAGCATTAGGGGCGCCTGCAGTACTGGGTCAAGTGGCACAGTAGTGCCGTGCTGCTGTCCAATGGCATCCATGTAGATTGGGGCTTGCAGTGGAGCACAGGGCACAGGCACATCACCACCCGCAGCCATAAGGGCCACTGGCAGCTGTGGATAGGGGGCCACACAGGTGCCATCCGCAAACATCACAGGGCCTTGGGGCCAGGCATCAAAGTATACAGCTCCATTGCCAGAATATCCCTGAGGTGGGACAGGGTGGAATGTTGGGATGCCGGAGACAGGCAGATATTGTGGAAAAGCAGGGTTATAGAGCCCAGGGTTGGGCTGTGGTTGATACCCTTGGCACTCATAATCACTGAATGACCAAGACTCTGGCTCGTTTAAGACCACAGAGCCAGTAGGGTCTGGGAGAAGGGAGATATAAAGGATTTAACATCAATTTTGTTCCTTAAACTATTCTAGTAAAGAATTATTTTCAATATTATTTATATAGAATATTATTTATGCAGATGATAAAAGTAATACTGACCCACACCATAGAAATAGCCGTCTCCTGCCTGGAGAAGGTTCTGTCCAACTTAAAGAAGAAGAAAGAGAAAAAATTAAATTCATTGTCTGAATCTCATGGTATTTTGCGAAATAGGAGAGAAAGGAGAGACCTAAAAGTACCTTGATTATAGTAAATGCCATCTTGAGTATATTGAAAATCCATTGGAATGTCTTGAAAATTTCTCTCAGCAATTGAATAGCCTTTTAAATGAGATATCACTTTTCAAACTTGAACATTGTACTTTGTATAGAATGTTGCAAAGTAGAATATTGACAACGTTCTAGAATTCAACAGGTCATAATGGCAAAATACCTGTGTTTTTGTATTCAGTTGCAGGCTGTGGCTCATCCTTTTCAACACAATCTTTTTGATACGCACATGCACTGTGCTAGATTAAATGTTTTACATTGTTCATTCGTCTAGCTGCATTGCAGAAAGAATTACATTCAGCTATTCCACTTTAGCCTGAATACTGTATGACTACGATAGAAACTTTCATTCAAAATAACAAAAATTATGTCAGAAGCCGAGCATTCATTTTGCCATGGTCCTTTGAAGGCTTTGCATTTTTTTTACAGTATGGATTAGCATTGTAGGCAATGGAATTATTATTCTACCCAAAATGATGCTTCCAATTATACCAACTTGGATTTATATACTTCCACCTTTGACCCACCTTACTATGTCGAGGTGGCCAGGCCAGCCATACCTTCATGAATGAGAATTTACTGATGTTAAACAATTTGACCAGACACAGAGACGCCAGCACACACACATTCATACAAACATAGACTGTCAAGACATTGTCACTCTTATCCCATTTGAAGTCTTTTAATCACCTATACCAAAGGGGTAAACTCATTGATACAGAAATAAAATATTATGGACGCACTGCACAGTTACTCCGATGATTCAGTGCTGAGTGATTTGTATTTCTGTCTGTGTACTGTGTACTGTGTGTGTGTGTGTGTGTGTGTGTGTACTGTACGTGTGTGTCTGTGTAATGTGTGTGTGTGTGTGTGTGTGTGTGTGTGTGTGTGTGTGTGTGTGTGTGTGGATATGGGTGGGTGGGGGGCTGGATATCTCATTCATCACCCCATCGCTGTGACAGATTGATACAAGGAAGTCCTGTGGGGGTGGAGAATGGCGGAATATCATCCAGTTGGGTGCCGAGCTGACAGGGAATGATGGGATAGCACAGGGAATTATGGGAGCTGGGGGAACACAATCCTCTAATCCAGTCCGTACTCAAGTAGGGATAACTAGCTCTCGCTCTCAAATGTGTACGCACGTGTACGTGTGTGTGTGTGTGTGTGTGTGTGTGTGTGTGTGTGTTTTTCACAAGCCCAAGCTCTTTTTTCCTTCTCAGACAAACACACCTCGCTTCACACAGCACACAGACACACACACACACACACACACACACACACACACACACACACACACACAGAGAGAGAGAGAGTTCAGCAGAGCATTGGGCTGCAGCAGAAGGGTAAATATAGGTGTATTGGTGAGATTGGAATAGAAAAGGGCAAAGGTTTCCCTAGAGGCAGACTGAAAAGCAAGACAGATCACATTCACTTACACTCTCAGTCACCACACACACACACACACACACACACACACACACTCAGTCACCACACACACACACAAAGAGAGAAAGAGCCTGCAGAAATGTTGTATACATGCTGATGTATACATGCTGATGTGCAGTGTATATGTTTCAATATTACCATCAGTATTTGTGTCTCTGTGAAGTTGTCTTTCCCAATCTATTATTCCCTCTCGTTCAATTGTATTCTGTGTGCAACACTATGTGTCTCTGCACGTTATAGCTTGAGTTACTACCACATCTTCACCTCTTGTAAGGCCTCACTGGCAAATCTCCATCTGTCCTTTAAGGAGCATTGATTCTGTCCCCGTGTAGATGGAGTACAGTAGGCCCCTCACTCACTCCCACTATCTCCCTCCGCACCTCCACACTCACTCCAGATCCTAATCTTCTCCCTCCTTCTCCTCTCCTTCTCCCTCCTCCTCTTTCATCCAAGGATCAATATTGATGATGAACTTTAAACTACCTGTCTTGAGTGGGTGGGAGAGGGAGAGCTGGGAATGATGTATGTGGAGGGACGGAGAGTGAGTCCCTTTCTCACAAAAAAAAGAGTGTACGTCTCGTAAGGATCAGCAAAGACACTGTAATCAAACAAGAGCTCTTATTACCTTTCAGCTAAATGAAATAATCACGCAAGCGAATGAATGTAAAGAGTTGATGCAGTGTTTGCATGTATTTATGTGATGGTGATGTGGGTTGTTTTCCGTGTCCACAGGAACTCATTACTCAAACGGCTCATGATGGGAACATGAGTTCTATTGGCAATGCAATGATGGACAGAAATAAAACCAGTCCATATATATTACTGCCTGTCTGTCCTGCTCTATTACAGTAGGAGAATATAGTGTGATAGATCCAGATGCACTTAGCAATAGTGTGTGTGTGTGTGTGTGTGTGTGTGTGTGTGTGTGTGTGTGTGTGTGTGTGTGTGTGTGTGTGCGTGCGTGCGTACGATATGTCATGTCACATATATCCACTCTCTGCAAAATCTACTTTCAGAGATTCAAAGGAAATTGTATATAATGTGTGTGTGTGTGTGTGTGTGTGTGTGTGTGTGTGTGTGCATGTGTGCACATGCGTCCGTGAGAGAAAGAAACAGAGAAACAGAAATGCAGAAGAGTGAGAGAGACCAGAGTGAATTACACGGCAGAGGTTATCTGATAGTTACTCAGCCTCGTAAAACTTCCATTAACATGTTTAGAGCAAACCAAACAGAGCACCTTAAACAAACAGAGACCAAAGCTTTGAAACTACTTGTCTGTTTTAGCAGCATGAAAACTCAGTATTTATTGGCTCCCTAAACACTATTCTCCAATACACACATTTTACCTTCAAAACTTCTACAAGCTTATTTTGAAGCCACAAAGACTAGTAAAGAGACAATGTAGGTATGTAATACCGTAAATAATAATATGCCTGGAAAGCCTGGTATTACTCCCTGCAACATTTTTGTCGCAGGTTTGCATGTCTGTTTCTAGATAAACTCAATTGTTCATCTATTACTTATACTGAGGGCCAAAATTTGCTTTAAAGGAGAAAAACTGGTGTGATAAGGACAACAATTATTTTGCAACATCATAAAAGTTTGAACGTTTACTGGGGAGAATAATTTTGATATGTTTGCGCACGTCGGAGAAGGCTTGCTCGTTATAGCTTCCGGATTTCTCCTTTAATTTAGGCCTAGCCCAAGAGTTTATGCCGTGCTAGGCTATTACTGGTCCAAACCTGGAACTGTTTCCTAATGCCAAGTTCAGATTACCCGATATTAGCCATGACATGATAAAACAAGACACATTTGTGAGCCCTCCAGTGTTCACATTTTGCGACTTTGTGTAGCCGGTGGTGGTCCGCACCGCACACGGGTCTCGAACCCGCCACCCTGCAAGCTACAAACTCCTGGCATGGCAGTCGTGCACTCTAACCACTGAGTCAAAAGCCCAGGCTTCTAACTCAGCAGCTAGAAACGCCCAAGGAATTGGGTTGTGAAGATTTACACGTACTGCCACCGAGCTAGCTGGCATCTGTTACACTCACCCCCCAAATCCTCACTCCCATCCGGGTCACGGCACCAATGTAGCCGGTGGCGGTCTGCACCGCACACAGGTCTCGAACCCGCCACCCTGCAAGCTACAAACTCCTGGCATGGCAGTCGGGCACTCTAACCACTGAGTCAAAAGCCCAGGCTTCTAACTCAGCAGCTAGAAACGCCCAAGGAATTGGGTTGTGAAGATTTACGTACTGCCACCAAGCTAGCTGAGCTAGCTGGCATCCGTTACACTCGCATTACAAAACCTGGCACAGACAGAGCCTAGAGTGTGTCCACATTCGTATAGCCCTCTACATAATAGCATACAGACTATACAGGTGTGTCTGCCACTCATTCGCTTGCCACTGTCATGCTTTCATGTTGTCTGTACTGTTTCAACCTTGTTATTGCTGCAAAAATATTTTAGAATTATTTACGAGGCTGGATAGCCAATTTTATCTTCTGTTAGAAAGTAAACTTCACGATTGTCTTCAAAGAAGTCATACTTCTTGATTGGCTGTTGCCCTCTGAATCGCTTGAGATTCCTCCAAATATCTAACATGCCAAATGTCCCCCGACAACTTGTGTCAAGCCTGCGATTGACGATTTGAAACGACACATGATGACTGGCGCTCCCATGATTTTCACCTGTGATTTCTAATCAACCCTGCAACCTCGTAATCGTCTCTGTGTGTGAACTTGCCATTGGCAACAAACCTACCTCTACCGTTTCTCCACCAATGCAATCTCAGTGCTGGCTCTGGTAAACAGGTCCCAACTCAGCAACAACAAAACACTGGTCCAGATTTTTAGATTATGGTTGCAACTTCTCGTTAACTTAACATACATACATACAAACATACATAAAGATAGGGCACTCCACGCATCAATCCCAGTTCTGCAACATCAGGTGCATCTCATCTGGACTTGGGTTCTTTTTTAGGGAAAGGACAACAAACATAATCAAGGGGAAAAGGCCAAACTGATGTATACTTCTGCCAACTATGGAGCTCAGTCCATTGCTAATATTACTTTTTTCAGCTACATTATATTATTAGCACTAGTCCATTGTGACATTGCAAGGGCAACAGAGGCATGGTGTGGACCAATCCAATGTCAAATCACGGTTTCTGAGTTGTAGAATGTTGTTGATTTCTGGAATGT